>CM021320.1:709160-787402 GCA_010645155.1 Tigriopus japonicus
TGTTGGCAACCCTATGTCACAAGTAGATTCTACCAGACATGGCTCGCCAGTTCCAAGCCCCTGGATTTAAGATTGATCGGAAATCGTGATCTGAAACTTGATTCGGGTGGAAGAATCCATTTCAATTCCGAAGGGTTTAAGGCCATCTCTTTGCGTCGAAGCTCAACCTAGAAAAAGGTTCCACTCTTTCCATATGACATGGGATGCTTTTCAGAATTCCATTGTCTCGAATGGGATCGTCGTGATAAAAAGAATCCAATAGCAATGCACTTCACTTCACTTCAAAGAGGCTCGAAGTCCCAAACAAACTTTGAATTGGAACCAATATTTTCTTGAACCTTATATGCACTACTAGGAAGACATTTTTGACTTTGTCTACGAGTGGACTAGAACTAATTACAATGTCACTTCAGGACAGAATGAGCCAACCCAAACAATCCAATCACACGGAATCAAGTACTGAACAAACCAACACGTTCTCTGACTGAGATGAAGAAGTTAATTACGCTTTGCTCACTTCTGTGTTCCTTAGGATCATGCATGTCAAGGATAAGAAGTGTCTGATGATAGGAGAATGAATGACATATGTCGAAGGAAGGAGGAGGCTTAATTGCTTATTTCCGTTGAGACAATTCCATTCTAGGCTCGCTGCCTCGCCATCAAAGGACACCTTGAATACGAAATAATTGACCTTCTTCAGGGCAAGGTTCCATCACAAAGTCTAGCTAACAATGAGAAGGAAAACGATGAAGAACATCGCAGGTCTACAAAGGGATTCGAATCGATCCCTAGGACTAGGTTTTTACACTTGGGTCTGTCCACTTGAACCTTGAACATTCATCAACGAGATAAGTCTGACAGATTGAGCACCAGTATGGATGGCTCGAGTAGCTATACGAAGATAACGGCGTGGAAACGCGTTCTACTTGTTCCAACACCACTTGAGACTTAATTCCAAGATCCTTGGCCGTCCATCTCGACCATTTTCTCATTTCCATCCCGACCACCTTCATTTTGTTCCATCCTCAGGGGTGCTATCAAATCTGGGAAAGTTTCCAGAGAGAGTCTTGATGAAAAAACGACGTTCCAGTCAAAACACTCTTCCTCTCATTCGATTAGAACATGGAAAAGAGGAGAACCAGAGCCGACCAATATCTACGTTTGGCCTTATTTTTCGGCACCCTGAGTTTCCAGATATGTAGGTTGAGATCAGGAAAGCGAAGCAGTATGATCACTGTGCTGCATATCTAATGATATCTTAGGTGTATGACTGCACAACACCTTTCTTATCTATTCATGAGCGTTTCAAAGTGTTTTGCCCTGGATCACGGTCAAGGATAAATCAAATCATCAGACCTTATCGCAAAAAGGGCAAAACAGAGAGAAATATTTTCGTGCAATATTCATCATCAAATTTTTGCAATGAATAAAAATATAACCTGAAAAAGCTGTCATTCTAACTCTGTCACTCCAAATCAAGTACAACGCAGTTGTGGCCGAGAGGTTAAGGACTTGGACTTGAAATCCAATGGGTTCTACCCGCGCAGGTTCGAACCCTGCCAACTGCGGAGGAGTGTATACAGTTTTGTAAATGTTATTCCTCGCGAATCATTGTGCATTTAAAGTCACAGCAATTTCTCTTGTGTATCAAGCAGTTGTGGCCGAGAGGTTAAGGCGTTGGACTTGAAATCCAATGGGTTGTACCCGCGCAGGTTCGACCCCTGTAAACTGCGGAGGAGAGTATACAGTTTTGTAAATGTTATTCCTCGCGAATCATTTTGCATTTAAAGTCACAACAATTTCTCTTGTGTATCAAGCAGTTGTGGCCGAGAGGTTTAGGCGTTGGACTTGAAATCCAATGGGTTCTACCCGCGCAGGTTCGAACCCTGCCAACTGCGGAGAAGTATATACAGTTTTGTAAATGTTATTCCTCGCGAATCATTGTGCATTTAAAGTCACAGCAAGTACTGTTATGTATCAAGCAGTTGTGGCCGAGAGGTTAAGGCGTTGGACTTGAAATCCAATGGGTTCTACCCGCGCAGGTTCGAACCCTGCCAACTGCGGAGGAGTGTATACAATTTTGTAAATGATATTCCTCGCGAATCATTTTGCATTTAAAGTCACAGCAAGTACTGTTGTGTATCAAACAGCTGTGGCCGAGAGGTTAAGGCGTTGGACTTGAAATCCAATGGGTTCTACCCGCGCAGGTTCGAACCCTGCCAATTGCGGAGGAGTGTATACAGTTTTGTAAAAGTTATTCCTCTCGAATCATTTTGCATTTAAAGTCACAGCAATTTCTCTTGTGTATCAAGCAGTTGTGGCCGAGAGGTTAAGGCGTTGGACTTGAAATCCAATGGGTTCTACCCGCGCAGGTTCGAACCCTGCCAACTGCGGAGGAGTGTATACAATTTTGTAAGTGATATTCCTCGCGAATCATTTTGCATTTAAAGTCACAGCAAGTACGATTGTGTATCAAGCAGCTGTGGCCGAGAGGTTAAGGCGTTGGACTTGAAATCCAATGGGTACTACCCGCGCAGGTTCGAACCCTGCCAACTGCGGAGGAGTGTATATTTTTTTGTAAATGTTATTCCTCGCGAATCATTTTGCATTTAAAGTCACAGCAATTTCTCAATTTTGGACATAAACCCAGATTCTACAAAAAATAATCCATCAGCACCGTATTTTTTAAGAAACGATTCAAATATTCTGATATATGAATTGAAAACTAATAAATTTAATACATTATGTATATTCTGCACATAACAGCGGCAACCTAATATTGACTACGTAACAAAAATTAAAACTAAAATTGGAGTACCATTGATTTCAACGGATACTTAAAACAATGATAATCCTTAACTAATTTTTTTTAAGTTAGAATGTTTTTAAACCTTGATCTGGTAGTAACAGATCAAGATGCTTTTGAGGCCATCAAGAGTTAAAGCTCTCGAGTTCTCCTGGACCTGATGGTGTGACATCTCAGTTTCTGATGAAATGTTCAGATTCTTGCCCCTGTTTTCTCCTATTTGATGCGTTGCATTTTAGGTCAGGGCAAGTTTCCCTCCTTCTAAAAGTAGCTCATGTCGTTCCAATTTTTTAAGGGCGGAGATAAGTCACTCTCTAGTAATTATAGGCCCATTTCTCTGACCTCCAGCGTTGCAAAGGTTTTTGAGAAGATTATGAAGTCCAAGCTTGTAGATTATTTGGAAGTCCATGATTTAATTCCTTCTGGACAGCATGGGTTTCGAGCTCATTTTAGTAGAGTACCCCAATTGGTTGATCATATTGAGCAAATCATTGAAGGGCTCGAAAGTCACGAGTCAGTTGATGTAGTCTATCTTGACTTTGCCAAGGCCTTTGATAAGGTAGATATTTGATATGGTCTTTTGCTCGATCAACTCAGAGAGTTCGGGATCCAGGGTAAGGTTCTGAATTGGATTGGTAGTATCATGAGTGATAGGAAGCAAATAGTCAAGGTTGAAGGATCATTTAGCGGCATGTATGATGTCAAGTCAGGTGTTCCACAAGGTTCAATTTTAGGTCCGCTCCTGTTTATTCTCTTTATTGCTCCTCTCAGGACTCCAAATATTTAGTTGAGGACTTGGTGAAAGTCTACTCTTGGGTTGGTCAGAGTAACATGGCATTGAACGGGATGAAATTCCGCACAATGACGTATGGGGCGTCAAAATTAGATGTTCCTCTCAAAGATAATGGAGGTTGTGATATTGAGCAGGCATCGTCCATTAGGGATTTAGGAGTTGTCGTCCAAGATGATGGAAAGTTTGATGAGCATATCCAGTTGAAAGTGGGGAAGGAATTTCAAACGTGCGGCTGGATCTATCGCACTTTCAAGTCCAGAGATAGTATTACAATGCTAACTCTGTACAAGTCGATTGTTCAGCCGCATCTTGAATATGCCTCACCCATTTGGGCACCAATGAGTTCAGCAGGGTTGCAAAAGGTCGACCAGGTCCAAAAATGTTTTACTAGGAACATCACAGGAATGAGAGAGCTCTCGTATTGGGAGAGGCTCCAGAAGTTAGGGTTGTACAGTACTCAGAGAAGGTATGAAAGGTATCTGATACTGTATGTTTTCAAGAGCATTCATGGGCTCTGTCCTAACCCAGGATTTGAGATCAGTTGTAGCGATCGTAGAGGTTTTACGTGCGCTCTGAGAGCACCTCCAAATCCCAAGGAATCAAGGCTAGTTCGAACAATGAAGTCCTCCTCTCTTCTTTATCGGGCTCCTTCATTGTTCAATTTGTTACCCATTAGTCTTCGTCGGGAATATGTAGGAGCTGATCCTCTTACAACATTTAAGGCAGGATTGGACAAATTTTTAAACACTATTCCTGACCAACCCACTATACCAGAGTTGTATAGATCTGCCAACAGTAACTCATTGGTAGATCAAATTTCATATAAACATTAATTTTTGAAACTGTATTAATGATTAACTGTCTTTACAGGGAATCCCATTCCTTGAAGCGGTATTGAAAAATCCCCCCCCCCCCCCAAGAAAAAAGAATTTAAACAGTCTTTGTTGAAATTTGCCTATAAAACTATCGTAGAAAACAACTTCAATGAAATTTAGACCACTAGCGTGGTGACAAACGAAAAGTGAATTTGTTTAAATTGGTAAATGAGGTACTAACGTTGAAATTCATTTTTGCCATCAGGAATTTCAGCAAGTTTGCTTTCCTCAAAGCCTATCAAAGTTTCTTATGGTGCCATTTTGGTCTGGGATTAAGAGTTCAGATACACATATTCACTAGTTATGTGTTAGAGTTGGGAGTTGAAAGGCGGGTTGCTATAAAATTTTTGACCAAAGACCTAAACAAGGACCAATATGGCAACACTCGAACTAAATCAAGTTCGAGTTCCATTATGAAAATGGATTTCGAGTTGGCAGTGATGCCATATTTTACTTACGGATTCGTAAATCTTGCCCTTTGAGAAGTTTAGCACTGGTAAACTTTTTGACCCTTGAGGACCAAAATGGCAAAATATGGCAAAATACGAACTCGAAATCCATCAGTAATATTCACCATGGAATATTGTGCTAGTCTCTGATCAGTACTCATGCAGTTGTCTTTAATTTGGTAAACAAGGCAAATGGTCAGTAAAAAGGTTACAAATGCATGACTCAAGTCGCTTTATTTCTTTGAAAATGGACTTTTATGTAAATTTACATTTCTTGACATATAATTGGTCCAACTTGCAATGGCCATTGTTGACACCAGCAATACTCAAGAAACACTGCTCGTTTAACTTCACTTATTATATCTCAAATCATTAGTTCCGCGTCTATTTTAAGCCTCAATATGATAAAGGCAGAACATTCAGACCAAAAGAAGAAGACGTGGAACAAGAAACAACCGACTCTGTCAAGTTTAGAGCACCTATGTACATCGCAATATTTTTTTTTGTTAGTCACTTTAGGTTTTTTAAATCAATTTAATTGCTCTGCAACATTATTAGAAGGGAATGAGTCATGAGTGGCTTACAGTAGATATTTAAAATCATTTTTAAACGTTTAAGTTTGAACACTTTGACCATTTAGGTGTGTGATAGTTTTTGACACTTAGCACTTAACAATTCAATTCAATCTGCTTACAATATTATACAATTCCTTGCAACATTGTTTTGGAAACGTTAGCGTTTTAACAAAAAGATATCTTAAATTGTTCCGCTCCTTTTTTCACTTTTTTTAAACCGATGTGGACAGATGTTTGAAGAAAATTGTTTGACATTTTATCTCTGCATCAACAAATTATCCTTCAAATTAACAAAGTTTTCAAGTTCTCGCATGAGTAACTCCGGGCCGGGTAGTTACGTGAGGGAAATGTTATGTAGGTAAAATAAGTTTGAAAACGAAAATTTTGCAACGTTTTTACAAGTTTTGTGAGACGACCGATCATTGAATTTCAATCATTTGATATTTTTATGTAAAGGCTTTGTGTTTGATGCTCTCCGTTCCTCATTCACGATAGTAGCGCTCTTTTGGCTTTGTTCTTTTTAACGGCAATTGACCGAGGGGATCACGCTTCACGTTCCTTGGAACCACCGCGTTTTCACTCTCTCGATTTGGAACTTGGAACCAAGTGTTCCACACTTGCATTGCCAGATACATATCAGACTTTGGGCCCTGAAGGTCCTTTCTTTGCCATCTTCGATAGCCTGTCATCATCGACGAGAGGAAACTTCATTTGCACTAGATCAAAAAAATGGATCATCAAGTGGGATCACTGAAAAACCTCTTCCGTCCCAAAGAAATGAATCAAGAAAGGGTGAAGTCCAAAAACCTAGAAAAGACTGGACCGGCTAAAGTGCAAAAAATGGGCTCCAAAGTTATACTAGCTTCTCATAACGTGAGAAACACGGACGCTGAATCGTCCCAGGGCAAATTGGGACAAGTCTTCAGCAACATGTTGGTGTCCCTCAAGAACGTGATAGTAGGAAATATTTTACCTGAAAGCATATCTCATCCTCGGTTCTCCTCAGGTAAGCAAAATGGTATCATTAGCGTGGTTTATGTTAAGAAGTGGAGAGGTAATCGAGCAAAAGTAATGTCGTTACTACATCAGTGAGGATCATGACCTTCTCAGTCCTTATTATTGAGACATGCTAGGATACTAAGCATCTCTCACCAACCCAAAGTTTTGGCCTCTTTCTCTTACGGAACAATTCCAAGGCACGGTGCCCACCTTTCTGAATTACCTCATCGATGCCATGATGCCATCCGTGACCAAGGGCTCCAATAGGGAAATGTTGAAAACAACAACATTCAATAATACTTTGGAAATTTGAAAGTGTACATTAGAAAAATCCATCGAAAATTGCTATATTTATGATAGCTTTAACTGAGTCCGCCGACCCTGTATTATTAGCTAGTATTCCGTGTTCCAAATTGTCCTCAGTAGTACGCACCAAAACACTTATTAGCCGAGGAACGAATTTACATGAGATAGAGACTATTGGAACGGTTGGAGGGTTAGCTTGATAAGTAGCTTACTACCGGGTTCCGAGTGTAATGAGAGGCAACCGATGAGAAAAGGGCATTATCTGCGTCACTTGAGGCCACTGGACACTCGGCCTTTTCGACTAAACAAAGCTTAGGAATTAATCAAGCCAATCTTGAGCCTCGAGGGGCATCTACAAGATCAAAGAGGGGCTTATTTCGGATTGCCTAAAGGCCATGAAAGGACTGATCAGTGATCAGCTTAAAGGATATCTTACTTGCACCGATATCTGATCCATTGATCGATCACTCGAGCTTTGGAATTCTGGACGAGCCTTAGTTAGCTCGGTCAACATTTACAGAGTTGGTCCCACACAGTATGTAAAAAGCTTTTTTAGAAGAGACAAATACTACGTAGGATCAAATAGCTTGGGTTTTGATGTGGTCAAAGAAAAGTACTATCTATTCCTAAGCAAATGGAAAACAGCTGTCAGCTAAGAAAATTGAGTGAAGTGTAGAAACAAGGACCTCATCAATACATGGATGGGATTATCCATTTTGAGAAAGAAACTTGTCCTTTTGACTTTGAACCAAAACGAAATACCTTCAAAATTTATTCGGACAAAGGATGTATATGATATTGGATGGCTAGCTAAATTGCTAATTAAATAATAAATAATTAAATCAACTATTTGAATTCGAAAAAAGTGCCCTTCAAAATATTAACATTTTAGATATCAGAATTTCAAGAATACTTATTGCCAAAAAGGACAATTTTCAAAATTGATTAGCCCTGTTGTATTTGATCAAAACAAAAGTTGGAAAAATTGAAATGCAGGTTAAATTTTTACATCCATGTATTTAGACGTCATCGAGCAACCATCTCAAGGAGAGTGGAAACTTGAACAATTCCAGTTTCCAAACCCTTAAACTAACAACAGAGACTAAAGTTTGCGACTCGATGTCTTTGGGCTACGAACCTAGGGGATAATGAACCAGAAGGCAAATAAACAATTCCATTCGTTGGTAGGTGCCGAAAACCAGATGCTTGTTCGCTTTTGGCTGATCATTCCTCTCAATTAGACATTTCCAGGAAGGGAAAAACTCCCCAGTCAAGCATTTCAAGACCCGAATTGGTCTTCTGGTTACATTGGGTTAATATCTAGTAAAGGAGTTGAATTAAGAATTGGCTGGCTTGAGATCTTAGTCATTCCAAATCAGGACATGTATTATTTATTACGTTCTATCACTCTATAAGCAAGTCAGCCACATCCTCTCATCTCGAGTACTGGAGCAAAAGTTTTTTATTAATGTTGTATATCCAGAGGCCATCTTTCCACAATATTAGTGGGCGGGAACACATGTTCCATACGTATCATGGGACGATGGCAAGTGTCAGAACATCTGCAAAGTTATCTTTCCAATCTCAAGAGATGATATGGACTTCGTAGCAAATCCTGTCCCTCACGTAAGGGTTTTGGGTCATTGACGCTCATCGCTTTGGTCGAGATTATTTCTCATCGTTCCAAGCTTTAGCTCGAGATCCCAGAACAAAATGTGTTGAGACGTGGACAATGGCAAAGACCACTCTCATCTTGGAACGAACACTTCTCGAAATTCGTCTTAAAGAAGGCTTTTTATTCATGGGTCTGAGAAGGATGTGTGAGTACTTAGTTAGGAAAAGGATATCGTCAACGGTCTAATGAGCCTCATTAGTCTAATCTGGGTAAGATTTTTTGGTTCCAAGAGAGCCAGGATTCTTTTTCTCCCAGTGCCCAGAAAGAGGTATGCAGAGAGAAAAGGAAACCTGAGCTAAAGAAGGAAAGACATACAACACTACTTTGAGAACACGAGGCCATTAATTTCCCTCAAAACGGCCAACCATCGACAAGGGAATGGAAACGCCAAATTTTGCTGCCAGGCATGGATGTGAAGAAGAGTGTTGCACAAGTTCTCTTGCCATCCTGCCAAGCACATTCTCGTATTGGAGAGGAGTAGCAACTGTTTTTAGGATAGACCACCGATGTTCCACGTGCTCCCATGTTCCACCAATGCACACGCACATGGTATGTACAACGCAATTGACAAAGCCAAAACACGAGAAACAGACATCTTGAGAGGCTGCAAGCCTCTGGGTCGTTATCTGTGGTATTTACTTGTTTTTCTTGCTACCCTAATCCAGGGGTCCAATTTTGCTTGGATCAAATGGCAACGGAACTTGTTATGGGTTTCCAAATTTAGTCTTGCCTCAAGGGAAAACAAACATCCTTGGTCATTTTGAGTTGTTGTGTATGTTCAATTGGACCTACATGGGCGTATTAATGGACCCACGTGCCACTGGAAACGCTATCCTACACAGATAATGAGCCATTTGCCCATTTGGAACATGGAACACCACTCACATGAACATGAAAAAACCCTCAAGGATTCCATTTGGCCGTAACATCTTGGTGTATAATCTCCTTGAGCGTCGATGGATCATTACAAATTGGAATATCTTAGGAATAGCTTTTCAATCGGGGGCACACAACAACAGGTTCTGTGTCAGTTGCTAATCCCGATTGATCACAAAAACTTCAAAGCTGCAGAATCTCATTGGATTTCGATCTCTTCTCATGTTAGTATTCCCTTTGGAAAAACGAGAAAGAGATTTGGAATTTTTCCAACAAACAAGGCTTCTGCAGGAAGTGTTCGTTACGTGTCAACCGACTGAAGTTTCTCTTGCGCTATTTGTGCTAAAACAAACTTACTAGCACTAAAAAAGCAATTTCGGGAAAGTTGGAGAATTTGGTCCAAAAAAATTAGTTCAAGATGCACTGAATTTCCTAAAGAGTAAGTCAAGAGGAATGACAATCATTATTCAAAATCATTTGCGTTCTTTTACAATGGGACGTGCACAAAGGTTGCTCAAGTGAGTGTTTTAAATCATAACGCTAGCGGTAAAACATGGCCATTGGCTGTGCCGAGTTGCTCGGCCCATTTTGTTAAATTAAAGTCATTTCAATTTATTGTGTATTCAATGAGTCTAGATCCTGAAAATGATTGCTATTTCAAATTTATTTACGTCTACCTACACCTGGTTGATAATATGCTCGTTTTTAGGTAGAAATTGAGAAACATAAAATCATACATTCCTAGAAGGAAGAAGAAAAACCTATTTCATTTCTCTCTACAGTATGGGAATCTTTTAAACTATTGATATGATTCTAGGAATTAACATAACACATATGCATCTTCACACCATTTTTGGGATCACTGTATTCTTCCCAACAAAAGCCAACTCTTTATCGCTAGCCTCCCTCTTCAGGAAATTCAGTGCTTCTTAACTACACCAATATCCAATATTTCTTAAATTCAGCCATTACATAAGCAAGGGATATTCAAGGATATATTGTTAAGTATCATCTTTAGTCAGCCGTTTTTGGTCCAGACTTCAATTTCATTTTAGATCAGGAGCAGTTGATCCATCACTACAAAGAAGTAAATAATCTTCTTGTTTTGTCTTCTTCAAGACTGATTGAACTTGAAGGTTCCAAGAATTCTTTTTTTCATGCTCTCATTCATCTTATCTCAACTTATTTGATATTTCATTCAGCCTCAAGCATTATATCCAAAATGAAGTTTCTTGTTATACGTCATTCTAATTCTGTAAGCACTTGTTAACCAATATCAAAACCCAAAAGGTTGCAGAGCTCAAAGACTAAATGATTAAGACGATGAATCGATAACACGAGCTGATTCTTTCCCATGCTCCTACATATTACAAAAGGGAAAGGGTTCAATCCATTAACGATAAATGCCGCAACGTCAATTTGCTAGGAAGATAAAGCAAAGATCGGTAAACTAAACGCAACCATTACAATGATTATTATGGCTGCCAAAGAAACCTTTTCCCACCTCCGAAATGTGTTGAAGAAAATCAGGAAAACAACCTCTTGGTCTTCAGTAGAATGAGCTTCCCGAAGAGAGCCTCATCTTTAAGCATGAAAAAGATTATCGAAGCCGTGAATACCTTAAACTTGGAGTTTCTCAAAGGCCAGATACTCGTGCACGTGTGTTTTGATTGGCTTTTGATCCCGTTATTTGCACTTTATCACTTCTGCTCATTCATCCAAACTCGCAAAGAATCTTTATAAAACGTTCTTGCCGAAACATTGCCCTTAGTTTGGTAAGATAGGATGGGAAATAGAATAGACATCGTCCAACATTCTGTTCTCCTTGTTCAAATATAGCTTAGCCTGAGTTCAGCCTTGAAAGGCCGATTGATCGGAGCTTACTCATTGTTCGGGAGCTCGGTATTTTCGATGAATATTCTGATTGACCATCCAAGCACTTTAAAGAAGAAAAGTAATCCCCCCTCCCCCTAAAACCAGGTTTTTCATAATTTATGTTTCGGATTTAAAGGTTCTTTTTTGCTCCATAAAAAAGTTAAAATAACAAAGTTAGCAACTACTTTTCTTGCTTGAGTAAAAATACTGACTCCATTTGCTCAATAGAAAGTAACATCGTCTAAAAACTTTGGTCACAAGGTCGGTTGTTGAAGTAGTTTGGAAGTGAAATCGAAGCATCTTTAGAAACATGAAAGAAGTATATGAAACGGAGTAAAATTAACCATACTCGATTACATTTCGCTACATAAGGTGTGATTGAAAAACGCAGCTTATGTAGTGAACTTGATCGAGCACAGTTATTTCTACTCCGTCTTATATGCTTCTTTCGTATTTCTAGATATGCTTCAACGTCGGTTGTTGAGGTAGTTTGGGAGAGCAGTAGAAACATATCTGAAACATGAAAGAAGCATATGAGATGGAGTAGAAATAACCATGCTCGATCAGATTTTTGCTACATAAGTTGTGATTGAAAAACGTAGCTTATGTAGCGAAACTTGATCGAGCATGATTATTTCTACTCCGTCTCATGTGCCTGTTTTGTGTTTCTAGGTATGTTTCTATTATACTTCCAAACTACCTCAACAACTGACCTTCTATTACACTTCCAAACTACATCAACAACTGACCTAGTGTTGTACATGTACTTCATTTCTCTAATTTGTTTTTGGGTATGCTTTGTTTCGGGATGATTGTGCTTTTGTAAATCATCACAAGAAAGTACAGTTCTTAGTCATTTTGAGTCACGTTGGCTGTTGATTGTACTGATTATGATAGCGTTAATGAAAATTTGGCGAAGTTTTTGAACCTTTGAACCAAAAAACTGTTTTGTATTGTTTTAAAAACCCTCAGAATCGGCTTTTTGGGTTGGCATCACAAAAAAACCTTTGAAAAATACTCGCATGTCGAAAAATATATCCTGTTCATTTGTCTAATATGGCCAGCTTGGTCTTCTTTTCAATGCTGGGGTCTTGCTATAGAAACGTGATCCCCCGATTGACCTCGAAGGTCTATTTGAAGCTTTTCTGAATCAGCTCACTGGAATTACGGATGAGTAAGTTGGATTAGGTTATCAAAGACAAGACCTTGGTCACTCGCGTAAGCATCTTCTTTTCTATAAATCCAGGCAAAGAACAAGCTATCCCTAAGGTATGGGATTTTAACTGATCAACGGAATGAGATTTCTTCTATTTGTAATGTTCAATATGGTCCCTGCTGTGGACTTTGTCTTCGAGAAGATCCTAACAGATTAAAACAAAAAGCACCGAAAAATAACTTCAAACTAATATTCTTCAGATTTTCCACCTCGCTCTAGCCAGCGTTGTTGAATGTAGGTGAATTATTGAGGATATTGGAGAGTGAAATGTTGGTTTTTAATATCACACTCGTTCTTGGAGTATAGTTCATAGATTAAGTGTTTGGAAATAAAAACTTAATTCAAAATTACATTGGGAGATTTACAATGACTATCGTGAAATTGAACGATGTGTTGGCTGGCTTTGCTGGTTGGGCTCAGACTCTATAACAAACAATAAAAAAAATCACATATTTTAAGGTTGGAGGTGAATAATAATGGGCGTTTTGAGAAACACTTTATAGTTTGAGGAAAGTGTCAGTACATTAGCTGCTTTTTTCAATTGCAAAAACGCAGCTTATGCACTGAGCTTAGGCACACTAGCATGTGTGTGTTATTTCTTTTATCAAAATTTCTTCATCTATTTAATTGTGTTATTACTAAGCTTCAGCAATTCTTCTACTCTATTCCAAAGGCGCTCAACAACTATCCCATAGCATGAAACAGTAGAAAAAACTAGAAATACTAAAAGGCAGAGATTGGCATTCAAATCTATGATTGATGACCCGGCACGGACTGCCTGTGATGTCATTTATCATGCGGGAAGCCGAAGTTTATGATTAAAGGAACCTTTTCTTCTAAGAAACGCATCTAAACTATTTTGCTCATTTGATAGGGCAGTTTGGTTATTGAAAATCCTCAAGTCTGCTGGAAATGTGTCTAAGGTATTAACCCTATATGCAAAAAGTGAATTTCAATTAGTGTGGAGTTTAAACAGGGGCTGATTAATTCATATAATTGGGTGATTGACAACAAAATCTCAGTGATGTGAAATCTCGGCTTGCGCAAGTTTTTTCACGGGAGGTTGCAAGGTTGGGTTACGTATTAGAGAATGGGTGCTTTGCTCTTGTATATGAGCAAACACGAATTTGAGCTTAATTTGCAACCCTGCTCAGAAGTCACAAAAGTCAGGGATGCCTTGCCTTATGGCGCTTTTTAAAGAAAAAACCTGTTTATGAAGGCTGGTAGAAAGACAGTGGGGAATATGATTTCACTTAAGTAAATTGGCAACCCCAGCACCAAGTCAGATCACTACAAAATCAACAAAGAAGTACTCTGGTTTGTTATTGAACTTCATTAGAATTAACTGAATGTTCGACTGAATGCTCTTGACCAATCACCAGTGTGAATCATGGGCACCGTGTGTTAGCCTACGAAGGCCAATATCTATCTCAGGATATCTAGTGCAAACCACACTGTGCTTGTATTCATCAGACTACGTACTTGAACTTTTAGCTCAATGGAATGACGGAGTGAGAAGTTATGTCTTCTCAAACTTATGTACTCAAGAGAGCATAGAATGAATGAACTCGCCCTTTTGTGGTAAAACGATAACCAGAAAAGGGTTAGTTCATTCATTCTTGGTAGGATTTGCACTGAACTTTGAGAGAGCATAACTTTTGACTCCAACGTTCGATTAAGCTGAAAATTGGACTACAAATTTATGTCAAGGTCTCATTTTTAATAGAACGTGATTGCTTTATTCCAACAAGAGATCATGGTTCTTTTCGTTTGCCTCCCAGTCCAGTGAAATTCAGTGGTTCTTGGCTCTGTGCTTAAGCTGCGTTTTTGCGATTGAAAAACGAAGCGTATTATGTCCTGAAACTTTTTTCGGACAAGGTTGCTTAAACAATGTTTCTACAATCCTTCCAAATGTGTTAAACAACTGACCTACCAATACCTCCCTCTTGTACGTCGTTCATTCTTAAGCCAACTAAGTCGTAATATGAGTGACCTTAGGATTATTTCTAATACAATGAAGAATCCAGGAACCGTTCGAGCTACACATATGTAATACAATTCATTATTACTTTGACCACTTTCCGAGGTCACGTACCCAGTCCCAGTGGCTCACCGAAAAAGCACCAAAAACCACAAATTGGCGAGCAACTAGGGCTTTCTTAATCCCATTTCACATGGTTCAAAGGCATGCCAAAAGTCTTGTTGTCTTCCGAAAATCAACAAGAAAGGTTCAAAAAGGTTCAGGCCAACCGTTCAAAAACAAGGAAGAAAGTCTTTGTTCACTAAAAGTTATTTCGCATGAGAATATTTGAGTACAGAAAGGATTCATGGCTGTGATGGAACATGGTTGCGCTTGCTTCGGTGGGAACAAAAAAAAACACCCCCCTAAAAATAAGCTTTAGATGAGTTGAAAGAAAGAAAATAGTTACGTGTTTTCTCACAGGAAAACCCAAAGGCCACCAAAATATTTTGACCTTGTCGGACTTTTGAAAGAATTCTGGATGTTCCTACTTTGAGTGTCTGTCTCCTCGTCAACTTCATTCTTCATCATCGCCAACTTCGCAATTTCTTGAGATTACGGGCCTGATCCTTCGGTTCTAAAATACGCTCAAGTGTAATCGAATGTGAATGGAGTTCCCTAGGGTTCCAAAAAAGGCGAAGATTCCACTTCTCCCATTTTTTCCCTCCTCAAACATTGTATACGCCCGAGGTCGTGCTCCAAAAGTTATTGGAAGTGAGGACGAGATGGAAAAATTGTTGAACGAATCCAAATCCCACTTGTCGGAGTGCAATATGCTAATGGCCAAGTTCCATGTCGACTAAGGCTGATATATCCTCAGGGCCACTTGGTCTTTCACGATTGGCGGCCTTCAGGTGCAAAGACAAAGGGATTTTCACCAATTCCAACAACGACAAAACGAAAACTTAGGGAGAAGGTCATGGACCACTTGTTCCTTGGGTGGAATTTGGGATTTAGAAAGCTATTCCTTATCCAATGTGATTGAGCGTTAAACCCTTTCAAATAACACCCTCGGTACAGAGAACAATCCCTTCAATCAATTGGAAGTGGGCCAAAGTCGAAAGGCCTTCAACACCTTCTCACGTTCCACATGACGGCGTATTGAGTGGAACGCCCCCTAAAAAGACCTTCATATCCTACTCACTACTCATGTGCAATTTCTAGCAAACTCTTTTCGATTGGAAAACTTGGATATTTTGGGAGAAGAGAAGAGAAAGGCTAAAATATGACAGCTCTACTCGCTTGGGACTCGGGATAGGACGAAAAGTTTTGGATGGGAAGCTGCAACTTACTATAACAACCTATTCAAGCAAGAGTATTAGATTTCTGAGCACACCTCACCAAATATTTCTCAAGAGCCTGTGGTCCATGAACCACCACGAGCTGTTCCCAAAGACTTGTTGAAGTTCCTTCTCTGTCGGCTTCCAGAGTGAGGAGCACGAATGGCTTATTATGAACTAAGAAGTCCATAAGTACCCGCACGTTCAACTAAAATTTGTGGGGTGTAAACATTTGCTCTGATGCCGAATCTGTCCTCTTCAAATTGTTCCCGAACACGGTGAACCTAGAGTCTTGGATCCGGGAACATAGACCTTCATCGTTGAACTAACAAAAGGGAGCAAACAAAAACTTTAAGTAGACGAAACTTCATTTAAATGCAAAACCCAGTGTGTCTGACGCTGTTTATGATTCCCCGAGCTCTCTAGTTTCGCTCGGATTTGTTGCAACAAAAAGGTTCCCCAAGGAACCATAAATTAGAATTGGGAACAAGCTAGCAATGCGATTATTTTGATGCAGTCTCTAAGGAGCTCCTATTGAAGTGCCGGTGTTTATCAATGTAAAAGGACTTGCAAGTCGTCAGAAAAAGGATCCAAAAACACTGAATTTACATCTCAACTTGTCGTGCTGGGCCCAAAGGTGTCCAAACTCGTACTTGTCACTTTGCTTTGTCGTTGGTCCCATTTTCTCGATCCCAAAAATTCTTTTGACAATCATCGACGAGCACTCAGCCATGTGTTGTGTTGCCCGTCACATTGTAATCTACTGTTGTTATGATTATGACTCAGGGGATATTTCTGTCCCGAGGGAGGCAAATAGGGCCAACAGATCCTTTGTGTCGACGTGTTCCAAGCCTAATGTGATAATGACAAAGTCAAATGACCTTCTTCTTCTTCTTTCCAGGATCCATTCAAGCTTCCAAACATGGATACGGCAAACTTCTGACGGACATCGACTCGCCATTTCTTTCCCGACGTCAAATGGAGCTCACGGAACGAGTTCCACCCATTCATGCCAAAACGGACTCCTCAACCACTTCCTTCTCCGAACTCTCAACGAGTACCAAAGCCAAGTGTTCCAACCCCCCAAAGTCAACTTCACTTCAAGGGATTTCCGCCACTTCCATGGTGTTAGAAGCTCAAATCCCCAGAAGTAGTTCAATGGCTCCAATTCTAGAAACCAATAACAACTCCACACAATGTTCGTGGTCGCCCATTCCATACCATTTCGATCCAAATGGGTACGATTGCTACCCACATGACCTTGTGGACAATGATGACTTTTCAGGATCGGATGATTCGGAGGACGAATCCAGTTGGGGTGAGTTAGGGTTTTAAGAGCGATGAAAAGATAAAAACAAGGAAGCTATTGACAATATTATTTTAAATTGCCCTGAATGGCAGATTGTATTTGAGTTGGCGTTACCAGAGAGACAACTGAGCAACCTTGGAGATGGGTAAGCCCCAGGGGGATTCTTTAGAGACGAATGGAGGCCCTATTGATTCACACAGCTCTCAATGAAAGACTTGGAACCAGAAAAGACTTTTCGCAAGACAACTTTCGTCGCCCACGATGGAAGTTATTTGGCAAGAAAGAGAAGAAAAAGAACTTTCTTTAATCTGAGTTTTCATCACGAAATGCCAATCATGGTTCATTTTTTATCTTGTCATGGTTGAAATTGGCGATTCAAAAAGAAAGCTAATTGATGACTCGATTTTTGAACTTCAAATTGTCAATCTAGATTATATATGCCGTTCGTTATCAAGATTTGCATAATTGGGGACGGAGGGAACAAATTTCATTTCCGATGAGCTCTGTCGTTAAATGGAAAAACGAAATTGAATTTCCTCTTAATCACACTTCATTTGGACAGTTCTTTCTTGTAAAAGTATAGTTCTTGGAAGGGAATAGTGAATATGATTGGTACCTATAAGATATCTCTGTCGAGTTGCTCGGCCCATTTTGGTGACCCATGTTATTTTCATTTCATTGCCCATCCAAAGAATCAAGTTTCCTGGAAACGATCTTCATTTCACGTCTACATATTTTGGCTGGAATTTCATCAGAAGTAGGCAAATTTCATTTTTCGGTTTTTAAATCAAAAACACTTCATCAAGCCTTTTGCTAGTGCAAAATTATGACCTAACGTTGATCAAAGAATTAAAGATACTAATTTGTTCTGGAAGTTCCAACATGAATTTTTCAAATGCTCCCAATACAATGAAATGTTGTTTTAATGTATCTAATGTCTTTTATGTTTCTTTCTAGTACTGTATGATCTTGTGTGTCTCATTTTCTAGCTAATAAATAGAGTACATTAACAACCAAGTTCAAGCAGAGATGACTAAACGTGAAATATAGATCACTTTTTGGGCAAAGACTCTTTGGATGGACGATGAAGTAGAAATAACTCAGATTCGGTTACGGTTTCGCCCAATGGCCTTATTTTAGCAGTGGTGAAAGGATCACGGAAAACCTGGATACCGGCAAGTATCCAGTAATCGGCAATTAGTAAAAAAAGACAATTCAAAGCTTCCATGCTCAGTGAATGAGCATAATCAAACGAATTCAGTTGTAGATTCTGGGTTTAAAATGGCTAGGGATGCGTCAAAGTTGAGATCAACTCTCCAAAAGCTTTATTACAATTCTCAAGCCCAATTCACATCTCGTTGTGACAATCAATCAAAACAAGAGTTTTTCCCTCGCAGATCAAACTTAGACCATGAAATGCCAGAGCCTGTTTCTGATCCACCTCTAACCAGTTTGGCCCCTAAATCCTCGGCTGAATTCGTCGGATTCCACTCATCTTTTTCAACTTGATCAACTGAACTTTGTTGCGAGGTTAGAGTAATTTAAGCAAAGATCAATGCACGCTATTCAGACCAAACTAGTGCACCTGCAATCGTCCAAAAGTACATCAATTTGACTTTCAGTTCCAACCATAAGCACTGCGACTATTACATATTTCGAAACGTTGTTTCTCGCTACACGGAGCAATGTATCTTGCTGAAATTCGCAAACGACATCCTTAAATGATTGTCATATATAAATCTGTAAAAAATCTTTTACTTGAATGGAATTCGCCTAGTTAAAATCCACCTGAGCTGATCAGCTGAGCGGAGGCTTCCATACCTCACGTTTTCCTGAGCTGGCTGTATTATTTAAAACGCTCACCTTGAAAACGCTCCAAAACGCTAAACGCAACCACTGAGCATGTCTCATTGTTCCGAGTGTTACAAAAGAAATGAAAGAGCAAATAATAACATTTATACCTCGGGATTGAAATCACAATGAACCTCACCCTCATTGCATATTGCATTGGCCAAACACTTCTTTAGAAAGTGATTTGTTTATAAGTCAAAATCAAAATTGGGAAACAGGCACACAGAATTAACTAAGCTTACAAAAAATGTCATCTTTTATGACCTGATCAGCGCCTCTTGTGGTCAAATGGAAGCATAGTTGCCAGCTAGTGGAGTGAGTATTAGTGCCGCCCTTTCGCAAAAGTTCAGGATTTTTCCTTCATGTATTTTTTATTTCTTTGTAGTGGCATTATGTTATCAAAATCGCATATTATGGAGAAATTTTACTGTCAAGAAGATGTTTAACGTTTTCCCAAAGAGAGGCATTACGATTAACCATCAGGCAACTATGTTCCAATTTGACCAAAAGAGGCGCTGATCAGGCTGTAAAAGCTGACATTTTGTTGCAAGTACGCCAAAATTTGAAATGTCATGTCTAATAAGAGGAATTCGCTAACAAGTGCCAAAAATTAAGTTGCATTTGCAAGAAGCTGTCATCTTGAAAGAAGCTTTCAATCGTGTTTTGAGGGCCTTTCGTATTGATATTCAATGGCATTTTGGCATCCAATTTATTGAGGAAAAATGTGGCCATTTTTGCTAGTTCGGCTCAACGTAACTTTAAACCCCATTTGCTCTCCAGTTTCCATCTTGAGTGACTCAAACTGCATGGGTAAAATGGAAACCACTTGTACCCTTCTCAAAAGCGGGCTGCTGAATCGTTTTCTGACTTGAATCGTCGTTCTACATCGAGCGGTTAAACCGTTACAGGGATCATGAAGTTATAATCGATTGAAAATTCCCCAATAGGATTCTAAATTTGAACCTCGGCATTGAACTTTCAACTTGTCTAATCTTCAATCCTATTCACAAACTCTCGAATCAAAAAGAGGTAATACAAGCTTGATCGAAATATCATTCCTCAAATGCGTATTTCAATTGATACAAATCAAAAGGAGTTTTCTTGTTAGTCAACGAATATGTATTCTAGTTTTTAGGGATACATTTGGTTTCATGTAACTAATTCAACAGGTTGAAGCTTGAGTTGCTTTCTGGGGCCAAACCAATTGTGTCTTGTTGAGAAAGTTTCCATTTTAATTAGTTCCAAACAAAAAGTTATTGAAAGTTCTGTGCTAGTTTTGAACCATCACCAGCATTGCATGGAAAAATCTTTTCGCAAATAATTTACGCTTTCAATACCAAGAAATTGACACACACGCCCAATTGTTGCAAGTATCATTATTCGTGGGATTATTTGGACGTCCTTAAAGGAAAAAAAACAGTCTGCAAATATTCAATCACGAAAGTGCTTCTGTGAAAAGCAAAGAAACGCTCGTCTAGATCCAGTTCCAAATTCACAAAACTTGCCACGTGATATTACTCGTAGAATGACGAAGTTGTACCGTTCAATTCAAGAGAAGATCAAATTGTATTATCTCGGTGAAATGTCGTTTGAATGCGGATCTGATGACTTGGACAATGATCTCAATTTATTCAGGAATCTAGAGACCGTTCGTTCGTTCGCTGTCTCTTGAATCGAACTATATACCTTAAAAACTTCATTTCAGAAGAGGACTTTTCTTGTGTGGTTTGTGAACGAGCCTTTTTCACGGCCCGACAACTCGAACGACATCAAATTCGGAAACGGCATTGGGGGTGAGTTTATTGGTAAAATTTGGTTTCATAATGATTGTACTTGAAAAGTTACGAAGTTCCAAAAAGAGGCTCTTTGGTGGAATCCTGTTGTTATTGTTGGAACATTGTATTCGTACGAGGCTTAGTAAATGCTAAAAAGATTAGTAAAAGCACTTGCAAGGTTAGGTGTTGAATGAGTAAAACCTCTTCCAAATATAGAATCCATTAACGGCTTATTCATGAAGCCCAAAGCAGTCTAGCCAAGCCATGAGATTTGTTTTTGTTCAAAACGTAACACATTTATTACGACCATACTCAAGGACGGCTGAATCCAGAAAGGATCAACCCACCATTACGCATTCGTTTATTTACCGTGACTATCAATTCATTCTACAATCAAGGCTGGATATGAGAATCCTCAATCTTAGAATATCTCGTGTTATAAGAATCCTTTTGACAAAAAATAGTTCTCGGTATTCTTATGATGTTGCTCCTGATGAAAAATATTCCTTAATTCAGCTTTGATAGTACTTCAAAAAGATCTCAAAGTCCCAATAAGACCAATGGTTCACTGTCTGAGCCGTGTATTATTTTAAGTGTTTTTTAAAAGTTATAATTTCACTACATAATCCGCTCTTTTCAATTAGAAATGCGCATCTTATGTACTGACAATTCTTAAGCACTGGGTATTGAACTCATGGATTGAACTTAGACAAATCTTAAATCCAAGTAAATTCCTTTAAGGAAAAGTTTTCATAGGAAAATTTGACTTTGTTAAGTGTGAAAATGGACACATTTCTAGGGTAAGGCAACATTTCTTAAGGCCCCAGTTCCATATTCATTCAGAGCTAGAGAGTGCTTCATGGATAAATGCAAGTCATATATCTACGAATTGAATCTTGTGCTCTCGACACAAAAAAACATCTCACTGGTGCTTAAAAACAAAACGTTGAAAACCGCCAATAACAAACTTCCAATAAGCTGCGGTGGCAAATAATGCTAAGTTTGTAAGTAAGCTTGTGGCTTTTTAATTAAAGTTTCTTGCGTCTTGCAAATTGAGCATGTCTGCTCAAAAATATCTCTGGGGAAATGAATTTGCTTTGACGTGACTTCATTTGCCGTTCGATTTCAATTGTGTAAAAGAAGTTTTCTCTTGGAACTCAAAGTTGCATTTCTAGTTATTT
The DNA here is from genome assembly GCA_010645155.1 of Tigriopus japonicus. Taxonomy (NCBI): domain Eukaryota; kingdom Metazoa; phylum Arthropoda; class Copepoda; order Harpacticoida; family Harpacticidae; genus Tigriopus; species Tigriopus japonicus. The sequence continues at coordinate 731,022 of CM021320.1, forward strand.
CATTGAATTTATTTACTTTTGTCGGCCACAAAATATGGAACGCGAAGCCAACCTGACACGTCAAGCGCTCTCCTTGGAGCGATCCTATTTTTCAAATTTACATTTTAAACACTAGGTGTAAGTATTGCACGGGTTGATGAGTAGTTGAGCATCTTGTCCAAAATGCAACAATTTTCAACTTTGAATGCAAATTTCATCATTGTTGGTTGCCATCGGCTCCCCGCCAAAAGGCGCACAAAACAATCCAAATTCTAAACAACTTCCTTAATAATCGCAAGAGTATGTGCTTACTATCAGTTTCTGTATCATACGTTGTTACAAGCATTTGCAATTTAAGAGATTTCTTTCAAGAGGGATCACAACCTCGAAGTTCTCAACTTTCATCTATGAGTAAAAGGAATTCGTCTTCAAAGAACGTGCAATTATTCAGCTTCCACAATCAAAAGAAGCTGGTCGCTTTTCTAAGCAACTTATATTTCTTCAGAGAGAACTTTCTCCCAGTTCCTTTTACCGTGGGTATGACCACATAATGCATTTGTAAGTAGGGGTATCCCATTGCTCTCCCTGGAAATGACAAATTGCCACATAAAAATAACACATTAAGTACTAGCACAACTCACGCACTAATGCTGTCTTTAGCCAGAGTGCCACGTGTCCAGACTCATAAACAATATGGGCTCCACAATCCATAGGGAGAGAAACTGTAAATCTTTGAAGGTCCCAAAGAATCTCGGGATTTGGCATGACTTTTGTAGAACTCTTGGGAGGTCTCCAAGCCAAAGTAATTTCTCCTAATGGCCGCTCTGACATTCAGATCGGCCTTAATGATGACCAGCATTCGCCAGATCGTCCCTGTAAGGAACCTTCTGTCAGCAGATCCACTTGGAACTGGGGCAAAGAAGGCATTAGCACATCATCATGAGAACCTTTTCTCGTCACCGGTAGGAATTGCAAACTTTCTCACTCAGCGGCCTAACGATCCTGGTTCTTCCTTGCTTTGTTCACAGATGTGGCGAATGTGACCGACGATTCAACTCTCAGATGCTTCTGGAATACCACAAGGAGGAATTCAACCATTGGTCTGAAGAGGATTTCCCCTACGATTCCGAAGACGACGATTTCGAATCCCTGCGGGAAGTGATGAATGATGTTCGTGAAGAAGAAACGGAATTTGGACCCGACGAACAGGAGAAGGAAATGCTGCTCTGAGAGACTCGGAATTCCATGAATAAATACATATTTTGAACCCTTGTCAAATAGAAGTCATACAACTTTTTTTGAACACCTGATCCAGTTACCTGTCGGTAAAGTTGGATTATTCAAGTTTTGACACCATTAAAAAGAGCCTGTCTTTTGAGAGTTGGCTCTTTGACACTTGAGAAAGAAGGGGAAATTTTTGTAAAATGCAGAAAAAAGTTCTGTCGATCTGTCAATTTGAAAGAGAAGCAAAGCAAAATATGCACTTTCTTTGAACTGTATTTTAGTCTTTTAATAAACAAGAAATTGTCCTTTTGAAGACAAAATCAATGGCAGGAATTACTAGTGATGTCATGATTTTTGGCGGGAAAAAAAGTTCGGAAGACATGTGTTTCTGACGAGCGTGCAAGGTAAATAAAATGAAGATTTAGCCGGGTAATTGCTACATTTCCATTGTCATCTGCACAGCTTGAAGTTGGATTAACAATAATTGACATTTTTTTTGCAAAAAAATGTGTTTTGTTGCTTTTATCTAAAATTTCGTCACATAAATTGAGGGGGTTCTTCCGAACTTTTGAATCAGGAATGCCCGACATTGAATAACAAGATGGCCGGAGGAGATCGGTTCCATGGGGCAACTAAACCTAAAAACAAATAATTTGTTTGATTGCAGGCTTTATTTTCTCCACTTGTTTATAAATTACTTTGCAATATTTCTCAACAGAAATTAACCATGCCATTGCTCTTAAATGCAACATTTTTCAAAAATCTGACCCTTGAAAACTGAGACATTTTTTGGCAAGCCTAGACTGCTAACGGCACCAGGTATGATCCGGTAATCGCTCCCATTGCAAAGAATAGGTGAAATTCTGGTGTGATTTGAAAGAGAAGCAAAAAGCTCTTCTTGATTTTATCATTTTTTTCTCTCTTGGACAAAATGGGAAATAGTTCTCTTGAAAAAACAGGCAAAGTGATTTTGCTTCTCATGTTTGATTACATTTCTGGGATTCAAAAATCAAAATTCAAAATGAAGTAAAATAAAAAGAAGGAAAGTAGGAGGAAACAGGCTTTTACACGGACAAGAATTTCACCTAATGTCTTTATTGCATGAATTGTCTCATTTGACGCGACATTACAATTAGTTTACAATATAATTGGGGCCATTCTAGGGTTTAGTTATCGCTATTGGAGGTGATTATTCAATAGCATTGGTACAAGGAGAGGTGATAACGTAGAGGCTACACAGATGAGATTACATGAAATCTTGCATGTACATATTTTTGCCAAACTCGAAGTTATGAAATTTCCAAGTTGCAAAAATATTGCAAGCCAAAGAGAATTCAAAGCTAAAGACGTAAAGCAAGGAAAGGAGGAGGTAAAGACTTTCATCACGAATTGAGAAGGATGCCACGAGTTAAGAGAAAACGCCCGCAATTGTGTGGAAAGTCATTGAGACGAGTCAGTTGTTATTTGAGCAAGTTGGGAAAGAAAAGACGTCGATGAGAAAAGTTTCAGTTCAAGGTGCTCACTCTTGAAAAATGAGAGGGGAAACAAAGCTCTTGAGCGATAGTGATATTGAAAAAATAAAAGATTCTAGCACCTCTTTCGAACAAATGTGAGACACGAGCTTTTACTAAAAGTGAACGCATTAGCGTAAAAACGAAAGTAAGCTCCAGTATTCCATTATTGAGCTTCAAAGTAACATCTATTCAAGTTTTCTCATAACAATCAGCTTATCATAGGCTGATTCCGACGCCGGATCAGTTTCTGGATTTTTGGATCCAACTCAAGACAAGCCTGAAATTGATTGAATTAATTCAGTCGAATAACTGATCCGGCTCATGGCCCATCCGCACCCATCCCTACAATGCTAACAATATGTACAGTAGAGCAAGAAAATAGAAGTAGAGGACACATTTTAGGGTTAGCCTTAGTATATTTTATCAAATTAAACTTTATTTTCCATCCAACCAATAATTTTTTGTCATTATTGTGACATTTGGCATTTTTTACGGATAAGCCTGGCACCACAGTTTTGGCATTATTGCTCATATATTTCGACCTATTTAAAGGTAACACTTTGCCAGAGCAAACACAAAACTGTTAGGAAAGAGCCATGCTCGACATTTTCCTAGCAGGCGTCCTTTGTACATTGAATTATGCGTATTTGTGAAAACACTTATTTGCATTCCGCACAGACTGTCTGAGATATTAAAACCCAGGCTATATCAATGGTGTTTTTAGAGCTCATATATTCTTGTAGGACTATTCATAAGCTGTAGACCAGGGGTCGGCAACCACCTTTGGTCAAGGCCCACCAAATTGGATTAGGTGTTGTCATGGTCCCACCAAACTAAACAGACGTTGGTAGGTCCAGGGGCCCACATATTAACGATCAAAGAGCTTTGGACCAAATGTACAATACTTTGTATGTCTCGTGGGCCCACTATTTTGGAATTTACCCATAACTCCTGGGCCCACCAAAGACCAACCTTGGGCCCACATGTGGGCCGCGGCCCACTGGTTGCATACCCATGCTCTAGATGACCAAAGATCAGGCATGGATCACAAACTTAAGCCCACTGGATTGAGATCAGGGCTTGATGGTAGCCTCTTTACCTTTCTCTTAAAATCCAGGGCGCTTTGCTGCACAAGGCGCCGGGCTTTTGACAATCACAGAGATATATATTGTTTATTGGAAAATCCACTCGAGCATCAAAAAAGATGATAAGAAGTTTTATGATATAAATCTGGAAATAGGAAATGAATAGAAAATAAAGATCTTTCCTTGCCCTCTCCGAATTTCATTTTTCTTCTTTGAAAAGCTCAACTACTGTCACTCAAAGTTTTTTACGAATGCCTTTCCATGTTGACGCCATCAAAAACTTATTGTGCCAAAATATGCTTGCAATTATTAGGAGCCGATGTCTGATCAATTTTGGAAAGAAATTTAAAAGTAAGACATTAAAAAGCTGGCATTTTAAAGGCCCGATTGTATGCCCTTTTATTATTTGTGAAATATTAGCTGCGATTTTCGTGCCAAACGACTAACCACTTGTCCGATTCTCCGCTTCTCCGATTCTCTCTATCCACTTCTCCCTTTTCATATTTTCGTGCCACATTTTCGTTAACCGGAATAAGGATAATCAATCAAGAAGGTAGTTCCATTTCTTGAAACGAGGCAAGATATCTATGAAAATTGTAAGAGCAAAGCTGCGTTTGACAGCAAAATCCTACGAAATTCAGATGAATGTCCTCCCAATCTAGGAGTTTATTCGAGATAACCAACAAATACCCGCAACAAACTCGGAATTCAAATGGTCATTTTGACTAAATTAACGACAAGGAGGGCATGAACAACTTTTTGGATCCTATTGACGCCCCTGGATCACGGTCATTCAAGACGTGGTCGATTTGTCTACAATAAAATGGGGTGCTTACTAGAGCTGTGCATCGGATCCGAAAGGTCCCCAAAATCCAATCCGAACTTGATTTCTTTAATCCGAATCCGAGAGCTTCCATTCAATCCGAACGAATCCGAATCCGAAAATTTGCTACTCAATCCGAACGAATCCGAATCCGAAAATTTTTGCCCAATCCGAACGAATCCGAATCCGAAAATTTGGCGCAAAATCCGAAAAAAATCCGAAAATTTGGCGAAAATCCGAAAAAATCCGAAAATTTGGCGAAAATCCGAAAAAAATCCGAAAATTTGGCAAAAATCCGAAAAAAATCCGAAATTTTTTTTTGCTAATTCCGATTTAAATCTGATTATTTTGTTATTTTGGCCTAAATTGGAAATAACACTTTCAACTAGAAGTGCCAAAAACATATTATTTTAAATATAATATATCTTTTTAATATTTCCACGTTTAGCCTTGATTTTTTTTAACATTTTGGCATTTTCCAGGAAAAAATAAGCATTTTCTTGTTTTTTGGCAAAATATTTCAGGACAATTAGAGCAAATTAATGAATGCTCTTTGCACAATAGAATTTCCCAAAATGAACCAAATATGTTAAAATGTTTATGAAAAGGTATTGATTCAAAAAATCACAATCATATCAACAGTCAAATGCAGAAAAAACTACGTAATTGAATGGGGTGAAAACATTTTTATCTTTAAATCAGTTTGGTGTCAAGTGGGCTGATATTTACGCACTTAATTGCAATCCAGGGGTGAATACTTGGCAAAATCTTTACTTTATTCAAATAGGATGGTTTTGCTTTGAGCACGTTTTGTAACTTTTTGATGCTTTTTTACTACAAAACCTTTCTATGATTCTCTTAATATAGAAATATTTGATCTCAATGCTCTCATTTAATTGGTAAAATCTGAAACATTAAAATACCTTGTGGAGTCATTAAAAAATTCAGAGTTGAAGGCAGGAGATTGCATCTAAATCATCAAACAAAAAAGGTCTCATAATGAAAATATTGTGAATTGAAATAAAAAAGTAAAATGAAAAATTCGGATTGGTTTCGGATTACGTCGGATCCGAAATTTTTTTCGCAAATCCGAATCCGAATCCGAATCCGACAGGTTTTGGCAAATCCGAACGAATCCGAATCCGAAAATTCTTGCGTCAATCCGAACGAATCCGAATCCGATCGGATTCGGATCCGATCGGATCCGACTTTTCGGATCCGATGCACAGCTCTAGTGCTTACCCTATGATAAACAAAAACATCATACATTTTGGAGCCATGCTTTTGATTGAAAATTACTCCGATCAGATTCGATATGAACAAAGAACTAACTTGAGCAAATTTCACGGAACAATTACTGAATTATTTTGACAAACCTATTGTGAGTTGGCCAATCACTGCAACAGGGAAACAAGGAATTCTCCCTGTCCACTTATCCCTTTTCATATTTTCGTGCCACAATTTTCGTAATCCGGAATAAGGACAATCAATCAAGAAAGTAGTTCCATTTCTTGCAACGAGGCAAGATATCTATGAAAATTCTAACAACAAAGCTGCGTTTGACAGCAAAATTCTATGAAATTCAGTTGAATGTCTTCGTCAATCTAGGAGATTATTCGAGATAACCAACAAATAAGAACGGCAAAATCGGAATTTAAATGGTCAGTTTGACTTCATAAGCGACAAGAAGGATGTGGACAATTCGTTGGATCCTATTGACGCCCCTAGATCACTGTCATAAAGGGTACGGTTGTTCAGGTTGTCGCAAAGGGTGCCTGGCAGCATCGAGCTTTTAAGAAGAAGAAGACTTTCATCAACATTACAGAAACCGTTGCATAAACGGTATCTAATCTCAATCCTTAAACTTATGAGTCAACTTCATCGGACAACTAAAGTGAGCAGGATAGGATTCCCGTGTCAAAAAATTTCAAGAGGGGCAAGAAATGACATTTTCTTTTAGAAAACTTCACATGTTCCATTTTTGTGTTTTTGCGCTCTTGTCAAAATCAGTAAATAAAACTCTTTTCAATCATGTTACTTTGTTTTTGTGTTGTTAGCTAGTATGTTGGTCGAAAAATTGGTTGTTGATGATAATTGTAGGATGGAATATCGTGGCTTTAGATTGGAGGTGTCAAAACTTGTTTTCGAACATCCCGAAAGGCACGTGAAGTGTTCAGCGCTAGATCCCTTCTACAAAATTCGTACGGAAAATTGCAGAATTCTTTTAACAAACCATTTTCAGTTAGCCAATCACAGCAATAGGGAAACAAGGCTCAACGAATCAGGTTCGATAAGAACAAGCATTTGCTTGTTCTTTTCGCAGGCGGATAAATGTACAAATTCTGGAACGCTCGCCGGCATTGGAGGGGACGAAAATAGCAAAGGGAAAAGCGGATAGGGACAAGCAACAAAACAGAGAAACGGGAAAAAGACCAATTTTGTCTGGAAGTCAAATTTCTCTAGCATCTTTTTTTTAAATGTTGCATACATAAAAAGAAAAAAGCTTAGAAGAGCTTCCTTGTCTTATATGCTTTACCTAGGGACCAACTTTCAAAAAATAACAATCCATCGTCACTACACAAGACATTTTGTGCACCACTTTGAATCATCCACTCGCAATGTGTTGCACTACTTTCACGCAACCTCTTTTTCCTTTCTTTTTACCTTTCAAGCCCTCAAATCATACCTGTTTCAAGGCAGAGCCTCAAATCCAGGTAGATGGAAGGAGTCCCATGTCGATGGGCCGTTGAAAGCGACGCTCTCCTGTCCCTCCCTGTCGCTCTCCCATGCAATGTTTTGATTCTGCCCTCCCTTCTACTACATTGAGTACATTCAAACATGAATCCTAAACCCTAAACCCTGTGTTCCCCAGAACTCTCGAAATTGCAAACCCAGTCGTGCGGCCATCTCACATTGATACATTGACGAATTGTTCCGTTTCCGCTGGAGTGAAAAATGATCCACTTCAAATCGTGTTGGTCGCCCTGTTTCTGGTACGACAATGTGCGTGATGGCTCGATGGCCGTGGCCACCTACACCCTCACCATGTCCGTGTGCCTGATCACGTACATGTCGTATATCATGCTCGGAGGCGACTCCTCTCAGCTGTACCTGCCATTTTTCGAGACCAATGTGGACGGGTCTCTTCAGGGTGCCGGAGGATTCACCATCTTCCTCCTGTCAGTGATCCTTTTGTTTTCGCTAATGCTGATTTTGGGCGTTCTCACGGACATTCGGGGCTTCATCCTGCCATGGTTGATTGCCATGTTGGTGGTGGTTGGGTTTCAAGCCATTTTTGGTCTATGGCTGATTTTTGGCTATTATATCTACTTGGAGGTCGTGTTTGCCGCCTCGTGTAACTGGTTGTGGATGGGGGTGAATATCTACTGTATGCTAGTGGTGCGCTCTCACTACCGGAACGTTCACAAGCTTCAATCACCGGATATCGAGTATCTGAACTATTAATAATGAAAATGTGATCTTCCTCCCTTGTTTATGAACCCGTCTTAACTGATCATTAAAGATGCGTCCCAAGAACCAATGACAATGGACAGAGGGTGTATGTTATTGAAGGTTATTATGTGCACTAAGATTAACGACACACAGCACGTGGAGATCAAATGGTTGTTCTGGCTCGCGATCGTCAGCATCATCATCATCTTTTTCTTCTTCAGGATCTTGTTCGTCTTTTTACACGATGAGCCGAGATTAGAGGGGAGACACAATAGAGACAATGTCAATTAGCTGGAAATGATTTCTTGAGCTCGTCGTTCCTTGATATTGTCGGAATAGTATCGAAGAGCCGCTTGGATCCGCACGGAGAGACGATGCTCGAAATCGTAGTTGCGATAATTGTCTCGGGCAAACTCCAAGTAATGACGACCCTCACTTCGAGTCTAAAACGGAAGTGTGGATATTATTGAAGTAAAAATGCTAGGGAACTCTCAGCCAAAAGTACAAAAAATATAAGTTTTTGACCCAACTTTAAACTAGCAGGAAGTTTGAGCAACCAGTTGGGAAACTTGAAAATCAAGTAATTGTACTTGTATTTAATTACTTTTCAGACCAATGTAATTGTAATTAATTACATTTTAGAAGTAATTTTGACACAGGTCTGGATGCTAACAACAACACTTAAGAATAATTTCTTTAGAACGACGCATCCAGCATCCAGCATCAGTTTTTAGTTTTTCCTGGCCTTGACTTTGTGCATTTATTCTCGATCATTATTATATCGTTTACAAAATTGAATTGCTTGCAGCTCCGACTTCTTTTTAAAAGTAAAAATGAATATACCCTTATCTTTAATTTCACAACTTCTTTCTTCTTGCACTGGGATCAGGAAAATTAAATAATAATTGTGCACTAGAATCAATCCTGGTTCTACAAGGAAACAAAAATGAAGAGGGTTGCCGATTTTTTATTTGATTGCGTTCGAGTTTTATTCTTTGAGTTTTTGCAATCCGTCTACCATTGGTAGAGCCGAGAATGGTTCAAAGGGAATTGATATTCCTTGTTTCAAATGTATAGATGGAAAAGGCGAATATGCATTACCCTAGGGTCCTTTTGGCCATACCAATGCACTTAAGAGATTTGTGAAGGCTGCGTTACCAAAGGACAGATTAGCATTGAGTTCTGCACTAGGACGAACAGAAAGGACTCTGTTTTTTTGTTTCGGTTTCGTTTTTGAACCATTAAAACATGCTAGCTCAGCTTTCTATGAACTACGGTCGCATAGAATAGGATCTAGTTGGATGGAAACCATTTCGGTTTTATTCCTCAGAGGATTTCCAATAAGATGAACAATGCATTCGCCGTCATTCCTATCATCATCGTTAAAGGCGGCCATACCATCTTTGGATGGAGAACAGTTATAATAAAATTTCATCTCGTGCTCCCTCATGCACACCATTCAATGGATGAAGAGCGTACTTGAAATACAAGTTCCAAACCAGATTCCATAGAAATTGTGCATGCTTCATTGGACTTTTTGTCAAAGAAGTGGATTCTTAAAACACGACAACGTATTTTTAAAGTCATGCCATTTTCTCTCTTTTCGTGTGTAACTTACTTCGGGTGTTCGACAGAGGAGAAGACCAAGTTCATAGGCCGCAAAGGCCGCGGCGTGAATATCACCTCCATCCACCTCGTTGCCTTGCTTGATGGCCTTGCCATAACTTTGTTTGGCCTCTAGGACCAGTCCGGAATTGCTGTAAATTGAGCCCAAAATGAGCTGACGAACCCCTTCCAAAGCGGGCACATAGATGTTCTCACAATCTGGAAGCAATGAAAAGGAACATGAAATCGCTTCCATCCGGAACCTCTGAATGTTATGAATATTTTTCTCATTCTGAGGCTTCGGTACAATGAACAGACGTGACAGGTTAGTTGGTGCATGAAAATGGAAATTCTGTTCCATCGCACCGTGTGGAATTTTGGACCCAATTTGAAGGGGTTTTTGTAGAACTTCATTTGTTACCGATTGGAACTGGGAAACTACAGGTTTTGAAGGGTACCCGATGAGCGCTATTTCCTGTTGTTTTATTTTAGTAGTAAGTCGAACAAATGTTGTACTAGAGTTATCTTTTTTGGGGGGAGGGGGCGGAGTTTTAAAACCGCTACAAGGATTCGGATTCCCTGTTAAGAGATTTAATGATTAATATCGTTTATAAATTACCGTTTAAATAAGATTTGATCTACCAATGAGTTACTTTTGGCAGATCTGTACAACCCTTGAATAGTGGGTTGGTCAGGAATAGTAATTGAACATTTGTCCAATCCTGCCTAAAATGCTGTTTGAGGACCAGCTCCTACATATTCCCGACGAAGACTTATGGGTAACAAATTGAACAATGAAGGAGCCCGAAAAAGAAGAGAGGAGGAGAAAATAATATGTCTTTTTGTCTCTTAAGGGTAACTGGAGTTTCTGAATCTTAACTTTTTCTAGAAAAGTCATCGTGTGGGGATTACTTTTGACTTGGAAGAGTCATCACATGGCTACATCCCACATGAAACGTGGTTAGACATGGTGTTCCAACGAGACCACCATAACGGACTTTGATGTTTGTCTGTCTGTGCGTGTGTGATCATTGATTGCCTTCTGAAACGTGGAACAAGACAGACGTGGCGTGTTTCATGGTGGAGCCAAAGAAACTTGAAAGAAGTCCCATTTCTTTTGATGGTCTCACTCATTTTCATTAACTTTGAACAAGATTTGCCATTCTTGTGGGGACGACATTCTTGTGGCAGATTTGGAAGCGAACCTTCTAAACTAAATTGGGTCATTTGGCAAGGCTTGTGTACCCATCATGGAAATGTGAGTATTGATCCAACCAAGCACAGACCCCTCCCACAATTTCCTTAAAGCCTATATCCTAAAATGACCCATTGAGTTTAATGGTGCACCTTATTTCTAGTTTTCCTTTCTTCAGCGGGATTTTTGACCTTTGCTTTCTGCCAAATTTGTCAACAGGGTCGACCGTATTAAGTGTCCCATGTCAAACAAGCAACTACTTGAAACACCGTGAAGGAACACAAAAAATAAATCCTATCTTATTATAGGAAATAGCTTAAGGTATGTTCATGCCAAGTCTTAGCGAGATTGATTAAATCATTGTGAAACTGGTTTTTTATCCAGCTAATTTAATACCACTCAAATGAGTGTTAGTTCAATCTATTTTGAAAAATATCATTACTTTGAATGCAAGTTACAAGACCTAATAATGCTGGCATTATTTAAATGACTGAAATCAAGTCTTGGACAAACACTCGTCTTTTTCTGTGATTTTAACCACAAAGTAGCTTTGACATTTTGTGTTGTCATGAGTTTCTGTCAAAGTTTACAGCTCTTGAAAAGTGTACCACCTACCCTGTATGGTCTTCTAATATGGTGAACCGTTACAATATATATGGCTTATCATCACACAACATCTTTTGGAATGTTTTAATCTAATCATTTCTTAAGAGACGTTGCTTCCACACAAACATGGAACAAAATGAGGTATTTTATTTGCTCGTTCCGCAACCTTAAAGTGAGATCCCAAGGCCATGGGTTCCAGCCAAGTTCTAATTAGGAAATAGAGCCAAAGAAAGATCCCCCACTAGCTACTTCCAAAATGGCAAAAGGTGCCTAGATGCTCTACAACCAATGACGGTAATGATGATGACGATGTTGATAATGGTCTTTTTGGCAAGCCCCCAGCCCCAAAATAAATGGGCAAAATCACTCAAAACACGCAACTTGGAACTACCATCATTCCGGGGTGGCAATTAACTTTCCCGGTTGATGATGAACTTGATTGTGGGCTTGATGATATTGATGGTTGATCCTATTGGGAGGGACACTCCCAATCGTCAATGTGGGTCAATTGCAAATGGAAAGATCAGGATGAGGCCAAAGAAGATTCAATCACAGCCTGGGGAACCCCAACATACAAACTGGGTCGGTCTACCTCAATTGATGTTGCCCCCACACACAAACGCATCCAATCAATGGGACTGACTAGTGTGCCTCCATATTCGACCCTACCTTTTCCAAGCTCATGGAGACCCCAACAAGCTCTGCTTGGAACATTGACTTTTATAATTACCCAATTGTATGGAGATGGTTGAGTGCTTCAGACAAGCTCCAAGAGTGTTCCACAAGTACAGGAGCTCGTATCCCAGGAGCCGGGAATAGTTCTCATCCACCTGGTCTTGAACCATTTTGTTGGCTCGTCGAAGGAGAAATCGTTCCAATTGCTGATTCCCGGCCTTCCTCGCCAATTTGGGCGTCTCCCGGGCGAGTTCCAAGCATTGCTCCGTATCGCCACTTGCACCCAGGGAAACTGGAACAACAGCGACATCACGTCAACAATGGAACAACATACATTGGATCACCACCAAGAGCCAAGCCAGTTGACAACGAGTATTTTACCATTAGGGATAACCGGTACATTCGGATTGTTATTTTTCAGGATAAATCAATAAATCATGTAGCTTTCGGAAATCACTGAGCAAAATCGTCATCTTACTGTTCAAAATAAAATTGAATTCACTCAAAATAGAATTACTGGTATTTCGGACCTATCCCTAAAGTCACGCATTCCTGGTAGCCCTGTCAGAACCGAGATTGGGGGGACAATTAATCCAGTTTTTTTCGAAGAAGGGAGGATGTGATGGCTAATTGCCACGCTCCGGGGGTTTTGAGGAGCGAGTGAGTATCGGAGAATGCGAGGAAATGGGATCTGTGAGCCAGAACGGGTTAAAACCTCCGACCCAAAATTACGACAAAATGAGCTTTGAACTCTCTCAATTGAAATTGTTCTAGAACCAAGTAGTTTCATTGTCAAGCCACCAAGCTTTTCCTCACCTGCGGAGAGATAACAGTAAAAACTCTTGGACCATCTGGAATCCGACTTCAGTTGGAGGAACGCCTGAGAGGATTGTTCCCATTGCAATAGAAGTAAGTACGACCATCCCACCTCGTGAAGACAGAGCAATTGGATCTCACGCTGAGCAGACACGCTCAGGGCTTTTTCGTACGAGTTCAGGGCATCGGAGAAATTGGCCTAAAATAGGAAAAAACGCACCAAAAAGTAATTTCCATGAAATGAACGCCCTAACGAGACACGAGATGATGCAGAGAAATATCAAGTTTCCACCTAGTTGTATCTAGATCAAGGCAGTGGAGTAGTGTTGGTGGATACCAGATGACTAGTGGAGCTCGCTTCTTGGCAAGATCTCTGTTCCACTTTGTCATGGGATCATGTTCCTGGGTCTCGCCATTCTCCTGTGTGCTTTACGTGAGTATCAGAGAGCAAAACCATTGGAACATAAATCAGAGAACCTTCTAACCCCCCCTCCCCTCTTCTTCAGTTGTCCCACTGTCTTGCAAATTCTTTCCCTGATTCCTCGGTTCCACAGAAGGTCCGTGTCCACCTTCGGGAACTCAAGTCACATCTCAAACATGGTATGGGAATTGTCATCAAGGGAAGTGGAACCGGGAATGAAGAATGGCACGCGTAGGATTATGAGTGGGAAATGTGATATTCATGGAGGGAGGAAGGGGTTGATCTTAAATTGACCATATACTAACGTTCCAACGCAACGACAAGAAAGGCAAGGAAATAAATCCCAATCTGTAATCCGTGCGAAAGACAAATAAATCAGTCTTGGTCTCCATGAGATTTTGCTCAAGCACCAAAGTGGCCTGGTTTTTCGTTCGCCAAGTACCCATTGCAGAGCTTTAAAAGGGGAAAGTGTAAAGTAGGAGGGAAACAAAGCAGTGTCTCCATTGGAAAATTCATGAACCCCTCCAGAGTTCATTCGTTTATTAGTAGGTAGCTGAAAAGAGCGTCAAAGTGAGAAGATGGCTCGTTCCACTTAGGGTTTACCAACCACGAGACCTTCACTCCTCGATCCAATTTCTGGGATTTGGCTCCAAATTGAAGCATGAATGTATGGATCGATGGATCGATGGATATTTCTTCTTACCTTCAGTCTCTCCACCCTTCCTTGAAAGAAGAGAAATAGAGCTGAATTTGCAAATTCCGGTTTCGAGGCATCAATCAGACGTTGAGCAGCTTCCGCTCCCGATTTCACGTTGAGACCGTCAAGACCAAAAAACGGCCTCACGATTGTGTGGAACCACAAGAGCGCCAATCTGAAAGAAGGAAAGCATAACTTATTCATTCAAGTGAATCTCGGGATGAATTCCACCATCAATAAAGGCCAACATGAGCGAGGGATGCTGGCATCTCCATTCAAGCGGTTCATTTATTGAAAGCTAGCTCTCATTCGGATACAAATCCTCCAAGATCTAAAATCTGAAGCACATCCATCCCACAATGACTTCGAACTCTTGTTCCTTGACCCCAAATGGACAGAAGTCCAATCAAATGAGAAAAGATCGAGGGCAAACCAAAAAGCCAGAGGGGGCCTTTTCCGAGAGGACAGGGGAAATTTTGTCCTCCAATTGGAGAACATGGAAAGATTTTCGCCAACTTGCGACTGATCTCAAGGACCTGGAATGATCTCGTGCTCGTCGTCCTGACTTGGCTTCTAGTAAAGTTCGGAGAGGACTGCATTGCACAAAATGGGGAAAAAATGACATGACCAATCAATTCTGAAGAGGGGGACCAAAAGGTAGAATGGGAGACGAACATGGAGGATGAAGAAACGCCAATAAAAAGAAAAGTTACTATGACTTGTTCCTAATCCACCCTCCTATAGGGTTCTTTAACTCGTCACGGTTGAATTTGAAACGTTGGCCAGTTGTCACGGGGGATTATTTGGAACTTGAAGACGAGTCCTAGGAACACTTGGGTGCACTTTTCAGCAATGTGCATTGATCCGTTGACGTTTGAAACCGGTTGCTCTGCTCGTCCAGGCTATTTTATGGTTATGAGGTGATAAAAATTGCCAAAGAAAACGACCCCATTGGATTTGGCTCGAGGGAAGTGGCTAAGAGGCGCTAAATCCAGAAATTACGACCGTTCTCCACACCCGCTTGTTGTACAAAATATTGCGAGAAGCAACATAACAGTGAAGTCAAGGAAGTTGTCGATAGATAGAGGAATCCTTCCAAATCGGGGATGAAGAGGGAAAAGGAAAGTACTCGAAACTATCCAACTCATCCGAAGATTCAGCACAACTATTCAACAAGGATCTGTTCCGTCCCTTTTCTCCTCCCATTTTTAAGCCACCATTGAGGCATGAATTCGCATATGTGGGCACTATGAGTGAAATCGTTTATTCATTTTTCAATTTTTATTGGTTTATATTTTAGCCATTCTTTTAGAAATCTAGAACAATGCCAAAAAAATACTTTAGCATCACTTTTACGTCACAGACAGCTCTCAAGTTGATGTGATTAA
Source organism: Tigriopus japonicus (assembly GCA_010645155.1). Taxonomy (NCBI): domain Eukaryota; kingdom Metazoa; phylum Arthropoda; class Copepoda; order Harpacticoida; family Harpacticidae; genus Tigriopus; species Tigriopus japonicus. Next base: position 746,503 of record CM021320.1, read on the forward strand.
CCGGATCTTGTCGTAATTCAACAAGTATTATCCTGGAAATTATTTCGGCTCAATGAAGTTAAATTTTAGAAATGAAAGCAATATTCACTAACATAGTTACATCTTCTGGGTGGAACACAAACCTCTACAACTCATTGCTAAAACTTTATAATAAATTAATTCTTCTGATTTAACACTTCGGCTGTTTAGTGCATGAATTCAAATAGCTTGAGTATACAACAGTATAGTCAAAATAGCCATGCTCAAAGTGTAGTCTCAGTAAATACGTTGAGTTTCAGAGGCAACTTTTGTCCTTGCAAATGACTATTTGAACTATACTTTGGTTTACAGGAGTGGATTCGAGCTACACTTCTAACGCCATTGTGTAGAAGGTAATTTATAGATTAACTGAAAAATTCAATCTTTCATAAATTCATCAAATTACTTGGCAAATGTCGAATATCCTTTAATTAATCTCGAACAGTCAAATTCTTCCCCATATCTTTGTGGGTCTTTTTTACTTTGAGCTTCTGGTTGGCATTGAAGCATTGAAAAAAAGTTTTAATTAAGTTTTTTTGTCGACACCCAGATTTATGCCCAAAGATCGATGTGCAGCTGTTATGCTTTTGACAGGCAATGCCCACCTCTGTTTTTAGGACAGTTCCCATTTCCTTATCTAACCACTCATCTCCGTGGCTTCCCATTGAGCAAAGTTGGACTGATTGAAAGCCAAGGCGACAACATCTGAATAGAATTGCTTGAGGAACACTGAAGTGGTACTACTCTATTTGCTATGTATGTACAGAGAAACTCACGTGGCGATGGGTCCTCTCATATCATTGCCTTGTCGGGCAAAGTGTAGTGCCTGGATGCCAGTTTGTCGGTCCCCTTCGAACCCGAAGAATGAGATGATATTGAGCAATTTGGGTGGTAAGAGCGACACGGCCAAGTGGAATATTCCAAAGCCGAAGCTCACCGCGCTCATCAGCCGTTTGATTGTCGCTGTCGAGATGCTGGAAGGATTTCCCAGATCCTCTTCATTGCTGCCAATTGAGCTGCTGGAATGGAAATTTGAGTGGCCCACATTAGGCAACCATTATGTGGACGAGGAATAAATGACGGCGCCAGGAGGGAGTCGTAAAAATGCAGAAAAGCCTCGAGATAACGCGGAAAGTTCATCCTCCTCTCAACTCAACAAGAAGACACTCCCGAGGCTCAATTTTCCAGTGTTTGAACTGTGGAACAGGTCACATTTGGTTGAAATCTAGCTAAGTTATGTGCATATATTTTCACGGAACAAGCCGTCAAATCATATGGGGGACGGATGGTCGGTCTGCTCTCATTCCTCAATACATAAAGAGTTGGCATGGCGTTCCATCCCAAATTAGGCCTGTTCCATGTTAGGGTTGATTCAGCACCTCTCTAAGTTCTTTTACGTCTGTGTTGTAGGAAGATCCTAGTGAGGACGAGAGATTATTAGAGCCCTTTGGGCCCAGGAACCCTGTCCCAGCACTGCAGTACGTACGTTCGTTCAGTTTTTGCTGGTGGACAGCGGGCAAAAGTTATGGGTTCCGGGGAGTGGCAAAAAGGTCGGGCCTTTGGCTCTCTTTTCCCTTCTCTCGTTCGTTCTTTCTTTCTATCTCTCTCAGGGCATCAATATCTTTATCATTCGTTCCTCATGACGGCCCTTTTGATTCTTGTAGGGGAAAATGTCTCTTTCTCGCTCACTTTGGCTGTTCTTTGAAAGACTTTTTTTGGAAAGGGACAAGGTCGAATATCAAAATAGACCATCTCCGAGATCACACCTGTTTTAACCTCCATTTCATGAGCAGTTTTACCAGGACCGCGATTGACCTTGAAAGGGCGATGACTAGAGACTCACGACAAGATAGAACTGGAAAAGGCCCCCAAAGGATAGGACTTCATCTACGTACAAGCTAGTGGCTCTGCTACATTTCAGCACTAGATCGTGGCTGGTGTTGGGCACTGAAAGTTCTCCCCTTAGGACAGAATTGCGAAAGAAAATGAAATTTCCGTTGGTGCCGACCTTCGCCCGACCAATTATTGAGGCCAGGTCCACCCGCCTTTCGAGTAGTCCAGAGTAGTTGGAAGAACATGTTGCAGACCTTGTCAAGACTGGGAACTTCGTTATCTGGGAGTGGCCTTGGGCGGCCTTTGGGGGCCTTCACTCTGACAAAAGATAAATTAGAGACCAATGGTGTCCATATTACCCTGAGTAATAACAGGAGAACAAGTCATGAGCCACCCTGAAGGTCATTTATTCTAGGGCCTTTCGGGGGTTCAGTCATGCGACAAACGCGAAACATATGCTCATATCCCAGGTATAAACAAGTGAGTGGCCAGGCAATTTTACGCTTTCACTGTGAGTGTGAACTTCAGAAAGAGAGTAAAAAATGGGAGCACTCAAATTCTACAGTTCGTGAGAGAAAGTAAACGCCTTTGGAACATTTCTCATGCGTGTAAGGTGGATAAAAACATACTCTTCTGTCCTTGAAATTGGAACCGTCTCTTCTTGTGAAATGGGGAAGATGACGGTCGAAATTTGGGCTAGTGCTTGTTGGTACCGTTCAAGGGAACGGTTCCCTCTGCTAGTCTCATCGTTTTATTGCCCCTTGGATACACTTCAATTCAGGGCCGAATCATAAAGGTTCCAACTGAGTACGTAAAACAAGAGTAAAGAGAGCGAGAGAGAAGATCTTTCGTTTTAGTGTTCCATTTCCTCACTCACCTGGCGTTCGATGTGGTATCTTGAGCATTGTTGGCTTCCTTCACCAACGAAAACAGACTCAATGGAACGCTCAAGCTGTGGCTGATCCCATTGAGCGTGGACCGGTTCCTCTTATTTCCATTCTTATTGGACGAAGGAGTTCCATTTTGAAACCCATTTGGAGTGGATGGACCATGGCTCTGAGGGTGATTGGGAACGGGCGGAGGTGCTGAAAGACCGGAAAGGGTGCGTCAAAGTTTGCAGATGTGCGAATTCCAAACTTGAACTTACCCAGCAGATTGCCCTGGAGGCCGACTTTTTGCATATAGATCCGTCGGGTTTGGGTGTATGCCTTTTGGTAGATTTTCCACGCTTTTCTCAACACCCAACCTCCTTTCATGTAGGACCCCCAATCTTGGTGGAGGAAATTGATGATTGCAGCCAAGACCTGACAGTCGGCCAGGATGATTTGTTGCTCCAACTTACAGGATTCATCATACTAAAAGCAAGCGCACGAGACACAATTAATCCAGAACAGGACTGACCAAATGCTCAGTCTCGACGTTTTATTGTGCTTAAGATTCCCGAAGTTGGTCCAGCTTTGTTTTCCTTCCTCGGAGAAGAAGATCCTTTAACATGAGCAGCATTGGCTTAAAAAGCAATTGCACCCAAAAAACACCAAGCCGAGGAAGAAAGTTTCCCCATAAAAACCAATTATCCACTTCATAAATTCCCTCCAACCTTCAGAGATGTCAGTGCAAGGGCCAAATTTGGTCATGTTGAAAGGACAATTGAGCACGAAAGTGCCTCCCAAAAACTTCACGCGGTAGCCACGTCCTTTTCAACGACGCAATGTAATGGGTCCGTGATAATCTGAAAATAGGACCTCGAAAAGTTTCCCTCTGTCGAGGTCAAGCACGACCCAGATTTGTGGAGGCCATTCATAATTCATGGAACACGGTTTGGCTACCAGACCCCATATTGAACTCCATCGCCCAGCAAGCAATTGAGGGGTTGTCTAGCTTGAAAAATCAATCCCTTGCCTCACTGGCTGCACTGATTGTCATCACTAACAATCCCGAACAAAAGTTCTAACCTAACCTTGTTCCAGCCTTTTATCCGCAGCCTTGTCCAGATTGGATTGTGGGAGGAAGCAAAAAAAAAAGATCAATAAAACTTTTTTAGTCACCTTAGACGACAAGATGGAACATTGGATCCAACTGCGGTGGAAGAAGGCCCAATTCTTGGAGAAGCTCTTTGGAGGGCCAAAAAGTTTTTATATCTGGTTTTAGAAGACTACGTCGGCTCCACGCGTGAGATCCATGAACGCCTAACCCACTCTAAGGAGCTTTTCAATCAAGGATCCACGATCCTCTTGTCTGTCCCAAGGAATCTGCTCGACAGACTCCGGAGAAAGAGACGGTTTATCCATCAAGTGGAACAAAAGCGATGGAACAACTGCCCACCACAACTGTATTGGTCGAATGTGCTGGTGGGTGAGGTTTGAAGAGAGTTTGACATGTTATCTGTATGGTAGCCTCAAATCTCACGGACACACGAAATGAAGAAAAAGTAAGAGAAACGAAGGCCAAAGCTAGTAAGTACATGGTATAATACTTCCTTTCTCCGTGATCTGGTCAAACACGCATAAATCTTGCAATGTCATGGAATGTGAACGTTTCCCTGACATCGAAATTTTATGTCCCCTAAATCATCCCACAAATGAGTACAAGTCACGCCACTTCCACTCTTTTTTGGTCATGCATTTTACTACGTACTAGTTTAATATAGCACATCTTTCGGTGGTGCATCGTTCATCATAACTACGTATTGTTCCTGACTAAAGTCCACATATCCTGAAATCCAACCAAATCCCAACGGAGATCCTATTTGACGATCAAGCCATTAATGACAGGGCCATTTGGAAGGCTTTGGAGAGTCATTTCCCAAAGCGCCATTATCTTCCAGATATTTTTTCCCTCCAGAGTCAAAAAAGAAACGTATCTTCTTTGAGTCCAAGGGGAAAAGTGACAAACTCCCAAGGATTCTTCTGACATTATTGTCTTGCCAGACAGGATGTGCCACCCAACAATACTACACACAAGCGAGGGTATGGATCAGTGAGCAGTTGTGAATGTTCCAAGATTTGTTCCATTGTGTTCCAAAGATAGCCAAGATTAGTCGCTTTGGTCGAGGTTACTTTTTCAGTCGTTGGTTTTTGAGCGTGAATCCAGAGAACTGACCACTATGTGCCACTCCATCTTCTTGCACAAGCAAGGTCATTCGCTCATGCTCAATCTTTATCCTTTGATGGGATTGCATACACCTATTTGGCCTCACAGACACCTCTCTCTCTCTTTCCCATTTTCTACCAATGTACTTTTGGGAACCATCGTGCATATTCTTTGATCATTTGACCACTCATTTCATGGTACAATCCCCATTCTCCGCATTCTCGAAGGAAATTCTGATTCCAAGTGTGGAAATTCTTACATCTATGATTGGATCCTGACTTGACGATAGACTCTTGATTTTTACTTCGCTGGTCATCATCACTTGGTCCCTTTACGAAGACGTATGGCTCCTCTTTACCAAGATTGAGCCTCTTCAATCTCTTTGGATAGCTACGTATCTGTTTCAAGGTTTGCTGCAGTAGTCTAATATACTCAATCCACAAGGTTCAAGCGATTGAGAGAGGAAATGCAGCAGATCAACGACCTCCGCATCAACTCGTCGAGGCTTCCAAACTCATTATCTCGCTCGAGATTGGCATCGAGTATCAACCCTTGTATTTGTGGAATACTCGAACAAAGCCCAAAGCTCTGGGAAATGGAACACTTTTCCCGATTAAGAAGTCCTTGAAAGGTGCCATGCAGCAATGGGATGGAGTGGATTATATACCGTGTACACATGACATTCATCCGTATGAGTCCTTGAGAGCTAAGAAGTGTTTGTGAGACATATCGTGGGGTATGTATACGAAGAGTAAGAGTGAATTAGTGCTAAGCACATAAAGCAAAAAAGAGCCTAATCCGTCTTCTCACTCAACCCAAGGCTGATCCAGTCAGTGATGACGGGGATGTTTTTTAGTTGAGTCCACGATGTGGCCCGTCATAAACAGCCTTTTGGGTGTCACGAAAGAGGCTGGTATTATCAGGGTAAATATTGTACTACGTATGAGGAAAGAAAATCTTGGAGCAGAGAACCGTCGTTGATTCGCCTTCTTCGGGGTTTCATGCCACACCAAACAAAGGGATCAATCACAGTTGTGCAGGAATATAGGAACCGAGGAGGCACAAATGGAGAAGGATTACCCAGCCTGAATTGCTAGTCACTTTCGTTTCGGAACAAAGCAAAGAGGAGGAGGAGGAGAAGTAATTAATCCCTTTTTTTCTTTGGAGCCTCGTTTTCGTAGATCATTATGACTCCTTGTTCCACAAAACGTGTCGGGAATACAGACATCAGCCACGAAGGGAACCCAAGGAAAGTGTCGCTCGGACTTGAGGAAATCCCAAGGTTTCTTAACATCCCATTGTGGTTCTAATCTCGGGTGGTGGATCTTGGAACAAGGACCGTGTCCTCCCAGTGATGGCTTGTAATTGGTATTTCGGCGCAAGAAGAAATTAGCAATTCAATTTAAAGTTGGGAGGGAACACCCGAGGCTTGAGGCTCTTCTCAAGGCCAAATTTCAAACTTGGGTTTGGCTGGATTCATCTCAATAGACGTCTCAAGGATGCATTTTTAGAGTCTTTCTTCCCCCAACACTTGGTTCGATCTTTTTGCGTTTGGTTCAGGGATCTTTTTTCGAAAACTAAACTAAGCTGAATTCGATGCACAAGTCTTCCACCAATCGATCAAGGTGTGAGACGAAATAGACGTCCCTCCCGAACCCCGTTTTTTAACTCTTACCTCATCTCCATTGGTAGTGCAATCTCCCTGGGTGGACCTGTTCCAATCAGTTTGTTGCTCCGGAATGCTACTGAAGAGGCCTTGCATCTTGGACTTCATTCCATAGAACGAGCTGAACGAGGGGGATAGAGTCATGCCTGAGAAGCCATTGGAAATGTTTGAGTTCCCTGAGGATCCGGACGATGAGGACGGTGGAGGATTGGGATTGGAACAGCATCGTTTCTCCATGGCCCGTAAAGCAACCAGGGACTGGCTCATTTTGTCTTCTTCAAATGTCATCACTGCATTCTGGAGGAAGAAGGAGAAACACACTAAAGGACTTCACCCCAAAGGACACCTTACTCTTTGGAGCGTAACGTGGACCAAAAAAAACTAATTTTGCCCCTGTTCCATCTCAAATCCCTGAAGCGCTTTTCGACGTTCGCTCCACGTTGAACTAATCCCTGAGGGACTTTTAAAACGCTAATGACTTGGCATTTCTTGGCCTGATTTCTTTCCCCAAAATGGCTTTCCTTTTTTCTCAACATGGGTAAACGAGATGAACATAGTCCTTCAAGCGAGGGAGGGATTTTGGCAAGGAGCTTAAGGCAATTTCACGAAAGCCTTCTCTGTGGAAACATGCACTTAACGCCCGTATATCTTTTTGGACTAGAGGGCCTCTCTCTGATTTAGAGGCAAGTGCGAACAATAAGCATTAGCTTTATCTTTTCATTTGGATTGAGTGCCACTCGCATTGTGCTTTTGAATTCCCTGAGTAGAAGGTGAGTGAGTCCAATTGTATGTATATATACAATATGCGACTTGTACCTAGCAAAGTCAACCTGACTGGAAATGTCTTCTTTCAACGCCCGCTTTCGTTTTGCGAATGGAATGCAACTCACTCGAAACGGAGTTTGCCACTCGAAAGTTCTTCTTCGTGTGTGGCTTCAAAGAACCAGATAGTGTTTGCTTGTCTTCAGCACCCAAAAAATATGCATGGTGTGCGTTTCCTTGGACATCCAAGTTGAAAGTGTCGAGAGGCTTGTTGTTGTTCCCCCTGCTTTCATTTCCAAAGCAAGCACATTTTGAAGGAATTCCTTGAAAGAGGTTACAGATGCAGTCTTTTCAGACCACAAAATAAGGCACACTTCAAGGAGGCATTAAGACCAAGGCGTTCTTAATTGAGGCGAGTTTTAGTGCTTTTGGGCATTAAGTTGCCGAACAAATAAATGTTTCTCAGAATTTGAGACTTGAAAAAGTTTTTTCGTTTCTGCTGGTAAAAGAAAACTCAGATCTCTTTTGAGTGTGCCATATAAACAGCAGATGAGTTTGCTAGATTATCTCAGTCTTTAGTCTCTTGAGGAAGGTTCTGAATCGACAAACTTTTTGAAATTGCGAATAAGTAAAACTTCAACTCGAAGCCCTAAAATAACTCCGCACAACAAAAGAGGGTTTCTCAAAGGCGATTCCGGTGTGTATTGGTCCATTTATGTATCTTTCGTACTTTACTGAGATCTCATGCATATCATCAAAAAAATGGGCACTATTTGGCCAGGCTCCAAATCAATGCCAACGCTAAGTACAGAGACTTATACGTGCATGAACAGTTTTGAAATACCCAGGGGATTTTTACTCCACTTTCAGGGATGAGATTTTTCAAAAGTAGCAATAGTGCCCTTTTCCCCTTTTGCTTCAATGTGGTGCTAAAATACCTAAAGGATTGAAAATACCAAAACCAATTGTTCCTTTTTACATTTTTTGAGGCATGGTTCTCTTTTCAATGATTTCGAAAAGCAGGTTCTTTTTTTCCGCCTTGTTAGCAAATATCGGCAATCTTGTTCCCTCAATTTGCCCAATTTTTGTTGTGGAAAAAAGATCGTACGTGAGGAAACCATGACAGTGATTGGAACAGCGCCCTTGTTCCAAATATTCCCCGAGACTCCATTGTCATATGCTCAAAAGGAATTGGAAGGCCCCTCCCCACCTTCGATTGGAAAGCGCCAGCCAAAATTTTATAACCCTCTTATAGATTGGAACCGATATTGGCACAAACTCATATCGGTCATCCAATGCCAATCGTATGCGAGTTGGTAGAAGAACACAGGGCAGGTTGGAAGATCCACATGCTATTCATTTCTATTCGAGGTTTTGGCAGGTCTTCTCAAAGGTAATATTCACAGATTTCCGTTCTACCTCCAGATCGTTCGAGCTAATTTATCGATTGAATATGGTACTAAAGCGTTTTGCTAATTTCGAAGTGCTTCGGGCTTTTACGCCGTTGTATTTTCCGTTCATTAATTTTTCATGGAAGCTTTCAAAAGTGAAGAGGAGGAATGCTATTTTCGGTTTTGTTCGAACGAAATACTTGAGGAACGTCCCACCTCATTATGAAGGCAAATTGTATGGCATATCCTTGGAAATGAATTGCTTCAGGGAACGTATGAGTTTCTCACAGAACCAGATGGAGATTCCGAATCGCTTACCATAAAGGTGAGGAAACAATATCCCGCTTGGGAATGAATTGAGTTGGTGGGATCGCTTTTGAGGAGATTTTGAGCATCCTCAACTCGATTGTTCAGAGCCAATTGGATCCCTCTGGCGGCCAAATGCCAGCTCTCCTCATGATCGTAGCATTCATCCATATTGATGTCCTGCAAAAGAAAATAATGGACGGTCAATGTCATTTTTGGTCTTGCCTCTCACAGTTTCATGAGTGGAGAAGGAAGAACTTTTCAAGCCTCATTACCCGAGGGTTCAGTACAACATGTTCCAAAACTCTCGCAGCGAATCCATTATCACACTCAACCATGAGGTTTGTGGAGCCTTCGTGTCCTTCATTGTTCCAAACTCTGGCGACATGTTTTGGTTACGGTCTTTTAGCAACTTAATCCCACGAACATCTTAACAAAAGTTGCGTGTGCGGTCATGTTGATCCATATCCCTAGGTTGCTTTTGTGGTGAGCAAGAGTATTACATGTGTGTGTTTGAACACAATATTATTGCCTTTCCGTTATGGCTCATTAAGATGATCCAAACAGACCTCCTGGATAGAGGAGTCAAGTTACCAATGTCCCTTGGGAATGGCTCATGTTCCACTGACAACCTGACTAGCTAGCTGTCGAGAGCCGAAACGAGTCCTCACTTGTTTCTCATGGCTTCCAGGGGATCATTGTGGCAAAACAATTACGGAGCCGAAGCCAACCAAGCGTAAAACGGATCCACTTGGATCGAAGTTCTGAATGAGCTACATAGGGTGTCTGTGACAAGTGCACCACCATGTTTTCAAAGAGACCGAGCAAAATGCCTGAAAGGTATGTTTGCCGAGAAGGCATGAAAAGCTTTCAAGGCTGCAAGTGAGACTTCATCAGGTGGATCACAATGGAACATCGATTACTTAAGCTTATTTTCGAAGCTTGTACGTTTAATGACAATGCGAAGCGATTTGGACCAGTCCGTTGAACGTCATCAGATACATTGTGTATTGTCGATGATAAATGACTTGTCCAAGAAGTCAGTAGTGTGTGTCACATGTCATACGTGTTACTGCATGCACCATAGATCCCCATCCAATGCAATAATAATGCGACCTTCAACGAGATGATGTCGACGACTCACAATGTTGGTCATTTCTTTTCCATCTCGAGTGTGCCCACTAATGGCATATTTGGAACAAGCAAACACTTCCAAGTGCACAACAGAATTTACTCCCGAAAGTGTCCACGTCATACTACGAGCCTCTTTGGAGCCACCAAAAGCTTCAACGGTATGATCGCGTTTAAAATCCAAGAGGCTCGATGCTCGTTTCTTTATCCCAACCCAAGCCAGAAACGACATCCCACAAGGGTTGATGACATGCAGAAAGTCCCAGGAAAATGGAAAAGAAGCCAAGAGAACTGGCAACTTGGGTGGACAGAGGGACCAACTGGAGAAACCGAAGGAAAAGAACCTCTATCTAGCCACATAAATAACCTCATATACGCCTGGGATGTCGTGCCACTGGGCCATTGTATTTCAAGACAATAACGACAAACACGTGCCAATGGAGGCACTGAGACGTACTTTGGCAAGGTCTGTCTTTTACCGTTACCGTGTAAAAAGTGCCACTTGTGATTGGAACAAAAAGATTGGAATTACATATCTCGTTCTTTCCATTCCTCTCTTAAGATACAAGGAAGACTTTTTGTTCATCGTATATGATATGATGACCACTGATGATGTTCAATACGGAATATCCAGGATCAAGAATGCCAAATGAGGAACCCATAAAGCGTCTACTGTTTCTTCCAAAGATATCGAGATTTCTGCTTCTTGATTAGGGTGCTCTAGTTCTACACATGTCTACGGCCACAGGAATATGCCAAGGGGTCAAGAAGGCTCATTTGTAACCAACAACACCCCTCGTGTTAGTGTATTGACACTTTCCATATGATAGTTCCACTTGTCCCTTCAGCCTTGAGGACGGAAAGAACGAGGCCAGAGAATGGCATTGCATGCGTGCACTACACACAACCAACTGCAAGCACTCATGTCAATATTGATCCAAGGCATCATCGGAAACAAGGATCAGGGAACACGAAGAAGCATTTGTTCCCCTTTCTCTCTTACTTACCTCACGCTCGTCAATGTTCCATGTTCCAAATAACAACTCATGGAGAAGGAGAAGTAGAGAATAAAGAACCACAAAGGAGAATAACACCAGGAAACCAGAGCAAAGGGTAACCGAGGGGAATCTTGGGGAGAGCAACCTCGATGTACGGAATTATCGCAGTGAAGCAAAAAGGACCACAAAATATCCCATAACGTGAAAGGTATCCTTCGCTTCAATGCGCCCTCAAGTGCTGAAGAACCAACCAAACACTCACAATCACTCCTGGTCAACGTTTTTAGGCTTTCCAGGTTTGTGTGAGGATCACCATTCTCAACAATGGATAATCCAGAAAGGCCAAGTTCTCATTCTTGAGTAATTTTGGACTTTCATTAAGAGGCATCAACCTCACGTTCCATTGTCTTTCTACAAGGAAAGGAAAAGCAACGACACTTGCTAGAAAAAAATTCTGGAACACACCTGCCTCAAAAATGCCACTTTCGTTGGTCCGTCCCCCTTTGTTCCCTCTGTCCCTGGAGTTCCAATTTGGATGTTCCCTTAAATAGGTCAAAAAACTTTATCCAACCAGAGGAAACGAGGCAGGATGCTTTTAAATTTGACTTGTCCTTGCAACAGTACAAATAAGATCTTGCGAGGATTCCAAGATGTGATCCAAGATGACGATACATCAGTCTCGGTTTGTATACGTACATTAGTAGGTGACGCGAGACACTTGGAACAAGTCATTTTCGAGCTTGGGACGAGGATAACGAGAGAAGGAATGAACGAGTAACTGACTGAGTGACTATCTCGGTAACCGAGTGAGGGAGAAGTGCGGTTTCCGGGCTTGTGGTTGTTCGGGAAGGAACAAATGGAGTCATCTGAGGCCCTGTCGAAACTCAGACGAAAGATAACTTGAGTAGGTCTTTATGGGTGGCATTTGTTTCACTCACTCCTTTCTCCAGCAGGCTCAGACTAAGGTTTTTTTCTCTTCTTTCGCACAGGCTACTCTCCGGTATAAAGAACGAGTGGAAGGAAGGTAGTTACGCAGCCGAGGAATAACACGGGGTCGAACGAAGTTGGGATCCTAATTCAATTTTGGAATTGTTTACTGGAATCCAGGGTTTGATAAAGCTGCCACGATGTTCATGGCAGGAGATCACGGAATGTGGAACAGAAATAAAACAACACAAGGATCCTGGAGTTTTGAACGAGGGAAATTAATTCCGTGAGTCCAAACAGTCGAGTCAGAACTCTCATTGCTAGAGGCCATATGAATGAATCTCAAAGAAGGAAGAGAAAGAGTGAGAAAAAGGAGAACGAGTGGAACACAGAAAGAGAACATCGAGTTTGAATAAGGGGGGGACCCATGGTTGCTATAAAAATAATCGGAGAACGAAGAGGAGATAAGATTTCATTTTCCAAGTGAATAGAGGAGCCTCTTTGAAAAGAAAGCACTCTTTGAAGGAGGAACACGAAAGATTTCCGTGTCTGAGGATCGCAACGAGACTGACTTTGAAGAGGAAGAACAAAAGCAAGGAGGGAAGAAAAAATTTACATTTCTCCCCTTTGAGAGTCCTTTTGTTGGCAGACGATCCCATGGGTGATCGGGTCTTCAATTGAGAAGAAAATTGAACTAAACCTCCCTTTGGCAGCGGGAATTGTTGCATTTCCAAATTCATGAACTTCCATCGCTCTCAAAATGACTTGGCTTCTCCGATTCCAAACGGAAGCCCTCCTCACCCTCTGGTCTAAGCTGATCCAAATGGAACTTGAAACCGGTTGACGACCTGATCCCCCAAGTTAAAAATCTCACAACGGAAGCAGAAGATCAAAGAAGTTCTCATCAGAGGAAAATGTAATCTGTGTCTCTCCACTCCAAAACGTGTTTGTGTTGAAACCCGGGAAACCTTGAACGAGGTTCTTTTTTTCTAAATTGACTTCCAGATTTTAAATTTGGAACACCTTCCTGCCAACGTCGGAGCTCGTAATTGGCTTTAGGAAAGTTTCAAAGTGAAAATTGAATTTCGGAGTGTACACAATACTGGCAAGTTGGCTCTTTTCATAGTCTGTGCCATATATGTAGCCAACCAAATTTAGTGCCCGGTCCATAAAATCTCCCTCTACACTCATCAGTCATCAAATGTTGCTGCCCAGTTCCATGATCTGTTACCACTGGAAGGAACCAAACGAGGGGGAGAAATCTCCTTCTTTGATGGATGAAGACGAATTTAAATAATTTCTCAAAAAAACTTTTCCTTCCCTCAAGGTTGGTCTTCAGATGAAAAAGAAGAAAAAGGAATCTTGCCCACCATTCTCGTAGTTGAGGATCCTCCTCCAAATCTGGTTGCAACCAGGAAGGAACCGTCTCGTTACGATAGAGGGCAGCGGAACTTGTACTACGTATTCAACTCGCTTTGGAGGGTTACACTTTATGCTACATTCTCCCTCACTTTGAGAAAAACTCCTGGGGGAAAAGAGAAAGAGAGAGAGAAAGAGTGGGTGGGGAGCTTTTTGATGCCAATATAGTAATATATGCGAGATCCAAACCTCGACCATTTCTTCCGTCAAAAGCCCTTCTGGCTGATGATGTAGAGAAGAGAAGGGATGTGAAAAAGTCGAAAACCAGCCTTCAAAGGCATCAAAGCTTTAAACAAGTTTTGGTTGGAAAAAGCGGAGGAAGCCTTTTGTGAAGTGAAGAACCACGAGGAACACGAAAACTGGCCATACGTTGACCATGAAAAGACACTATTTTTAACAGGGTCCCCATCAGCGATGTTTGAAGCCAACTATCTTTTATTACAGCCCAATGGACAGTTGTCAGTTCCTTCAATTTTGAAGTCATTGCAAGTTTTCCTTCGATATGGCCGTCAATGATGCGGATCCGTTTAAATCGACCTCTCTCAACTTGAAATTGGTTTCGGTGAGTTACTTTGGAATTCAACTCCAAGATGTTTACTTCCAATATGGCGCCGCGTGAAAGTTCAACTGTGGTTTTGGCATCAAATGTGGCTGGCATCTGTCGTGGATTTGATTCGTAAGTTTGTTCCAAGAGATGCAAGATGACTCCCTCTAAAAACCACCTTTTCTCAGAAAGTCAAGATAGTCAAGGTCGTCCTTAAAAAAAGGCCCAGAATGGGCAATTGGGCATCCTATATTTTCCCATCAAGGACAAGGTATTTCCAAGTCATTAAGCTGGAAAATGTCTCTTGAGCTTTCATTAGTCTCGTCGAGATGTCAAGCCAGACGCCGTTTGAAACAGGCCTGGTTTTAATTGTCCAAAACTTTTCGTGCCTTACTTTTATCGAGCCTCTTTTTATTACTCTAAAGAGGGTCTTGATTAATTTTTGCTCAACTTTGGTAATAAATTGTTGGAAATGGAGCCTCCTTGAAAGTGCTCTCGCTTTTGTTATTCAAGTTCTTGGGTTCCAAAGTGTTCTGAAATAGTGGTATTTTTAGCCTTTTTGGTATGTCAGAGACACGTATTGACAGTTTCCACCAAGACCACAAGGTCAACCGTTTCTGGATTTGTTGTTTCTTGGGGGACAGAAAACAAGGTATTTGTATCATGCGATTGGCGAACAAGAGGAAGCTTGTCGTCAACCTTTCGTTGTTAGACTTGGTCGAGAAAATCCCATTGGATTTGTAAAATGAAAAATGTTCCCCAAAGCTGGTGGAATGTCCCTTTTCCATTCAAGTGACATCAGTCAAATGAAAAAGTACCTGTCAAGCTCAGCGAGGAAGGAAAGAGTGTTCCATCAACCCATCTCAAACTTTCCCACTACTCCAAACAACGTAGGAATCTTATTTTAGGGCAATTCATTGGCAAAGAGTAGGTTAGTATGGAAATGGGGTGCTTTGGGGGTTGAGTCTGGAAAATCGAGATCAATATCTATAAAAGAGGAACTTCCTATTTCCTTTGAACTAAGTTTGGCAGTCAAGGAACCAGAGGCCGTACGAAAAAAGAACCTGGGATCTAAAAGGGTGAAAGTGTCAAGAAAGCGACAGAACCCAGGAAAAAGTCCTGAAGGAAGGGGGAACAGATTCTTGGAACACCCTCAGACTTATCTTCAATTCTTCATTGTTCCTGTTCCCTATGTCGATAGCATATTCCACTGTCAGCATGGCACATATCCAATCTTTGAAAGACATAAAGCTTGCAATTACTGGCTTAGCCCCTCTTTACGGAAAAGATTAGATCATCGTCCCCCTCCCTTTGAAACAAGTTTCTGTTGTTCCCGCAGAAAATCACAATCCTCTGTCATTGGGTGATCTAATTAAAGTCCCCCTCCTTCTATGTAGAGCAGAAAATGCAACTTCAATGGCAAGAATGAGTGTAAGAAACTAATCAAATTAGCCGCAAATGCCGCCTAATGAGATTACTTTCTTAGAATATCCCGTAAGCTATGCAAGCAACCTACATTTTGCTGGCTCCACGTGGAACCAGATAGGGGGAAGCAAGAAATCGAGCCATATCTAACCTCACAAAAATGAGAGCAAGGCTCTTTCTCGGCTCCAAATACGAATGCCAGTGCATGGACGACGACATTGGCCACAATATCGAATCTCTGGCCGACCTTATTTGGCACAAACAGTCACACTCGTCCACCTTGAACGGCTGCTCCACTGAGATTAGTGCACTTCTTCCAACCTTCTTGAAGACCCCTTCTTCCCTTTTCCTAGACAGGGTGATGCATAACAATGATCTGATGCATGATGCATGAACTCGTGTGCATTGCAATCTACTAATGCAATGACAGCAATGTCGCCAAAATTGACAGTAAATGCACTCGAGAGCCTCGAACTGCTACACAAAAGAGCTCAACGTTCATCATTTTGCTTGCCCTGTTGTCTTCGACTTATTTGACTTTGACCAAGTACTCAATTAGCCTAAGGACCAAACAAGGATCGATTGAGGTTAGAGAGAAACCAAAGGATCGAGGAGAGGTCATTCATAACCTCCTCGCTCACCAATCACCTCGAATGGAAGAGCATTATGTACGATGAACACATACGGCCACCAGTCAATGGAGTAAGTGCTCTACTCGTTCACTCTCTTACTCAATATTCATCCTGAACCCACGAGAAAGACGGATCCATGGACGTGATTTGGTCCCGATGCCCGAAGGGCTGCCAAAGAATGGTCAAACGGGAAATACAAATATTCAAGCCGTACGTGTTGACAATTTGATTGAGGAGTGGGCATTCTCGATAGCCTTGGTAAAAAAGAATCTTGTTTGAAGTTCAGGGTCGAAGGGAGAAAAACAAGATGAGACGTCCTTGTTCCAATCCAAAAACCTTTGTTAACTTCTTTTTTGGTCTGGGAAAATGTTTGTTTTAACAATGGTTTTATGCGAGGAATCCAGTCATTCTGAGAGCGACCACACAGTAAGAGCTGATCGGTCAATGGAATGCAATCAAAGGTGTATTTTGCCACCGCTAGCTTTAAGAACCATTCCAATGAGCAATTACTTCAATGTCCTATCCAAAGGTTGGGTGGATAATTTCCTTATCAGAATCTGGGGAACGTCATTGTGGCAGAATCTTGGAAACCCGTTGAGGCTGACTTCAAGCCCTCTCAAATTGATTGGAAACCACTTGAAGGATTGATTGCGTCCCTTTCAATGTTTCAACAGGCTTCCTCTTTTCTACTGTACGTCCTTGTTCAGGATGTTTCAAGGGTTTTACAGCCCTTTTATTTGTTCACAGCCTTGTTTGTTGATGTCTCACGGAGCCATTAATCCTGGGCTTTACTCCGCCCGGTCCATTCTTATCCCTTCAATTTCGTTCTCCGAAGAACATGTGGCACGATGTGTACTGCGGATATCCAATTTCTGGAACACCTTTTCGCGCTGACTCATCGCGTTGCTCTGATAAATGAGTGTTCTTTCTCTTTCTTTTACCTCTTGGAGTGAGCAAAGGCCGCTGAAACCTGGAAAGATTGAGCGGTTCATGACACTTACCCTTTAGTGGTTTTCAGAATAGGTGATCAATCCAACAAAGTAATCCTGATGGGAGATGTGTTAAGATGCGTGGACTTGGTCAGGATTGGAGAACACTTGTCACAATGAAGGAAACGAGTTTTTGTGTAAATGAAAAACACATTCGGGAAGAACTTGTTCATGAATTTGTTGCTCTTTGAAATGGAGTCAAGAATAGCAAGGTTTGATAATGTCCTTCTCGGTGAATACTCGAGCACAAACTGAACTTGGGGCCGAAGATGAGAGAAGTCTATGTTGGCAGTTGCTCCTAGTATGTTTGGAACGAGGAGAGGGAACTTTGAATCGAACGGCGTTTTGTGCAGCAAAATGCCGCCCAAACAAATTTGTCATGAACCGTATTATGTGAGGTTGTAAATTAAGAGAGGGAACAGAGTAGGTATGGATTACAACATATGATTAGGAAGTAAATCAGTTCAGGCTGGTTGACAAACGATATCAATTATTGATTTTTATGTTGCAATACTAATACAGAAGTGTAAAAGTAATGACTTCACCAAATATCGACAAATCAAGACCTGTAAACAACAATGGCGATTGAAGAGATGACCATTTTTTGAAGTTTACCCAGTGCACATTTTTATATAGTGCTACTTTTTTATAATTCCACTTGATTGTGGCCAATTTGGCATGACTGGTACTACTGGCAAAGACGGTGGACGAAGATTGTTTGGCGCTGGAAGTAGCCTTTAAAATGTGGATATTTACGTGTTTCAGATTTATTGGGAACAAAAAATGCGCCTGAAACAACTCGACGTTTTGAAAATTTTGGCCAAGCCGCTGTTTAAGCGTGCCAACAAACATGAGCAAGTTCAAAGAGTTGTTCATGCAAAAATAGAGTTTACAAAAGAGTAATTTTGCGAATAATTTTGGCACTCGGCATTTAGGCGAATTTTGTAACAATGCCAACCAATATCGAACAAAACAACGAAACAATCGAATGAACAAAGAAAAGTGGCCTTAACCCCTGAGAGTTTGCTATTCTTTTTCTTAACCAAGCAGGGATCCTTTTCTATGAAAGTTAGCATCTACGCAAAAAAGTAATACACCCTGACATCGAAAGTCTGAAAAACCGTTGTCGGTGTCTTGGTATCGACACCGACACCGGCTTCTCGCCCACCCCTACGGTGTTGCATACGGCTCGATTGATGCCGAAATTTCAGCTTTATGCGCTTTTGATTCAAAAAAGGCCCGGAAAAATCGTTCCTAAATGGTGGACAAATACCAGTTTTTATTTTTACAGGAGCCCAAACACACCCAAAAATATGAAAAAAAGAATTGTTTTTCAAAAAAAGACAAATTTGACGATTTTGACTCTTTTTCGGATGACCTCATTAATATTTTTAGTCAGACTAGGTGAAATTGGGTTTTGTTTTTGGAGTACATGGTGGTGTTTTCAGCTTCCCTCAAAAGATGATACAATTTTGCAAAATAATGAAGTAATTTAAGTTGTAGCTTTCTGATTAAAGAGTAGACCAAAAAATCTAGGAAACTTTTGATGTTGGTTGTTGATACTTGCATCCAGTGCCCTGAAGCAGAAAAGTTGGCATTCTTGGCTGATTTTGATTGAGCCCTGTTTTGTGTTGATCATAAGTCAAAACACAATACTTTAAATGAAACAAATTCAAATTTTTGAATCAAAAGGCAATTAAAACATCAGTGAAACTGCTGTTTATAAATTCATGGCCTTATTTTTTTTTAGAACAATATATTTGTTTACGGGAAGCTCTTCTAATAGACTGTACTGTATGTATTTATATGGACGATGCGACTAAAAAGTAGCCAGTCTTACCAGTAAGGTCTTAGACAAAAAAAAACATATTGAATTGAATACTGTGATATCTATACTATTGATGCAATATCTATATGATATCGATGATACTAGGGGGGCAGGGGGGGCAACTGCCCCCCCTGGCCTCCGGAGACTGCTAAAATTTGGGCAAATGAGTTGAGATATTCGGGCATTTGGGGAGGGGAAAAATGATATTACTTATATTGATAACACTGTTGTTGACGTATTTGGCAGGCGAAAGGGAAGGGACAAAATGTTCTTCTGAATTATCAGCAAAGCTATCAAATGTTTGTGAAATTCGGGCAAATTTGGTGTTGCCCCCTCAAATAAACCACACCTCCTACGCCTATGCCAAAGACCCCTGTCATACGATAACATAATCATGGTCTATTTGTTTATTTCTACAATCTGGAAAACATTTGATTTTTGCCTAATGATAATCAACTCATTACGAGGACATTTCCAAAAATAGTACCGTGTTTATGTTTTAGGATTATATTTCCGGGCTCTAATTATTCCTATTTTGATGCTTCGATGGTTACCTTAAATCCTAACAACCCCTGAAATTGCCCCGAGTGACGTTTTTCTAGGGGCGCAGTAAATAGGTCACAAGGAAAAACATTTACGGCCAAAAAGGTCACGATAAAAAACTCGCAAAAAGGTCAGAGCATAAAAGTCACAGTAAAAATGTCATTGTAAAACTGTCACAGCATGAAAGTCACGGTAAAACTGTCATTGTAAAACGGTCACAACATTAAAGTCACAGTAAAAATGTCACTGTAAAACGGTCACAAAGTAAAAGAGACCCGTGAAGCTCCAAAGGAGCCTTGGCGGTGATCACAAGAACCGTAATCTGTTTCATGGTTAAAGATTAGAGCGGCCCAAAATATTTAATTAAATATAAAAATATTTATTTTAAATATTTTACCGTATTGAACACTTTTTAAATATTTGGGCTTTTTCTTCCAAAACTAAAGGAAAATTCCCTTTGTTTCTTTGAATTATATCAAGAATCATCATGATTTCCTCATATCTTTTGAAATATTGGCAAATAATCTGACCTTCCCAAAGCAATATTTTCAAAATCTCCCTTTTTTATTGATTAAGCCAATTTTTGAGGTGAATAGTCTTGTGAATTTGGTCGATTTGGCCTTGAAAATTATATTAACGGATTTGAATCTAGAGAAGAAAAGCACAGCTCCAACCAAAAGATAATTAGGGAAACTTTGGGTTGAATGTTCAATCAAATCTTGGCCAATAACATTTTGATTAAATCTAGGGTAAAAATAAAGACTGTCAAGAATAACCAGTTTTTACGACATGGTATGAATGTTTTTCACCAAAGATTTGTCTACCTGCATTTTCGTCGTTGCAAAATTTTCATCAAAAAATTGGATTTTGAATACAGAAGCAGCTCTAAAAATACCAATTTATTTCCCCTGAATACCTAAAAATTTAAATATTTCTTAGATATTTGGGTGCTTTTTAAATATTTTCTTAAATATTTTGATGTTTTTTCCTTAAATATTATTTAAATATTTGGCCTTGAAAATTAAATATTTTCGGCCGCTCTATTTAAGATTGTCCAACGATTTGTGAACGACTCATAGTAAGTGCAACAACATAGTACATAAAATGGCTCTCTTTGTACTCACTGCAAGTACAATTTTGAACCCTGAAGGTCTATAAACCTTCGAAGTTCAAAATTGTAGTTCTAGTGAGTACTAAGGTAGCCACTTTATGAACTATGTTCTTGCACCTTTTTTGAGTAGTTCACAACCTTTTGGCTTTTCTTTTACATTTCATTGTGCAAAGCGTGAAAATGATCACTAGGGCTGAATACTTCAGGTTAACTTTTTAGGCAAATTATGACAAAATAAGTTTGCTCAAAGTTATGTTTTTGGTTTGACTAGATTACGCCTTTTACAGAGGCTTTTCAGCCAATTTTAGCCTTTTATTAACTGCTACACAAGCTTATTCTTTGCAAGAGTGAAAGCAGTTGAGCAGAGACAGAGGCAGTGAAAAAAATTTTTGGCAGTGGGGGAAAGTGGAAGAAAATGGCAGTAGAAAAAGCTTGTGGCAGTGAAATTTGTAAAGTGGCAGAATATGGCAGAAACTGTCAAATCAGGGAAAAAATTCGACCAAAAAAAGAGATCGAAAATTTGCGGTCCAAAAAAAACGAAATCGGAAATTTTCGACCTAAAAAAATATATCGAAAATTTTCACCCTAATTCTAGAATCTAGATGCAACCATGGGCTTCAAAGATAACTTCGGTTGAAAACAATCGAACAATTGAAAATAACCAATGTTCTGTGACTTTTTACGGTGTGACCTTTTTACATTGTGACCTTTTTTCCTCGTGACCTAGTTCCCTGTTACCGTTTTGTTTGTGAGCTTTTTACCTACTTAACCTTAGCCGTGATAAGCGAGTTTTGCAATGGTGCTTAGGATAAACGTACTTTCTTTAGGTTTACTCTGATTTAAGGTAATTAAGTCAGAAAGATAAATGATATATATTCTTAGATTTATTTATATCCTTTTTAATATGCAATTTATTGTTCTAAAGTCAAATTTCGCAACCTTGCCATTTTGCTTGTGAAATGAAAAGATGAATTTTCAGGTCTTTGTGTATTTTCTTTGAAAGCTTCAATAAAACAAAGAAGGATAGACGTTTCTCGAGGCTTTCATGAGCACTTTGGTCAAAAATATATCTCTAATACTGGACCGGTAGCCAACGGATGGATGGATGGATGGATGGATGTATGCTCGATGCTCAACAAATTTAAACACAAACATCAAGTCAAGCTTAAGGTAGAAATTTCAATTCTGGTTGGTCTTTTCAGGCACAAATAGCTAAGTTATCTACTAATATCGGGCTTAAAAGCCTTTGATTATGAAAAACGTCAATCAACAGGTCGAGGTTTCGGGGAAATTCTGGGCCAAGTAAAAACCACAGAAAATTGACATTCTCGACGAAGAAGAAACTAAGTAGTCTTCTATTCAGTTTATTGCTCTAGGTCTTCTCTACTTTCTTTCTCTCTTAATTTCACTCACTGTTTCACAACAGAAGCTCCTGGTCATCATTTCATTATTTTCTTAGGTTTAAACTTCTAAAAGTTATTTTTTTCAACTAAACGACTACCTACAAACTGAGGGTGTGAGACTTTCTACGGTCTTTAACGTCTTCCCTTATTCAAGTCTTGAAGAAGAAAAACCAACTAAAATCTATTCTCCCGCCCTTTAATTCCATTGGCCATGGCTGCCAACGCCGAGGACGGGAGCTCATCCTCTCCCCTGAACGTGGCACTGCCTCCTCGATCCGCCAAACCCGCCACGCCCACCTTAACTGGGTCTAAACCCATCCACACCCCATTAGACGTAAGTAAACCTCCTTTTCTCTTCATTGGCTAAATCTGAGAAACCATTCTTATTCTATTTTTTCCAGGTTCTTGTGCAATTGGGCTTTCCCAAGAATCGCAGTCAAAAGGCTTTAGCCGCCACTGGCCATCGTGGTATTCAAATAGCTTCGGATTGGCTTTTGGCACATGTCAATGATCCCACATTGGATCAAGAGGTTCCTCGACATTATGTCTTTTATCTATGTCCTTCCGGGACGCTCCAGGAACAACTCCGGACTTTCTGGGACGCGTCTAAGATTCAGATTGGTTGGAATGGGGTTCACAATTCGTTTCCGCACATCACCCTTACTTCCACTTTTTCTTGTGCGGATGATAAGGCTGAAAAGTTGTTGGATGTGGCCAAAAGGGTCGGTTTGCATTTCCGAGAGGACTTTGCTCATGACAAATTCAACTTGGAGAAATATGTTTCGCCGAATTTCCTGGGATTGTTTGTAGGGAAACGGGAGGAGATCTTGTTGCGATCGCTTTCGCAGGAATTGAGTGAAGCTTTGGCTTCTTTGGAGGTGTCCACCGAACCCATGTCAAAGTCGTACCATTTGACCATGGCTTACCAATTTCCTCCTGAGCATTTAGATGGTTTGGCCGATCTCACGCATGCCGTGGATCCGGAAGCGGAAGTCGATTGGGAGCTCCGCTTGTATTCATTCGAAGATCGGATGAAGAATAAAGAGGTGTTCAAAGTGCTTTTCTCTCATATTCCTCGGGAAGAAGATGAATTGGAGCTGGTGATTGGGGATTATGTCTACGTGAGTCCGGAAGATATTACCAAATCCACGGATGGATGGGTCGTGGGAATCTCTTGGCTCACGGGTGGAACGGGTTACCTGCCCAAAACCTACATTCAACAAGCTGCAGAGACCACGGCTTGGACTTTGCACGCCAATATCCCTCTGAAATCGTCACAAAATCCCGTGACTCCATTTGATATCAATCTGGAACAAACCCGTTTGAGCTTGTCCTCGACATCATCTTTTGAGCGGCTCAAAGCCAGTTTTGGGGCTCAACGAGAAGATGACTTGGGAGGTGTTCATACGTCTTCCGATCCTGAAATCGAAGCCCTGACCAAGGTTGTACCTCCACCTTCAAAATCACCCAAGACGCCCATGAAAACCCCTCGTCAAGTGTTTGTTATTCGACATGGTGAGCGTGTAGATTTCACGTTCGGAAGTTGGATCCAGTTTTGCTTCGATGAGCAAGGCACTTATATTCAGAAAGACCTAAATATGCCTGTGAGCATGCCGAAAAGAAAAGCGGGACCAGAAGGTTTCATTCGAGATTGTCCCCTCTCCAGGATTGGAGTCATGCAAGCCCGTTTGGTGGGCGAAGCCTTGCGCAAAGCCAAGGTCAAGTTTTCCCATGCTTATTGCTCACCGTCTCTCCGATGTGTCGAGACTTGTCATCACATCCTTGAAGGCATGGGTCTAGCCAAAGAGATCAAAATGAACTTGGAATGCGGATTGTTTGAGTGGTTAGGATGGTATCAGAATGCCATGCCGGATTTCATGACCCCCGAGGAAATGAATGACGCCGGATATAATATTGAGCTGTCTTATAAACCGTTCATCTCCTTACTTCAATTGCAAGATACGGAAGAGTCTTGCGAAGAACATTATTCACGAAACTTCTTTGTGACTCAATGTATTCTTCAAGCCACGGAAGAATCCGGTGGAAATGTGCTCTTGGTGGCTCACGCTTCGTCTTTGGATACTTGCACTCGACAAATTATCGGTCAATCGCCCCGAGCTTTTAATGACATGTTGGCCGTGGTCAGAAAAGTACCTTATTGTAGTGTGGCGTGCATCGAAGAGACCCAAAAAGGTGCCATAGACTCTCAAAACCCCCTTGGGTGGAAGCTCATGGAGCCGCCAATTCCCCCATTGACCCATTCAAGCAATGCAAGATATGATTGGACCGTGATTCGTGATGGAGTCCCGGTTCAAAAGAAATGACTCTTCTTCTATTATTACATGATATCCTTCACTCTTCCTTCATCTATTCCTTTTTATGTAATAACTAGTGAATTTCTGAGAATTGTGCTTTACAGAAAAAGAAGAGCCATGGCCAGTGTTCATCCAGTGTGCTACGTGTCCGGATCTGCGCCCATTTCTTGTCTGGAATTTTACCAGCCCGAGAATTCACGCGGACATATTCTGGCCGGGGATGTGGAGGGAAACCTTTATTCTTGGAGTTTGCTCTCATGGGAGTGCCAACAAAAGAGCCGAATATTTCCTGTAGGAGGTTGCACCTTCTTGAATTGTGTCGACGATCACCTTGTAGTTCATGGAAGATTGACCAAAGGGGAAAATTCGGCTTTGGTGATGCTTGCTCTTCAGGATCGTGAAGGTGATCCCTCTTGGAACGAGATTTGGCAATCCAAGAAGGAAGACTACAATCATGATGGATTCTGTAAAGGATCTTGCCTTGACAAAGTCTTCGCTTTACCCTTGGGAATGTCCGATATCCAAGTGTGTATTCACGACGAATCTCAGATCAAAAAACTGGCCCATCTCAGGCTAGACTCAGATGTGTACGGAAATTTAATGTCCGTGAAAGTTACCAAGATTGAGAATCAAATCAGAATCTTTTCCGGATCCGAAAATGGAGCCATTCTCTTATGGGATTGGACCGAGGCACAGGTTCTGGCTAAATTTGAAGTGGCACCCATGATCCCATTCACGCTAGACTTTGACTTCCACACTTCCCAAGGATTTATCGGTGGCGATCAGGAATATGTAATCTCATTTCATGTGCAAAACGGCGAATTCCATCAATTGTGTCAGAGGTCAATCCCTTCAAAAGGGATTTCTCACGTTCAAATCCGTGAATCGGACCGAAAAATCGTTGTCTCGGCTTGCTGGGATTCAACCATCCGCATCTTTTCGTGGCTTAAACCACGCCAATTGAAGCCTTTGGGTGCTTTAAAATTTCATTCAGAAACTATTGAGGCTGTTGCTTGTTCTCATAAGCCGGTATCTTCCTATGGAAATAAGATCCTAATTGCTGCGGCGTCTAAAGATAAGAAGATATCATTCTGGGACATTTACAATGATTAAAAAATATATTGACGTATTAAATCTCTCTTAAAATAATTCATTTGGGTTATACCCTTCGAAAACAAGGGACTGATAAATCTTGACATCATCTTCATAATCCCCCTGACTATATTTCGTGCTCACTGGTGACAAATCGCGTTGGAGCCAATGTCGCAAAGTCAAAACATCGGATTCTGAGGCAAAATCGCTCAGAGCGTGTTCGGTTAGTAACGTGGCAATGTAAGTATGAGCTAAGCTTACACTCAGATCTCGAGAAGCCTTTTCCAACTGATCTGGCCGATCTGATGCAAATCGCAAAATGCCTCGGGATGATTGTCGGATTGCTTTGGAGGCATCTTTGATCGTATTCTGATTGGACTTGGAGGCTTGATCAGCTACAGCCGAAACTTTCGCTTCAAAGGCTTTCAGAGCTTCCCCGTTGGTTTTGATCAGAGCTCGAATCACGTCCAAACTCATCACGTTGGAGGTCCCTTCCCAAATTGGCAACACTTGGGAATCGCGTAACATTCCGGGTAATCCAGTATCTTCGATGTATCCTTGGCCACCAAAGCATTCCAATCCCTCCGAGTTCAATGCAACGCTTTGTTTGGCGGTATATAATTTGGCCACCGGCGTCATGATGCGAAGGATAAGACTATCCTGGTCGGAAATATCGCCAACATCGTCCAAACCAATCATTCGAGCAATATCCAACATGAGACTCTCACATCCACGGATCTCCACTTCCATTCGTGCCAAGGTTTGGGCGTGTAGTACTTTTTGAGCGATGGGCTGCCCAAAGGCGGTTCTTTTCATGGCATAATCCCGAGCAAACGAGATCATTCGACGTGGATATCCCACACTATTCAAGATATTATGCATGCGAGTAATTGTGAGCATACTCGTGATACTGGGAATCCCTCGACCCGGACTCGACACCAATTCAGCCGCAGCTCCATCCAAAAGTAATTCAGCCGTCGGAAGTTGTCTTGTCCCCAACTTATTCTTCAATTTGCTCACTTCGATCCCGTTCAAACGGCCTTGCTCGTCCTTGACTTTGACAAAGAACATACTGATCCCTTTATTTCCGGCCACACTCCGACCTTGGACGTCCACAATTCGGGCCAAAGCCAACGTCATATCCGCATCCGTGGCTGATGAGAACCACTTGTATCCGTGGAGATGGAACACCCGAGGGTCATCCGTGGGTACGGCCAATGTTTCGGTTCCGTTGGCCACATCAGAACCCCCTCTTTTCTCCGTCATCCATTGACCGGAGGTCCAAAACTGTCGTGGATCCCGCGAAGTCAAGTGTTCCCAAGCCTCCGGTAGATCAACTTGATACTTTTCGATGGTCTTTGCGGCCCCATCGGTCATGGCCAAGGGACAACAATACAAACCAGACGAAGGTCCATACATAAAAAGTTTGACCGCCTGATAGATACGACTATATTCGGCTTGCTTCCGTTCATACGGAATGGCCACTAGACCCTCTTGGGCCGAGATGGCCTTCTGTTGCTTCCAAGCCTGACAGGTCACGATCTCATCGACCCTTCGACCCCAAGCATTGGTTTGCTTCAAATAAGGTGGATGTTCTTCGCATTCACGCCCCAAAGCCCAAATCTCAGTATTGACCCGTTGGCCAAAACGTTCTAGATCGGGTTCAATGCTCTGAAGAACGGGGGCGGGACAGAGGCGGGCTAAATTTCTTCGGAGAAATGGATTCGACAAATAGGCGTTGGGCCAACATGGTTCTTCTTGGATAAATATCCCCGTGCGGGCCTTAGCGTAAGGTAAACGTTCAATAGCATTGGCATCGAGAGCGGGTTTGGGGACTGGTGTAGGCGGTGGCGCACTGGATTTTCGTCGAATTGGATAGGGAATCCGGAGAGCGGGACGAGAGTAGGTGCTTCTGATCTGGCAAGCCATGACGTTGGACCGTTCCAATTAGTGTTTACATCCAATTAGACCTTGACCCCGTCGATTGTCAAGTTTGTGGCAGATGGATGCTGAAATAGCGTGAATACACTCACCCTCTCAAAGCATAGCAAGAGCTGAAACAGCTGTCAAAATTCGAAATTGGATGCCATGGATTGTTGACTGATTATTCGGGGGACGTTCGGGCCCTGATATCAATCCGCTGAAATTATTTGGCTCAACCTGAAATTCTGCCGGGCCTCATTACCAAGGATTCATAGTACTACCACGCTAAAGGGTCCCTTCATCCTACAATTCTACTTCTATCGACCATCTTACAAATATTCAATGTCAAAAACCTATCCAAATATTGAATAAAAGTACACCTGTGATAAATAGTGTTACTGTCGAGTCCTTACATTTGCGTGTTTGAGAATGTGAAAGTTTTTTTCAACATCTCGAGAACATCATTTGAAACACGCGTTGAAACACTTAATGATTCAAAAGGTTGAATGGTGCAATTTATTGTGTGGGCTCTTACTGTACATCTTGAATTTACTACCTGATGTTTTTTTGCATTTAAAACTTGTTCAAATGGTTCTCAATATCATTTAAATCTCTCAAGCTGATTTCTCCTTCGTAGCATGCCAAAATGGTGGTTTCCAGCTTCAAAGTGTCGGTTTACCACTCAACTCTACCGGTGAAAATCCATGTTGTGATTTAACCTTGATCAAAATTTCAGCTGATTCCACAAAATAAGCGCCTCTTGCGGTCAGATTCAGACATAGTTGCCAGCTAGAGAGTGGGATATAATGCCACCTTTGGCAAAACTGTGGTGAAATAGGTTTTTCCTTAGATCTTTACATTTGTTTGCAATGGTATTATGATATCAAACTCCAACATTTCGGAGAAATGTTGATGTCAAGAAAATCTCTAACGGTTTGTCAACGAGTGGCATTAAAACACACTCGCTAGCTGGCAACTATGTCTCAATCTGACCGCAAGAGGCGCTTATTTTGTGGAATCAGCTGAAATTTTGTGCAGGGTTCAATGAACCCGAGAGGATTGTATTGAATGACTTTATCTACTATCCGTGCTAGACGGAAGAGGGCCTTTTTCGTATCCAGGGTTCGTCTAGCTTTGAGACATTGATTGTCGATAAAAGCCGACCCACGCCCGGCTTCCATTGCCATAACCTCTTCGACGTCACTAATCACCATCTTGTATGTGCTCTCTAGCTAAATGACCTCGGCCAGGTCATAACTACCATCGTGCCGGGACATTGCCACCCCGGTATGGTAATACTGTATAATGGAATGGCAGGGAAGATCTTCGGAATGACAGGTCTCCCGCAAGCCAGCTTTCCGAAACCAACCATGACCTTCCGAAAATCTTGTTATGTCTTAAGGATTGGTGATATCCCTGGAACAACGCAATCATTCTCTTCTTCAATAAGGGCTTTCCGAAGACGGAATGCACAAATCTTGCTTTCCTCTACTACCATGTCCGCTCCATAGGATTGAGCAGCCTCTATTTGGAACAACGAGTAAAGTCTTAAATACCCAGAGGTTTTGTGCTCGAGAGCGGGGCCACAGCATTTAAGCTTTTCGAATTCTTCATTGGTAAAAAGTACTTCAAAAACGGAACGATCTCAAACTTAAAGCTCATTTCTGAGTTTTCGTCATGTCGGAAGACTTTCCTTACGTAAAATCTAATCGCCTTTTCGTCAGAGTTCATTTTCGGATAGTTTAGTTCACTTTAATCCTAAAGTACTTTTGCACCAACCAATTCCTTAACCTTTTTTTCTTAAATTTTCTTCGTCATCCAGTTGTCCATGTCACTGATGGAAGAGATGTCCAGATCATTAGAGGTAGGGGAATGAGAGCAAAGAGTGGATTTTTCTTGGAAAGTTGTAGAGACCTATCTCTGCAATGAATCTTGTACCGAAACCAGAAGTCACTTTTTTGGTGCTGAATTTGGAACGATCAAAACTTCAACAAGAGAGGACTCCTTGAGATCGGAACTGGTGTGAATCAGGGCTGCAAGGTAATCGGAGACAAAAAACGCCAGATGAACCACTCAAAAAACGTCAGAAAAACGCCAGATTCCAGTTTCTTTATTATGCATTTATTCCAGAACAGATATATCATGTATCAACCTTTCAACGATAAACTCAGCTTAGTTGAACTTAGTCATTGGGTTCTTTTCATGCTTTGGGTTAATAAAGTTGAAAACAACACCCTTTTCACCACGTTTGCTTTCAATAAGAATTAACTAATTTTGAACTAATTGATGAGATATTTCAAACAGCTATCAGTACAACCAAATAAGAAAACTGAAAATTAAGTAAGCCACCACCATATTCAAAACAACTGATCAGGAGTGTGCACTTTCAGGCAAGTAAGATTTCACATGTCCAAAAGGAATGTTTTTGTAAGTAGCAAAATTATTTGCCAATTTTCTATTTCTTAACCTTTTTGCAAAGTTTTGTTTTCATTGCCATTTCTTCAGTTTCCTATGCTACTGTTCTGTCTATTTGTCTTGGCTTTTTTCTACCTACACTTTATTTTGGGGTGGCGTGAGAAACATCTTTGATATTCCGTCCGTGTGGTCCAGGTGCAAAAATTAATCAGCCATTTCTGATTTTTTGGAGTTGTAAGTAGAAAAAAAGATGTGATACTTGTTTTTCTGGAAACTTCTCATATTGGCAAGGGCTTAAAGGTCAATTGTCATTGTGTGCCATTTCCCATTTAGGAAAATGGGAAACAGTTCTTTCTAATGTTGTAAAAATAAAATGAAAGGTTTATCACAGTGTTATTTCAACTTTCACAATCATGACTTCCTTCAAACCCTTATTTGAACCCTCTTGACTATTATCTCACTTGCAATTTCTGGAGGTTGCCTGGATAATTCTGTGGAAAGTAAGTTGACTGGGACTTGTAATAAGTTTGAATTCTTAGGGTTTATGTAGGAATAGGTTCAGTAAGCTTTTTTCATGTTAGATTAGATAAGTATAGACCAAATAAGCCATTTTAAATTACAATCAAGCTAGCTTAGAAATTTTGCATTGTGAATTGATACATATGTATACAAACTAAAGTACCATCATGAGAAAGCCATCCTATGATGTAAAAGGGACTCAATGTTCCAACAAGATGCGACTCATCACATCATGCAAGTACAATAGGTTGCACCTTATTTGACTATATAAGACCATGTTCCTACTGAATAAATAGCAGTCTGTTGACACTTGTCCGACCGTCGGTCGACAGTTGATCACTTGTTCCATCCTTATTTGCATTCTCCTTATTTCTGACTAAGTCTCGTGTCCAAGTTCTTACCGAAGTAGATCGAGCAATGCACATAAGCCATGGAAAGCATTCATTGCAACTACCCAGGCTAAGAAGACCAGCACCACTATGAACTTTTGCTTCTGTTGTAAAACCTCTGAAGCAAAAGGGGTGTTAATCAAGTCTTGAAGGAGATCTTTGTGCTAAAAATTACAATAATACTGAGAATACTTCCATTTTATTTCCACAACATCAGAAAGAAATATCTTCCATATTCCTAAGTTAGTGGAAGGACACATCCAAACAAGAAATTCTAGATGTTTATGGTTAGTGGAATTAGCTCACAAGGATAAAAGGATATTTAAGTTTCTGCCAAGATGAAAGAGAAAAAATATTTTTTAGACAAAAAACACATAATTTATATTTCTTTTCTAACTGCTATTCAAAGAAATCAGTAGTGGCTAAATGAATTTTGTGCCAACTAAAATGCCAAGTAATATAAGTGAATTTTCACATGGACGGAATATCAAAGATTTTTCTCGTGCAACCCCAAAATAAAATGTAGGTAGAAAAAAGCCAAGAGTCTTTTTGTGTCATTGCCATCTTACATGTTTTATCAAAAAACAATGTTTCATGAAGAAAATAAGACAAATATTTCTTCAAATTTGACTGAAAAAGTCAATCAAAAAGCTTTGTCAGGGCCACGCAAACCAAATTTGCTTTGCAATTATTTACTGTTTTTCAATTTTCCTTGCCATTTGGATTTGTCTTATTCAGCAATTTTTACTTTCCATCCCAGAACATGTAATTTGTTATTTACCATGCCAGCACATTTTATTTACCAGTTCAGCACATTTTGTTTATTTTTTCGAGCTTCAAAATCATCTTTTGTTCACTCAAAATATCCATCCTTACTTATATCTATTCTTATTCTTATACCTATTCTTATAGGTTAGATTCAACAATCCAACACCCTCTTCTCTTACATACAAGCTACTTTTGGTTCTTTGGCTGAAACAGCAGGCACCAATGAAAAAAGATGGTATTGAAAAAGATTGCCGCATAAGTCAAACACTGGTCACACTATTTTTCATAACTTTGAACTCTCTTGAGGAGTGAACCAAATAGCGCTGAATCCTGCTAGAATCAGCGTGACAAATTGTGTTTCAGCTTATCCAAAAACTCCAATTTAAACACGCCAAATTTCACGATTTTCATGTAAAAACCGCCAAAGACCTGTCAAAATGTTCTTGCCCGCCAAGCTAAAAATTCCTTCCGCCAAACTATGGCGTAAACCGCCAGAATACCGTCAGATTTTTCTATCCCGCCAAAAAAAATCTCGCCGCCAAACAAGGCCTCGAACCACCAGATACACCAAAATCTGGCGCCCCAAACCGCCATCTGGCAGCCCTGGTGTGAATACATTCACCTTATGAAAGCATACTCACTCATTGGGGTTGCCAGGTTCTAAAGAGGACTCGCGGCCAAAACTGATATCAAAAGTTGTCTTTTGGCAGCCATTTCTTATTTATTTTAATTTCTTTTTTTATTTAATTTATTTCCGGGCCCTACCCATCAGTAAACAGCAATGTTTAGCCTTGTTATGGCTAGCCTTGGACCTTGTTTAGGTCTTTGGTCAAAATGTTTATTACAACACGCCTTTTTTAACCGCAATTACACTTCGAGTAAAAAGTGGCAACACTCCCAACTTGAAACCCATCACTAGTAGTGATGTCTTGGCACAGATGAGTGTAATTGAACAAATTCAGCTAGGGATCCTGGGGCCAAAATGGCTAGGGAAGGGTCAGAACTAGGTTTAGACATTTCATACTTTTAGTTTGTTACGTGAGGAAAAAATCTTATTTCAATTGATTGTCAGAATGAAGAAAACGAATTAGGCCCACAAATTTTGATTAAGTTTTAAGGAGGGTGAATCGCAACTCTGACGCATCCCTAGCCATTTTGACCCCAGCATCCCCAGCTGAATTCGTTCGATTACTCTCATCCATTGAGGGTGTTGCGAAAGGTGATGTGTTTTGAACCATGAGTGCTGCCAGTTTTGACACTGAAGTTTATCGCTATGGGAGCGATTACCATATTATATTACAGACCTGCTGCCGTTAGCAACCTAGGCTTGCCAAAAAATGTCTCAGTTTTCAAGTGTCTGATTTTCAATAAATGATGCATATAAGAGCAATGGCATGGTTAAAATATGTTGAGAAGTATGGCATAGTAATTTAAAACAAATGGAGAAATTGGAAACCAGCAATTAAACAAATTATTTGTTTTTAGGTTTAGTTGGCCCAGGAAACGATCTCCTCTGGCCATCTTGTTATTCAATGTCGGGCATCCTGATTCAAAAATTCGGAAGAACGGAAGAACCCTCTCAATTTGGCGAGATTTTAGATAAGAGCAATAAAACAATTTTTGTTTGCAAAAAATGTCAAGAATTTGTATTCCAACTTCAAGTTGTGCAGATGAGAACGGTATTGTTTCAATTACCAGGACTAAATTTTCGTTTGAGGTACCTTTCACGCTCTTTAGAAACACACGTCTTCCGAATGTTTTTCCCGCCAAAAATAATGACATCACAAATAAGTTCTGCCATTTTTGCAATAAAAAGGCAAGTTGTATAGACCTTCTTGAAAAGACCTAAACAGGGACCAATTTTGCAACACTCGAACTAGTTCGATTTCGAGTTCGATCAATAGTTTTTAGAAAATAGATTTCGATTTGGTAATGCTGCCATATTTTATGGTATTGCCTGTTGAAAAGTTAATTCGTGGTCAGATTTTTTACCCTAAAAACCCAAATGGCAAAACTCTGCCAAAAATCCAACTCGAAACACATCAGTAGTTGCGAAACCAGCTTAGAGAGGCATTCGGACAAATCATATCGTCGATTGAAAACAGAGGCTAGTTTTTTAGACGCAAAGAACGATCTTAAGATCGTACTGCGACTTGGTAAGCTGGTTAGTAAGTACGGTCTTAAGAATTTAAGATCGTTCTTTGCGTCTAAAAACCTAGCTTCAGGGGTGACTAGAAAATAGTGATGCGACCAAACAAAAAGTGTCGTCGTTTTTTACTTAGAGTTTTATGTCTCTTTATAATCTGGAAGTCAGCCTGTGCTGTACTTTTTGACCTATAGACTTAACGAAAAACATTATTTGGTCGCATCATTACTAGAGGAAAGATTAAGGATTTGTTGCTGAAGAAGTAGTTAACGACCAAATTGAACTTAAACTATTCGGAAATGAACTCGGACGAAGAGGCTATCAAGTAGTGATGGAAACAATCCAATCTCCAATCATATTCACGATAGGTTGCCAAACTAGGTTTGCGAATAAGCCTTCAGGGTCTAGCATTTTTCAGTTGAACGCAATGAGGAACAAAGCTTTCTTCTGACGGCGAACGCAAATGGCACCCCTTGCTTTGTTCCACTTTGGATCAGGGGCGTTATACAAAGCGAACTTGCTTTTTTATTTTACAAGATAATGCACTATGTAAGGGCGGATGGCAAACCTAAAGCTAGCCACCTCACGTTAGAATGATTGAAAGATTGGATTTTTCCATCAGTACTATCAAGTTCTTTTTGTAGACAGTGTCTGCCGGCAGGACATAAACGTAGAAATGAGTTTTAAGATTGAGATCTTCCCGTATTTGAATTTTCTTAAACAATGAAGAACTCGAAAAACTTCAAAACTGTGGCCCTGCTCACGAGAACAAACTCTCGGGGAACCTGAGAGTTTACTTAGTCGTTTCAAAAAGAGGCTGTTCAATTCTATGGAGAGCCTTTCGGAAAGCCTTTATTGAAGAGGAGAACAATTGCATTTTGCCAGAATACCGCTAACCCTTATGAATTGCCAGGATTTTCGAAAGCTTACAGTTGGATTCGGAAGAACGACTTTCGGGAGACCCTTTATTCTTCAGATCTTCCGAGCTTCAGGGTGTCACAGCAAAAATGGCGTGTTCTTTGAAGACCAATTCCTCAGGAAGCAATGTTGTGTTTGCCTTGAAATTGGAAATATAAAAGGTTCGGTGTTTCTATTCTTTGGGAAATTTACGAAAATTTTATATATTTACAATTTATTAATTTTTTTGCTTGGGTTTCGGATTTTTTATTACCCTTACAAGGGATGGGATTCCATATACAGAAAGCTAAATATTAACGTGACTACATAAAATATAAAATCAACATTTATATGATATTTGATCTACCAACGATTTGCTGTTGGCAGATCTGTACAACCCATAAATAGTGGGTTGATCAGGAACAGCATTTCAAAATTTGTCCAATCTTGCTTTAAATGCTATTAGAGGATCAGCTCCTTTATATTCCCGATGAAGACTAATTGGCAAAAGATTGAACAATGAAGGAGCCCAATACAGAGGAGAGGAGGACTTCGTTGCTTGAACTAGCCTGGATTCCTTGGGATTTGGATGTGCTCTCAAAACGCAAGTGAAACCTCTACGATCACTAAAACTGATCTCAAAGCCTGGGTTAGGACAGAGCCCATGAATGCTCTTGAAGACAAACAGTATCAGATACCTTTCATATCTTCTCTGAGTACTGTACAGCCCTAACTTCTGGAGTCTCTCCCAATATGAGAACTCTCTCATTCCTGTGATGTTCCTAGTGAAACATATTTGGACATGCTCGACCTTTTGCAAACCTGCCGAACTCATTGGAGCCGAAAGAGGTGAATCATATTCAAGATGAGGCTGAACAACCGACTTGTACAGAGTTAGCATCGTAACACTATCTCTGGACTTGAAACCCAAGAATTGACTTTCTCCAAGTCATCAACTAAATTTATTGAATCCTGACCATCCCTTCCACAAACTAATTTTTTGTCATCAGTAGGGGTGCAGATTTCAGGCAAATAAGATCCAAGGCGAGCCCAAAAACGTGTTTTTGTCGTTTTTGGCCAAATCAATAAAAGAATTGTCTTTTTGGGCAAAAAAAAGTAAAAATAATTTTTAATTTTTTTGCTTCGTTTAAGGGATTTACTGATTGTTCAATGGAATAAGAATATTTCTTCTTAAATGTTCATGCACTTGCATTCCACTTTTGTGTTGGTG
This sequence comes from Tigriopus japonicus, assembly GCA_010645155.1. Taxonomy (NCBI): domain Eukaryota; kingdom Metazoa; phylum Arthropoda; class Copepoda; order Harpacticoida; family Harpacticidae; genus Tigriopus; species Tigriopus japonicus. The sequence continues at coordinate 782,214 of CM021320.1, forward strand.
AAACATAATGCTCATTTTACGAATTTAGTGGCCAGTTTTGCTATTTTTGGTAAACTTTCATGACTATTTGACATTTTATTTGCCATTTCTTTGCTTATGTGCCATTTTATTCGCCATTTCTTTGCTTTTGTACCATTTTATTCGCCATTTCTTTGCTTATGTGCCATTTTATTCGCCATTTCTTTGCTTAAGTGCAATTTTATTCGCCATTACTTTGCTTAATTGCCACTTTGAACGCTTTTATTTGCCATTTTTTGGGCCTAAAAGGCATGCTTTATTTGCCATTTTTTGGGCCTAAAAGGCATGCTTTATTTGCCCGAAATCTACACCCCTAGTCATCAGCATATGAGGAAATACTGGCTTTTGTACCAAACTTCTGAAGAGAAGCAATGAATAAGATGAACAGGAATAGACCTAAAATTGAACCTTGTGGAACACCTGACTTGACTTTATGCATGCCACAAAATGATCCTTTAACACAAATCATTTGCTTCCTATCACTCGTGAAACTATCAATCCAATTCAGAACCCTACCCTGGATCCCAAACACTTTGAGTTGATTGACAAAAAAAGCCCTGATCTACCTTATCAATGGCCTTGGCAAAGTCAAAATAGACTACATCCACTGACTCATGATTATCAAGCCCATCAATGATTTGCTCAATATGGTCAACCAACTGGGTGACTGTAAAGGAGACTGTTCTTAAGTAAACTAGGGTCATGATATCATGAGCTTCCAAATACTCTACGAGGTTGGACTTCATGATCTTCTCAAAGACTTTTGCAATACTGGAAGTCAGAGAAATGGGCCTACAACTATGAGGATGAGACCTATCTCTGCCCTTAAAAATTGAAATAATATGAGCTAGTCTTAAGGAAGAGGGAAACTTGCCCTGATCCAAGATGCAACGTATAAAGTAGGAGAGAACAGGGCCAAGAACGTGGGAGCATTTCATCAGAAACTGAGATGTCACACCATCGGGTCCAGGAGAACTTGAGAGCTTTAAGCGCTTGATGGCCTCAAAAGCATCTTGATATGTGACTACCAGATCCTCCAAGCGAATATCCTGACTATCAAAGCCAGTCTTATCAACGACATTACTAGTATCATGGCCTGCTTTTTCTACCCTTTTTGGAATCAAAAACACACTTGAGAACTGATCTCCAAGCATATTGGTCATAACCTCATTATCATTGACAGTTTTATCATTGACCTTGAAAGGTCCTACTGGTTGCTTCATTTTTCTCTTTGTGTTTGCAACAGAGAAAAATGTCTGGTCTTAACCTCTTGGGTTACTCTACTTTAGTGATTGGAATCAATGGAGGCCCTAATATTTGCTTGGACCACATCCAGTTTGCTTTGGAGGCCAGCGTCTATTTGAAATCTAACAACTCCTTTTGAATAACTTCTTTCTATATTTTGGAATTCTAAGAGTGAATATCAAATCCAGCTCTCCCAATATTTTGACAAGGGGCCAATGTTCATCTTTGAACTTAAACTTGGCCACACACACCCTTTGGTTTGGTGTTGGTTTAACTCTTATTCTCATCAACTTTTGGGTAATGGTTGACCCTATCTCAAGAATGTGATGATCTGACAAGCTACTAGGGGCAACATAGACATACTGGATCAGATCAGGATCATTAGACAGAAATGTCACTCCCAAATTGTTGCGTGATTCAAGAAGCTTGCACCGTATGTGCAATGGGATTTGACATTGGCCATATTTATTTTCGTGATTCAAAACTGGAATTTGCGATTTCAGGGAGTCAGTGGCGGAATTATCAAACAAAAAAGGGTTTCAACATGGAAATATTGGGAATTGAAATAAAGAAAGTGGGCTAAAAAGATCGGATTGGTTTCGGATTATGTCGGATCCGATAAAAAATATTTCGCAAATACGAATCCGAATCCGACAGGCTTTGACGAATCCGAACGAATCCGAACCCGAAAGTTCTTGCACCAATCCGAACGAATCCGATCGGATCCGATGGACAGCTCTAAATCACAAGCCCATCACAAGTATTCACAGGAGGGGGTTGTGAGTAGATGGATTGTTTAGCATGCTGTTAAAGTATGTTTAGAATGTTTTAGAATGATGTATATGATGTATAATATTTTCAAATCCAACTTTGACTGCACTTTTATAGCCTTTCCATCTATATAAGAACGCTCTTATACGCATTCTCTCTAAAGCTGTAGCTTGTCTTTTATTATGAGAAAGCTTTATGTTGCCATACACAACTAATATAAGCGAAACAAAGTCTTAGTAATGTAATGTAATTTCGTGGGAACGCAGTTGTATCCTTTTAATGTTACTCGAGTGTTCAACCAAGTGAGTTGCCATGAGTAAGTCGAACGTGACGCTGTCCTAATTTCACTAAGGGACCGTGGTGAGTGGGGTTGATTCAAATTGAGGACAAATCTAAAGTTTCCCCTTCACCACCCTGAATTCTCAACCCCCTTTGACAAGTCACTTCATGTTTTCATAATCGAGTTCCTCTGACGATGACGATGATGATTTTTCAAGTTTCCATGAAGCTGTTGACTTTTATAAATCATCAAAATGTATATCTATCAGAACTTGCTTTGCACTTAATTAGTTAAGGATTTTTCTCAGGATGAAATACGTTTGAGATCCTTTAAGATGCTTATTGTCTCAAACAAGCTAATGTATCACATATTGCCACAATTGCCACATGGGGTATGGTACATACATGGTGGAATTTATAAGTCTTCATTTTATTATTGATCAGCTGTGAAAGGGGAAAAAAGCCACACAATCACTCACAGCTGAAACTTTAAAACATATGTAAAAGAAAGAAAAATTCCTTCGTCAAAAGTCCTGAAAGTTTGAAAACATTCCCAATTAACAAATCAACCATACAGATAAATGTATTAGTTTTTAGTGGACAAACTATCTAGGTGTGTATTTATTCTTCAGTAAACTTCTGTTTCTGTCTCTAGTTTTCCATAATTTGAGCTTTTTACGCAACTAAATCCTTCAACTGATCGCAAAAGATAAGAGAAAACAGTAACCTTCTCAAAACCTTCCTCGTGTAGTAATTTCTGTTCATGGCGATATATTTTGTTTTTATCAATTCAGAGAGCATGATCATTCCTCAGGCTCCTTGCAGTCCTATTTCAGATGCAATTTGGATGATTCTTAAAAATAAAAATAAAAACTCATTTTTTCGTGACTCGTCAAGTTTTCAAATTTATACTTTCTCTGCCAACAGTAACTCGTTGGTAGATATTGTTTTAGAAATGTTAATTGTATAAATTTAACAAAAAAAGAACAAAAAAAAACAAAATTCGCGCTTTATTTTAGCTATTATGATGCCTCCAATATTTGATGTCAAAATTGAGATATCTTTTATGGACTTCTAGAATATTTATTCATTCATGCCTAATATTGTTTTGAATAAAAGCACACAAGTTCAAATGTTAGTTTCTTGGAATCACAAATTAGCTTTGAAGTTAAAAAATTCCATGTTTTACAAAATTAAGGCTACTCTTAAGTTTAATTATTTGTTGGAGCTTGGCCCTGTTGTAGCAATTGTCCAAAAAGATTGAAATGTCCCACTTGTTAATTCTTTGATAACAAACAAACAAAATATATCATTAAATCAAAAACGTAACTGAAAATTGGCACAAAACTTTATGAAATTATATTTCTCAAATAAGATTTTAGGCTTTTGTAATAATGCATTTATGCTAACAACTTGTCTCTGTTATCTAGAGTTTATTATACTAGAGCATCCTAAGATTAGCTAGAGGATCTGAAAACGTCATTTAATATCACCTGTCATATTCATGCCTCGAAATGATGAATTATCGTCATTCAGTTCACTGTTACCGTGCCTTGCAGCGAGAACATTAACGAGACAAGTCAAGAACTAAAGCAAGCGTTTGTTTTGGCTGTACCAGCTCATTTCATCACAAGTCTAAGTGCACTCTTTTAATTTTCTCATACTCATCCAGAAGGGTTTTTTGGTGATTTCTCTTACATGTATGTCCTTGGTCAGCATTTGTGTTTTGAGGCTGAAAGCGAGAGTGCTATGGGCAATTGAAACTGACGGCTTGAATTGGATGTTAAGGCACTTGAAAATCTTGTCTCCATCATCGATTTTTTTTCTTAGCCACTCCAACTTAAGTCGTCCATTTATGACGTAGGTTTTAATCCATGACTTTTGTACTATTGGTCTTTGTTTCAGCTTTGCAGGGTGAGGTATATGCCACAAGCAAATCGTACACAGGAAAATATATTAGCTTCTAAGTACAGACCGAATTTGAAATTGATCATTTTAAACCAAAACTTATTTTAATTGATAAATATTGACGAATAATTTGACAATATAATGTTTTTTTTCTGAGGCATAGAATTTCCTTAATTTGGGGTCATTTCTGAATCTTTTTTTTCAAAACCCTGAAATTTTTGCCTTGTGGAATTCCTGCCATTAGATTTCTTGATAATGGTAAAGTTTATTGCGGAAGACTATTGCATCATTGGAAAGTTATTATCTTAAAATATTTGTTTCTTGCTAGATTTCAACAGTCTTGGAAGTTCTTGAAGTCAATTAAGCACAAATTACAGAGAAGTATGAAAATGGCCACCATGTAAATACTTGTGAGAAATTGAAAGGAACAATAAAACTTCATGCAAACAAAAGGATTTAATTTTGCTGACCATCTTAGACCAAAAGCATTTTAACATTTTTATAAAGTTATCTTGTGATTCCAAAAACCAAGCATATAAACAGTCAGACAAGCCAAAACCTTGGAAGCAGTAAACCATTTAATCAGCGACCAAGCATTATGACTGGAAAACATATTTTGCATTTATGTTAAAGAAAAAATTAAGGAAGTCAATTCTCTAAAAATACCTGGTTATTAAAATATGCTTTTAACACTTTAGAACCCTGCCGAAAAAGAATCAAATGTTGAGGAATCTGAAGTAAAGGGACTTCTAAATACATTGGATGAAAAAATGCACAAATCGTGGCCTTCAAATAGATGACAGATTGAGCTTTGATTTTCCTTAAATTAGGAATGTTATTCCGTTCTGGCATTTTTAAATGGTAAGTATTACATTTTATTGTCCCCTCTAGCGACAACACAAGCTCCCTAAGAATTTTATCAGACTTGCTCATAATTTGATATCTAGTTAAATAGTGTTATTTTGTAT
>CM021320.1:787902-896907 GCA_010645155.1 Tigriopus japonicus
TAAATAGAACATTAGAACATTTAAGAGCCATTCTGTCCATATATTCGAGAAATCCTTGCTCCTGCAAACGTTTAACCTCCAATGTACTGTTGTCATCGTTGTCACAGATGATTCTAGAGAAACCCAATCGACAAATTTTGCCGGTCCTAAAGAAGAATCAATCGCTCTCACCATGGGATTGAGACAACACAGGAGGTTTCATCGGGCTCGGAACTTTGTCGAAGCTAACTCCACTAGTGAACTCATCACCCCTTCAAAACCCTCCAACGACTGCCTGGATGTTCGGTAAAGCAATCAAAGATTACCTCGTTAAAACTTGGTATTGATAAGTGCAAGATTACAGATTTGATGACCCGGAGCCATCTAATATGACCCTGTGGACTCAGGTAAAGACACCTTTAATTGCAAGATGATAGAAACACGATGTCAGTGGATTGAAAATAACGCTTGCTGTAGGTTTGTGGGATGTTGGCTGGGAATTTGTTTCATCTGTCTGGTGGATATGCCATGGGATTCACTTCTCCAACCCTAGATCAACTTCGGGATGATTTTGATATTAGTATGGAGACCGCTACTTGGGTTGGTAAGAAATTAAATGAATATATAATAATTGGTCTGAGAGAACCATATTCGTAAATAAACGAATCAAACAAACATACAAACTTTTGCCATATCTCTTTCGAAAGAAAAGATTATTAAATTCCAGCCATTATCTGTCTGTGTATAGGGTCAGGAAATAGGATTAAAAGGAAACTAAACATTTTGACTTCCTACTTCATCATTTTATAAGTAGTTTTGTAAAACGGAATGCTCGTTTCACTTGTCAAAATTAACAAGATGATCGGCAACTCATGTTTTGCACGTTAAGAAGAACGAAGTAAGTTTGTTTTCAAATGTCCATGTCGGGGTGAAAGTACATTTTACATATAAATACTAGTCAAGCCAGGGGTCCGCAACAGTTTTTTGTGTCAAGGCCCAACAAATTTGGTTTGCTGAAGTCGGGCCCACCATACAGATGGGGACAGGTTCATGGGCCCACAAATTAACGCCCAAACACCCTTGGGCCCACATTTGGGCCGTCGCCCACCAGTTGCCGACCCCTGAGCCAAGCGGAAGTCACATACGAATTGAAAATTGCAAGGCAAGGATGATTGTCATGAGGGGGAAAACTTGATGGATAATGCTCCCAACATGTGACTAAAGTGCACGTGACTAATGGAAAACATATTCACATGGCCTAGAGATCCTAGAGAATTTAGAGACGCGTGTGGTTGGGAATAACTGAATTCACTTCATGAGATTAGACTCATGTAATTATCTGTAATGCTTAGTTGAGACCAATTTCAGATTTTTCCTAAATGACTCAAAACCAAAATCAGTCTTTATGTTTTACAATTTTTTGTCATTTGTAGCCTAACTTTAAAGTGTTTATCGCTACCAAATTGGATTTTTCAGCTCTAACACAACAGGAAAATGTGCAAGTAAAGGCTTTCAATTGGTGCGAAATTATTTTCAAATAACTTCGGCCAAGGTTAAGTTGGCAATTACATCTGTCTTAAAAAGGGAAGAACTTTTTTGAAACCCCTTGCGTCACTGATTCATCAAGGGTCCCTAATCTGTACAAGATTGTTCCTGACCATGTTGTAAAACACAAAATATAAAATTTGCCCTAAAATGGACATTCAGAATTCTATTATTAACTTATGAGCTCAGATCTCAAAATGAACAAAATCATTGTTTTAAAAGAAAAGCAGTCGAACTGAGATTGAACCGAGAAAAACATCAGCAAGACCTTGCGTCGCCAGACCCATCTTACGTTGATTTCCAGCATGGTTGCCAGGGCGAGATATACGATGCTAGTTTTTGGTAAAATCTTAAGTCCTTTTCCTTGACGGTTATCTTCTTTTGAGTGGCATCATATAGGACCCATTTTTGAGAAATGATCCTCTTCGAAAAAATGATAGCCATCGAAGAAACAGAGTTGACATGTGGCCAAAAAGTGGCATCAAAGATTATGTCCTGGCAACCATGTTGGAAATCAACGCAAGATGGGTCTGGCTAGAGCACTATAATAAAAGAGTACAGTCATAAAGTGCGCTATCTAGCGGATTTCATGCGGCAACAGCTCGCCGTTCCCATGATACACATATTTTTGAAGATTGCAACTGTCATTCATCAGTTATGGACAAACTAAAGTGCCTCAAATGTTGACTGAGTATTGTTAATGGACCTGTGGTGGTTTTTGGTTGAAATTATTAGTGAAATCCCTCTCAAAATGGCATGGAAATCTGACTATTATAAAGGTGATTTAAGCATGATATATGTCAAAATTCATCAGAAAAACACTAAGGTATCATTTGGAGTTCGGCCATCAACATTTTAGGCACTTTAGTTTGTCCAAAACTGATGAATGACCGTCGTAATCTTCAAAAATGTGAGTATCATGGGAACGGCGGGCTGTTGCCGCATGAAATCCACTAGATGGCGCACTTTATGACTGTACTCCGTTATTATAGTGCTCTAGGTCTGGCAAAGCAAGGTCTCTGCTGATATTGTTCTCGGTTCAATGTTTTGCAAAAGTGCCAAAGTCTCGTTCTTTCCACAAGATGGAGCTGATTGTCATTTTATCTCTGAGATTGAAACTAAACTTAAACTTCCAAAGTCTAAGCACCAACACGATTTTTGAGCTTTTATCTAAATTTCAACTATGAAGGCTCATAAAAGTTAAAAAAATACAATTTGATTTGGTCAAAACACGAAAATTTGCATTATTTGGTGCAAGTTGCATTTTGCAACTTTGTCCGATCCCTACATATGGTTTTTTTCGCTCATTTTTCTGATGTCTAGAAAAGCTGTAAAAAGCTCTAGAAAGCTTTAAAAGCACTCTCAGTATCAGATGCGAATAATGAAAAAACAACGGCATAAGCTTTATGGCGTATCTAGTACTTCAGCGCCGCCTCAAATACACTTGTCCTCCCTTGACTAGGTTCATTTTCGTTTATTTCAATCATGAATTCCTTATTAGTAGGGCTCGGATAAAGTTGCCAAACTAATTATTTTTAACTAACCAACCAACTAAATACATAAATATAATAATATACACTACAAACAAAAATAACAAGTTATTTCATCAAAATTAGCTAACTTTCGATTTTTTCGCAACAAATAGCAACTTTGACATTTTTTACCTCGATTACTGAAATTCTGCGGGATTTTGCTCAAAATATATATATATATATAGATAGATTTTTTTCAGGACCTTTTCAAAGTATTAATGGTTTTTGTAAATCCTAGAAAAATTTGTACTAAGCAAATCTGCGCTCTTAAGGAAGCCAAAGGTTAAAGAAAAGATAAACTTAAGACTACAGACTTTCACCCAGAATTGAGAAAAAAAATGGTCAAATGTTGATGTTTTTGATTTAAAAAAGTGACATTTTGAGGTCAGAAAATATCAACTTTTTCGCAACTTTAAGACAAAAACCGCAACATTTGGCCAAAAAACAAAAAATAAGCTGGCAAACCCGACCTATTTTTGAAGGCAAAACTTGAAAAATAAACAAATTAACATTGAAGCGAGAAAGGCAATCAAATGTGTGCAGTTTAGGGTTTTTGACTTGCATAAGACTTAACTTAGTCACTCTTTTGTTTCTATTTTTGTTATTCTAGCCAGCACCCTCATGATTGGATATGTCATTGGATGCGGTCTAGGTGGGCCAATCAGTGATGTTATTGGCCGCAGACGCTCGCTACAAGCCTACAGTTTTGTCAGTATCTGTGGTTGGCTGATGGTGACGTTTGCCCAGAATTCCGAAATGTTACTTGGTGGACGCTTTGTTCACGGTCTGGCCGATTCTTTGGCTGTGGCGCCCGCGATTCTTTTCGTCTCTGAAGTCTCTCATGTCAGATTTAGGGGTGTTTTCATGACCTTTGCCACCATTTGCGCCACATTAGGCGTGCCTATTGTCTACATCATTGGATCTTACATTCCTTGGCGATATACGGCCTTCATTGGAGTCCTGACACCGCTAACAATTTTCGGCCTCTTGGCCATATCTCACGAATCGCCAATATATTTGATGAAGAAAGGTCGGGTAGAAAAGGCTTGGAATGCCCTAACTTGGTACCGAGGGCAAGATTTCGACATTGGAAACGAAATCTGTGAGATTCGAGCTGAAAACGAGGCCTCGTACAAAGAGTTTGTGGAAACCAAGCGGTCTCATTTTGTCTTAGTGGAACGCGACTCAATTCGACCTGCTTGTATCGCGATTGGGCTTATGGGATTACTGCCCATGTCTGGATTGTTCAATATCACGTTCTTTGCCGCTGATATAATCAAGAATTTGGGCTTTGACACAAACCAAAATGGAATGTCTGTGGTAATTGGATTGTTACGCACGTTTGGTTGTGCGATTTCCATATTTACCATCCAGAAATTTGGACGCCGACTGTGTTTGTTGGTGTCAGCTGTTTGGGTCACTCTGTCAATGAGTGTGGCCACATTTGGTGTGGTCTATCAAGAACTTTTTCATGAAATCCAAGATACCATCTTGGGAGAAGCTTTAAATTTCATCATTGTGGGAGGATTATTCTCATTTATGTTCGGTATTGGTATGGGTATGAATCCTGTTCCGTGGATTCTTCTCGGAGAATGGTTTACTCCTGTAAATCGAGCATTCATCAACAGTTGTGGAACTGCCTTGTTCTTTGCTAGTTGCTTGTTGACAATTCAGGTAATACAGCGTCAAAAAAGTAAATCAAGGAATTTTTCAATCCCGTAATTGACCCTATTATGTTTTTTTATCCTTATATTTTTATGTCCTCTTGTGAAAGCACGAAACAAAACAAAAATGTTCTGCACAGCATGGAAGACTCTTTTCCCCCTTTTTTGTTTCTTAAAAGCTCAAATAAAACTTTTGGCCGCGGCCGAAAAGAAAAAAAAATCTTTTTTACATTCTTAACATAAAGTTAAAAAATGTAGTTATGCTTGAAAAATTGTTGGGCAAACCCATACACATGTACAGAAGAGTAACTATGTATGTGATACTATTTCTTCTTTTACAGGTATCAGAGTTTCTTCAGAACCAAGTGGGCATGTCTGGAGTGTTATTTTCCTATAGTATTTGGTGCACGATCTTCACCGCAATTGCTTTCATGTGGGTTCCTGAGACCTTTGGTGGATTGTATCACGCCACCATTCCCTCAGCCAATGAAGTGTCCATTGACGAAGATGATGACGAATCCATTCAATTGTCAGAAGATGTTTAACTTTGAGAAAATGGACATTGATAGACGTCCAACATCCAAACATGTACAAATTGTCAAGCATTTTGGGACAATCTCTAATTCCATGACCTTCAATTGACCACAATTGCCACAGCATTGGGATTGGTCAATCACAATCCCATAAATATGTCTACGCCTGAAATGTTGTATGTTGATCATATCAATTTCTGCGATAAACTTACTAAAAAAGAAGCTTTAAATCTATTAGTTCTAATTATGTTTCAGAGAAAAACTAGTTACAAACTTTCTTTGTGTTTGAACAACCCTTATTCAGGACTCTGTACTGCTGAAACAATAAGGTTTGAGCATGATTTAAAATTGCCATTGCACTTTAGGGCAAATCTCAAAAATTCAGCTTAGGTCTGATTCTTGGACTAAACACCTTTTTCCACGGAATGGACAAAAAAAAAGATGATCGATCCGTGGTTGATTCATCTTGGGAATCCAGAAAAGAAGGGCGCAAAGGATTCATCAAAATCTCACAACCTAGATAAATTTCGTGACTTCAAAAGAAGGGGCTCTTTGGATGGGAAAGATATATTTCAGTAAAAAAGCATGCTCAGCATGTGCACACATCGGCCAAATAATATTTCAAAACTTCAAACCCAATCAGGGCTGACCAAGGCAGTATTTCAGTGACATAATGGCAAAGGATAAAAACTCAACCCTAAAAGCAGAACATAGAACATGGCACCCCCGCTCTACTTCTTGCCGAAACGACTTCATTTTGACCAACTTTTTCCATAATCGTGAAAGCGGATGTGAAAGAGTGCCAGTGGGTCCATCTCGTCCATGTAAGAGCCTTGCAGACCTTTAGTTTCAGTTTGGATGGACTTTTTCAACAAAAACTTGCTTGCATGTGCTCTGGAGAGTCATTGTTCTAAATTGCTATTTTGGATGACTACCTCTGCCTGGAAACGTCAATAATGAGTTTCCAACCTAATATAAAATAATTGGCGCATTCAAGTTAGTCAAGGCAAGGCCAAAAATTTTTCTTTCCTTGTGCCTAAATGCACCAAATCTGGCAAACGTTAATTCCTTTTATTTCAACTGTCTGGTAAATCCTGGTAAATAGTCCAATTTAGAGTTGTCCATAGACAAGGAAACGACTCTTCGAGTTCATTCAATTTCACAAAGTAATTCTATTAGTTTCTATAAGTTCTCCATTATGCGTGGCATGCTTTTCAATGGCTCCTCTGTGGGCCCTTAAGCCTTGAAACTTGTGCCGGTATAATTAGGGAATAAATTAAAAGAGCCCAAATCCCCATAGTGACATTGCATGAAATGGGTTTCAGAACCAGATTGTCCTCATGCAAACCCTCCACCCACTCAAAGAGAGAGGGAGAGAAAGAGAGGGACCGGAATTTTAAATGATTTTAAAATTGGATAGATCGTTTTCCCTTTTGGCCCCTATGTAGTATGTAGTTCCCATGTCAATTCGTTTTTAAGTCCAACCGAGTTGCATGCATTCGCCATTCATCTTTGATCTGTCTACAATCAAGTATGATTATAACAGCAATGCAAAAAGAAGACATCCAAGGCGGCGAGACATCAGATCTTGCTTTTGGATGAAGCCACCAGGATAGAGTACGGTAGAGAGAGAGAGACGACAGTAAATAACATCATTTCATATGTCAACTCGGAAGAAGAGCCAGGGGCAAACCTGCAACCAGCGGCCCTTAATCTGTCTGAAACAATTTTTCTCCATGATTTGTGGTCGGGTTGAGGGCCATAAACTTAGATATCTTGGAGATGGAAAAAAAGAAAGCTGGGTAACCCCCAAGATTGTTGTTGGACTTTGAGTGTGTGTTTACGCTATTTCTCATGGCAAGGGGAAAAAATTCAATGTTCATGCAGCCTTTCGAGTTTGGGAGGATATCGTGGCAGATTGCGAATGTAATGTAGTATGTAGTAAGTATCCTTGGAGGGAGTTGACGCGGTCGCTTTTGGCGAACACGAAACCAATTTCCTTGGTTGTCATCGGCAACCTCTCAAGTTGTGATTACCATTTCGATGACGAAGAATAACAAATTCGCGTTCAAATCATCATCATGACTCTATGGAAAAAGTGGTGTCACTACTCATGTTGTTGAAGGCGAAATAGGTTACTAAACGATGGTTCGAGTGACGAAAAATTAAGCGAATGGAAAATGGAATGAGGACTAAGAAATTTTTGTACTTTTTTGTTTTAAAGATATTTGTCCTGTTACATTTTGAATGATTTCATAATCATCGCTCAAATGCATACGTCAATCCACAATTTTCAATCGTGATGATTGTGAAATAGATATTTGATTACTTTCAAACCTTGAATGCATGTAAAGCTTCATTTCTATTTCATTTCAAATGAACCATTAAAATACAAGATATTTTTTGTATTCGGCCTACAGAGTTCACATCGACTTCGATGTGACGACTTTCTCAGAATTTTCCGTTTTAAGGAAGACTATTTCATTCCCAAGGAATTGGTTGGCTAGTTCGTTATTGTACCACAAAATTTCCAAATATTTTAGGTTGCATAAGTATAAAATCCAATTTCAACTTTCTTAGAATTAACAGCTGAGAGTTACGTAGGTCTAGGAAACGCCAAATTTCATGAAAAAAATTGTAGAGCAAAGAAAGCCCTTTATTGCATCATAGTAAGGGCTCGGACAAACTTGCAACAAAAATTGCAAATTTTTGCAACATTAGTCAAATTTAGTAATTTTTCCATTATGTCGCAACAAACTTTGGGCATTTTCTTTTTGTCTTGATCAATTGAATCATGCGGGAGATTGTTCAAATTGTATGACTGAAAAGCACTTATACAGGATATTTTCAAGGAATTAATAGTTGCTTTTATTTCTGTAATAATTTGTGCAAGTGTGTCCTTAAGACAGCCGAAGGTTAAAGCAAAGACAAACTTAAGAATACGAACTTTCACCCACACTTGAGACTTGTACTAGCATTTGTCCAACTTTAAACTTTTATGTCAAAAATTGTTATTTTTAGGCCAGATATTTTATTATTATTTTCTCAATGTTATTGAGAAATTCAGTGGCTTTTGTGGCTGTTTGCAAAGTCAAAACAGAAGTCCCGCCCTGACATGTTCCCGACCTGACTTTAATATCCTCGACGAAACGAGCCTGGCAGAATTTATTTCCCAGGGCCAATTTCGGCGGTGAATTCAATGATACTCATTATTTGGCGCACATCACGCCATCCTTAGGTTTGGTTGCACATGGAACTTTGGGATTGATTGACACGGCTAACAATATCCGACAAGCAGAGTTTTTTCACTCAGAATGTCTTTATTGTAAATATTGGAGCACCTGGAGACTTCCCGGGGTCATAACAAAGGTCAAGATTGAACACATTTTTACTCACCAGACCGGAAGTTGCTTAAGGCCACGCTATTTGGTACGGAATTGTTTTTTAGTCACTGAAACCCCAACTCGAAGAGATTCGAAAATTAATTGAGCCATTTTCTTTTTGTTTGCAAAATTATCCAATAAGGGATTGTCTACAGGCTACATGGTACGGACACCAAATGGAAGTCAACCAATGAGAGATGATCAAATGCACAACTTCGTGCTGTAATTGCCAAATCTAATTTTCTTTACTCAACCTCTTTTTAAATAACTGGTGGAGTATGATGCTGGTTCAAATATGATTATTGATGCTCACCAAGGCAAACACGATCAAGAAATACAACCAGAAACGCGTTTACTTATTTTTTAAACCTCATCAATATGTTTGAGTGAAAACATGAAAATATTGTGTTTCTTTTGAAAGTAATTCACAATTTTTTTTCGTTTAGACCTTGCCACTTGCAAAATAATTCGAGTCTTGGGGCCCTTTCAGATATGGCGTTCTGTGGAAATGTCCCAATCAAGGTGATTTGTGCTTCCAATAACTTCTCAGTCCATCATGGCTTGTTACCATAAATGAGGGAACGCGCATCTTCTCTTAACTACTCAGCTATCACATTCCTTGAAACAAAGGCATTACCTTTGTGGAACTGAGCTCATTTATGATTCATCCCTAACATTCCATAACATTCAAATTAGAGGGCGCAGTCCTTTTGACTTAATTTGATGTCTTCATAGGTCGGTATCAATCACATCCACAGATCATCATGTCCAAAGATACAAAATGAGCTTCTCAGTCGAGAATGTTCTAAAACCAATCCAAGCATTCTATGTTCAAAGTGGCTGAGTATTGTATTGAGAAACCAAGTGGTTCTCTTGCTCCGTCTATCCAATTATCGAAATGAAATGAGGTGATCTCACCTTCGAGGAGGCGATGATTATCCGGGGAAAACTTCCTGCCAATATTGTGCAAATCGAGTTTTTTCCACAAAAATCTCCGGCCATGATTTTATCAAGAAATGAAACACGTAAATTTGATTAGGAGATTGGAAAAAAATTGCAGTGTTCGTCAACCAAGCGAGAGAAGACTGGATCACATCGTTCATTCGTGGATGTAGAATGTACCTAGAACGTAGTACATGGTATGTACACCGAAATGTGGAGTAGTAAATGTGCATGTGGTGATTTGCCGTTGCACAAACGCCTCAGATCCATCCACCTATCAATTCCTTGAACTAAGTTTGAGCCATTCTCATTTCTTGAAGGAACTATCAGAAGCGGATCAACCAACTCAGTTTTCAGCAGATATGAATACAAATACTAGGAGAAATACTTCGGAAGATGTTCAAGGAAACGGGAACGAGAAAAGTGATGGTTGCCGTACAGAACATTGGATATTCTTTTGAAATTCCACTGAAGTGGAACATCAGCTTCAAGCAGGTTTTAATATTTTTGTGAGCTATGCTCCCACCGGATCCTTCATTGATTAAAACTCCTTTTTGCCCATGTTATCATTCACCGTGTTGCTCTCACTTGAGCAAGTTCCATCATGTTCCACTTCTAAACCACAGATTTTTACCCGAAGTAGAGATTGTCAAGCATGCAAGAATTTAGAGAAGAGAAGAAGTTCCTGGAGGGGCCAGGGAGGTCTCTGATCTCAAGAACGGATCGAAATCTGTGCATTACAAGGTTGAGTGGATCTTGAGACTCGAGGGTGTCATAAAACTTTGAAATTTCCATTAACTCTAGGAAATAGATAAGCCAAACACAAGGAAGGCCTTTTCACTCCCTTGCTTTCTTGCTTGCTTGCTTGCCTTTGGAAACGAGAGATGGGTTGAACTTTTTTTGCTTCTTCACTTGTGGAACTTTGGGACCTGCTTCATCTTTGGGACCTTTCTTCAACACGAATGGAAACATGGAACAGAGGAGATTCAATGACTTTGGTACTTTTATCGAACACTTTTTATCACCCGGGGATTTATTGGACCTCATTGTCAGCTGATTCAAACTCGTGATCTGCGATTGTGGTCGATTTGACGGGATTCATGAAGACAAATGGTCCTTTTCCCAATGTTTGGACTTCTACCACACTCGCAGAATGATGATCCAACTCTCAACTTTCAACCTGTGGAACTTTGGATGCTGTCGTACCAAAGGTTCCAATTGGATGCTCTTTTCTCTCAATGCAAAAAAGGGATGGAGACCGAGTGGTTCCCTTTCGCTCTCGTGATTTTTCCTCAAGAGTCAGCAGTCACATGTGTAATCCATGTTCAAATATCATTTGGTTTTCCATTTCTGGTGTGGTTCATTCGGGATTGGCTGATCCCTTTGAAGCTTTGAATCCTCGTCGTCGCTTTGCCAGAAAGAGATTCTTGATCGGCTAGAAATTGAGGTTTGGTCATGCTCACTGACTCTGATATTTGATGACGATAAATCCTCTCTCCTCCAATCTCGGAAAGTGTCACGAGGGATATTTATTTTCATATCAAATACAATTTTTCTCCCCACTTCCATCGTCTCCGTGAACATCAATGGCGCTCACATTGAGCATTCAAATACCCACGGCCGTTCATTGTTCATTTCCAAACTAATCGTATTCGAAATGCTTGACACTGGGCCCATAATTACGGTCTAATAACCCTTACGAACGAACAAACACACGCGCAACCATCGGATGACTTCTTTGGTACTCATTGAGATCCTCCATTACGTATCATGCATGCCGACAAAAGTGAAAGAGTGAGTGAGTGAGTGAGTGAAGGAACAGTGAGCGAGAACACGTTGGTTGGAAAGACACTTGTCCAACAGTTCAGAGGAAGTGCTCTTCATTTTTTGCGGGTCAAATCTGACATTCCCGACCGACAATCTTCTTTCTCCCCTCCTCGGCTACCACTATTTTGAAATCATTTGGTGTTTCGACTCAGAATGGGTGTGCAAAGCCGGCTGAAAGTAGTAAATTGGCAAGCCATCTTGGCGGCTAAATTCATGAGGGCAAAACTTTTGGCAAGCCTTGCCAAGCAGGGAAAATCAACTAAAGCCAAAAATCATAAAAGCTAGCAATTATCATCACATGTGCATGCGATCAACCTTGCCGCAGAAAATACAGTCCCAGCTCCACTTGAGTCACTTTAATGAGTTCCCAAAAACCAGGCTAAAAGATGATCTGCATAATCGAATGAATTGGGCTTTCCGAATGAAAAGTTCTTGGCGAATGAAAAATGAAGTCTGTTTCTGGAGGCAAACACAAAAATTAACCTGTCAACGGTTTAACAGTGAGACCAGGTACTGTAAATAAACCAGCGGTGGGTTGAAGGGGACTTTTTTTCATTTGAGAGGGTGAACTAACGCCTCGTGAATGAAAGTTTGAAGAGCCAATCAAAAAGTTTGGGTTCATTAGGAAACTTCATTAGGCGGAATCAGGTATTCATTTCGGTATACTGTCACATGAGTGGAACACTTTCTCAAGCAGACACGCCTGTTTTTGCTTTTCCCATTAATATTACTCCAGTTTCAATCGAATTGTGAGTCTCTCGGCCAATGAAGAAGACTTCTAGTAGTAGATAGAGCATTGTTCTCATCTTTCAAAGAAAACTGAATGCAATCATATGAAAATTGTTTCGATTTTTTAAATCCTTTGTTGATCGTATGAAGAGGTCAAGTATACGGTGTAAATGAAAACAATCAATTATTATTATTATATCTTTCAAATCCAGCAAAGTTTTAAAAAAAAGTTCACTCAAAATTAAGCAAATTATGCTTTCGTATCAATACAAGGAGGCTTTAAACACTTTTAGGAAATAAAAAGAACAAGTGCTTTATCCGCAAAATCAATTCTATTCTGCGGGACTTTGTTCAACATGGTTGCCAAAATCCATCCTTATGAAATAACCTTTTCTTATTTAGCCTCTGAAAGGTTGGCATCTGGGCCTTGCTCCCATAATCTCACGTACAACACTCGATGTTTTCACTGACCTTCCAAGTAAAAACAAATTCAAATTTGAACTGAGCTGTCCTTATCTTGGTCCAGAGTGCTATAGTTGCAGTCTTCTTATAAAGACCAAGTAACAAATTAAAGTCAGTAATGGCGTCCAATGTAACTTTTTGCCCGCTGGAAAGCGATCACGTTGAGGCTGTCCTGAAAGTGTTTTCACCGGGATCTTGTGAACTGAATTTGGTGCAAGTTGGACCTCGATTGAACTATTTGCCCACGACCATTCAAGATTCGGCTGATAAGATCCGTAATCTGGAGCTCCGTGCTGATGATGTGTGGATCATAACGTACCCCAAATGTGGAACCACGTGGTCCCAGGTAATATTTACCAAGTTAACTAAGCATGCGTGGCAAGAAAATTAGACCAAAATCGCAAATACACACGAAAATCTCGCTTCATTCTAAACGTTTTCCATGTCAAGTTTGAAATTTGTGTTCGTTTTCAGCTTATAATTTATTAGTCTTGCATCTAGGTTCAAGTATATGATTAAGGTTCAAATATGACAAATAAGAGATGAAATGACTGAAACAAGCAATTAAACTTTAAAACGTTGTATGGTGGAAAAAAAGATGTTAAATGACCAATTTAGACAAAAAATCGTTCAGTGTCCAAATGATTACCTTTTTCATTAGGAAATTGTTTGGCAAATGGTCAATTTGGATTTTACGGATGACAGAGACCTTTTCGTCAAAAGTCCTTTCCTGGAAATGGAGCTCATAGCCACCTCAAACCCAATGCCACCCCCACCAAACGATGCGCCAATTGGGCCTCCACCATCACATATTATAAGCTCCATTGAGCATTGCTCCTCAATCAAGTCTCCCAGGGTCATCAAGACACATTTGCCACTTTCCATGTTACCTCCTAAGCTCCTAGACACTTGCAAAGGTAGGTAAAGGTAGAAGAAGCACCAAATGTTTAATACTGAAGGAAAAATCCAATCTTTCTCACGCGAGGTTGCTGGCTTTAGGTTTGCCATAACCCCTTACATAGTGCACCATCTTGTGAAATCAAGAAGCATGTTCCTTTGTATAGCACCCCTGAACCAAAGTCGAATAAAGCAAGGGATGCCATTTGCGTTCACCTTTAGAAGAAAGCTTTGTTCCTCATTGCATTCAACTGAAAAATACTAGACCTTGAAGGCTTATTGGCAGACCTAGTTGGGCAACCTATCGTGATAAAGATTGGTAATTGGATTGCTTCCATCATTAATGTTTAACTTCATTTGGTGTTTCGTTTCTTATTGGCAAACGCAAAACAGCTGACATGTTGTGCTGGGTGATCAACTGTGTGCTGTGAGCAGTATTTCTTTATTTTAATAGGTTGACCGCACGTGAATGCGTTGCAACGTGACCTCGTCTCAGTCGAAGGTCAACAGATGCTTAATGAAACGATTTTTTCGAGAGCAGAGAACATGAACCTTTAGTTTTACCTAAGGTCTTTCCTTATGGTATTCTTTTGCTCAATCAGCAAATGCAAAGTCAACCCACCCACATGATAATGACAATCAGACTGGGACATTTCTTATAAGCATTCAAAATTAAAACCATTCATTGGATAGGTCACATGACTCTACAAACCTATGGTTTTTATTCAAAATATTCGTTCTTCATATTTTCTAGTGATTTTTGTGTCAAGGCACCCACTGGACTCATGCGTGTCTTATTTTCATCATGCCAAAAATGGGAAGCAGTTCTTTCGAATGCATGGAAGTTTCGAAGATTATGCAAAGTTGTTCTTAGCTGGCCAAGTCATGTTTGGGAACTACTGGGACCATCTCCAGGTAAGAATTAAATGGCAGAAAAAATACATATGAACTCCATTGATTTCAAATTTCAGGAGGCCTGGCAAAATCGAAGCCACAAAAATGTACGGTTCCTTTGGTACGAGGATATGCAAGACGATTTAAACCAGATCCTCCACGACTTAAACAAGTTCCTTGGGACAAAGAGAACGAATGAAGAGCTCAAAAGAATAGAAGAATTTGTGCAAATCACGAACATGAAGGCCAGATCCATGGATCGAGCAAAAGATGAAGCTGAAAAGGAATTCAATTCCATGTTTATTCGTCAAGGAGGTTGTGGTCAGTGGAAGGACTATTTTAACGGTGAACTACGCGAGGATGCTCGAAAATGGCTTGAGGTTAACATGAAAAGAACCGGAATAGTTGTTCGTGGCGAATGAACGTATTTCGTGAACTGGATTCACGAACTATACACTCAAAATACAAATTGATATGTGGGGACTCTGTGTGAGAAGACAGAGTACTATCAAAGTTCATTGTGCCTGCTGGATGAGATGAAATAAATGAACAAGGTCAATTATCTTGCATCATGATACATAAACCTCCGAAAGACCTTTGTCGGAAAATGTTACGTTTGAAATGCGCTAAAAATGAGATCTTAGTAAATAGAAACTGCCTTATTTACATCATCGCCCTTTCAAATTCAAAGCTGACGCTGAAGCTAAACATACTGTATAGGTGAGGTGTTTTAGTCCAGAGTTTTAGATATACTTCTTAGCAAATATTTGTTCACTCTCTGATAGACGACTGTATGAGTTTGAGTACATTAGTGATGGGCAAAATGTTATCATAGTGCTGATCCGATTCGATTGTTGGCGAGACGGATCAAAAACAACATACGTACACTCATTAAAATCGAAGCCAATGTCCAAATATAAATGTCCTAAAAGGATCATTTTCCCTTGGAAGGAGCCCTTGTAGTTTTCTAGTTTTCTTCAAGGTACATAACAAAGCTAGTCAGTGTTAAAAGATTATCATTGATCCATGATCTGCTTTGTGACATTCATCAGAATGATGTTGATGTTGAGCTATATCTTCCTTAAACTTGATTTGATAAAGCCAAAAGAACTAAAACTTTTTACTGCAGTAAAACTTTATTCGTAAGTTATCAAACCATCACGACTTTAATTCGGTGTCTTCCGAAGTGTTCCAAATCGGCATATTTTGTTTCTTCCAGAGAGCAAAAGAGTCAACTCATAGAGTCATTGATCTACGTAGCTCTGAGTAGAAGTCGAAAACAGCTGGCCTATCACCAATGTACACTATCCCCATCATTTAACCAAAGTGACTGCAAGAATGACTGCTCGTGATTTTCCTTACGAATTTGAGCCTTTGTCCAAGGACGAGATTGAATCGAAATCAAAAGTGTTCGGTGAGGGCTCTTTGGAATTGAATTTGATCAAAACAATTCCAGGTAAGAAACTGAACTCATAACAATAACATATACCATATCCATTAAGACAGTGGACATCATCAAATAGGTCGAGTGTTTTTGCCCACTCTTTATCAAGAAGATGCCAAAAAGATCTACAACTTTGAACTTCGTCCGGATGACATTTGGATCGTGACCTACCCTAAATGTGGCACCACTTGGATGCAAGTAAGCCATCGACTAACCAGAAAGCTTGAAATAGAATAACTTAATCGGCATTATCTCAACTTACAGGAGACCGTTTGGCAGATCGTCAATTATGAACTTGAAACTGACGAGGACCTTTTCTCTCGAGTGCCTTTTCTCGAGGCTGGTCACATTGTTAGATCTGGCCCGCCCCCTCCAACTAATAAAGAAGAGCCAATCATTCCCCCTGTAATGCCAGATTTCTTCTTGAATCCTATTAGTTACTTGGAGAAGAAGACCACTCGTCGGATTATCAAGACCCATGTTCCATTGGAACTTCTTCCACCAAACCTCCTTGACGTCTGCAAAGGTTGGTGATTGATTTGAGTGCATTTAATTACGTGTAGTATGTGATGTAAAACGCCTCTTTATTAGTGGTCTACGTATGCCGCAACCCCAAGGATTGTTGCGTATCTTATTTCCATCATTGCGAAACAGGAGGTCCAATGTATCTGCTGAACGGCAATTTTGGAGACTACGCTCAATTGTTCAAAGATGGAACCCTCATGTTTGGAGATTATTGGCACCATCTAAAGGTACATTCAAGCAAGGGAAGATTGCTGCTTCTGGTTAATGATTGTTTAATAAAGATTTGATTTGATAATTTAGGGGGCCTGGAAGGTGAGGGACAACAAAAACTTTAAGTTCATTTGGTATGAGGACTTGAAGAAAGATCATGCTAAGGGTCTTCGCGAGCTCTGTGAATTTTTGGATATCAAACGGACTGAAGCCGAGATCGAATCGTTAGTGAAGCACCTCTCCTTGGATGAAATGAGGAAGAGGGCAATGCAAAAGTCCAAAAATTCCGAGGAGAAGATGGAATTTTCCAAGTTCTTTCGCAAAGGTATTGTGGGCGATTGGAAGAACTATTTCACCGGAGAAAAGCTTCAAGAATGGGAGGATTGGATCCAAGAGAATATGAAAGGCACAGATATTCAAATGAAATTCGAATAAGGGAAAAGCTGATGCAAATGTGAAGTTTGAATGTATTCCTTGAACATGTGCAAAGAAGTTGAAATTCAACAATAGCTATAACATATGGTATATCACAGAACAAATTGATATAGATTGGAATCTCCACTTGGAACCAAAAGGTTGAACCGAGCAAACACTGAAACACCAACCGAAGGGTCTAAGAGGGTGCAAAAGTAACGAGAAGGAAATCAAACTAAACACGAAAATTGATATGTCAAAATTGCTTCCCCACCAAAGGAATTGAAAAAGGTCAGAAAGGAAGGTTAAAGAATGATATGGTAAAAAGACAATCGTCTACACGTAGGAACTTGATAAAGCCGAACTAACGGCATACAGCTATGCGATAGAGCTACCTCAGGCGAGGTTCATCTTGATCTACTCCTGACATTCCCCGTGTCCTCCTGAAGGTTGCTTCTCTAAAAACGAGGACAGCATTGGCGGGGGTGACGCTTGGAGGAAGTTGGGGAGGTTGGGTGACAAGAAATTTAGACCTAGAGGCGGCGAAAACGAGGAGGACGTTGTTGGGAGGAGCAGTTGTGGAAACGTGGGTGACGGCTTGAGCACCTGAGGTTTGATTGGCCTCTCTTCATGGTCTGACAATGGCTCCAATGAGGTCTCTTGTTTGATTACCGGCGACACCGGGGCCGAATTGGAGGTGTCCAACGACCCTTTGGGACCCTCGGGATGGTCTTTCCCAAGTGGTGGCCCAAGACTAGAGCTGGTGGAGTGGGTGGGAGAAGGCAAGCTCGGCATGGATGTCACCGGCTCGATATGACTCCGAGGACTTGACAATGGACTTTGGTAGGAGCTGGAGTTGTCCTCGTCCATGTCCTCGTCAGGCTCGGACTTGAGGAGCCTCTGCCGTTCCTCTTGAACTCGGCAATTGAGAAGACTCTCGATGCTAAACGGAGTTATCTTGCGCTTGTTCAAAATGTGCCGATGCATCTCTTCGTAGTCAGTCTTGAGATTCGTGCCTCCATCCTCGATGCCCACCACATCGATCATCTCCTCGTCCAATTTCTGCGCGTCCAAATGAATGGATGTCTTTCCTCCGTTCTTTTGGTTGTCGTAATCTTTCTTAAGTGTGTCGAGGTCTACATTGATGCCTTTGGCAGCCAGTTTCTTTTGCTGCTTCTCCAATTGTTTCATAAGTTTTCTGTCTTTCCTCTGGTGTTCCCGCCTCTCCAATTCCTCTTCCGAGATTGGCTCTCCGGAACAAGTTTGTGGGTGGGCGTTGTGGGCTGGTCGACCCGGTCCTTTCTTTGTGTTCTCTTTCTTCCGGAACTTGGCCCGTCTGTTCTGAAACCATACCTGCAACGGAAGGAAAGCCACAAATCAATTAGGGCACACAATTGGCCAGAAATTGACACCAGTACCTGCGCACTAAATGACAGGCAAACAACGACCACTACCTTGGATTTTTTGAAGCCAGCAATAATTTATGTGGCAATTCAAATGGCTTGGAGCCAACACTTGAATCGGAATGTGAAAAAATTGTAATCAATGCAGACCACGGAAGGGCATGACCAATTGATAAAGGGCAATATTGCTCCTCATGCCATGAGTCCTCTCCATTCCAGTGGGAGCGACTCAATTCCAGAACCAATGGCTCGGACCAAAAGTGCATTTGTAGGAATCCTCCGAGCCATCCCAGATGAATTCCTCCCATCCAATCCTCTTTTCTGAGCGTCTCTCTCCCTCTCTTCGGAGGAGTTAATGCAGATCGGTATGACTCCTATGTGCGTATTGTGGCCAATTGCAGATTGCAAGTCAGTCTAGAGGTCTTGTGCTACCACCTCACCACCGATGGTTGTTGGCCCTTGGCTTGCGTGTAACTCGTTTTCCTTAAGTTTCGGATACGAAACTAATTACAGAGATCGGTAGCCCAAGCTTTTGTTGGAGGGGGGAGGAAAGGGATCGGGAGGTATACTGAATGTGAATGTACTACACCTCCAAAGTGAGGTTAGGTACTAGTTAGCTGGTTTGGCCATCCAAGTTGGTGGAGAGAAACAGAGACCTCTCTTTTCTCTCTTGTCTCCTATCAAAGAAGCACTTCAACAACAATGAGAAGCAAGTAAGGAGGGGAAGGGAGCAAAAAAAGGGCTCCATCAAAAAGCCCACCACCTTCATCTTGATTCTCAACACTATTCGCCCTAATAACTTGAATAACTTTGTCAATTTCCTCAAGCTTGTGCTAAAGTCATTTCAGCCCAAAAAAATCTTGAACTATCTCAATACAAGTGAGCTTTGATGTGTGTACCGACTAATTAGAAAAGGGTTGGTTGGTTGCCTGCTTACTTCAGACTGACTTGCCTTAATTGCACCCGCTGTTCTTGGGGGTAATTTCTGGGTCTTTTTGCGCAAGCATGTACACGCAAAGACGGTTTGTTTTAATTAGATGTAAATTAAATTGTCTTCCGCTAATCTCGAAACTTGTCGTTGACACTTGCATGTGGATTTGTTTGGAGAGAATGGAAGGACCAGTCAGCCAAACAAACTTTCTCAATCATCATGGCCAAGAAAGGCATTCCAAGAGCTTCATAAGCTTCGAAATAAAAAGAAACAATATGGGAATGTTGACTGTTGTTGAGAAGGTTCTTCTTTGTTCGAGTCCCTTTTCAGCACTTGTGCATGAAATCTTTCAATCAGAGCGTTGCCAAAGAAATCGATCAATATTTGACACATGATTAGGGAGCTCAAAACTTGGTTCAAAATAACAAATCCCCAGGATCATTTTGACTACTTTGCGTTCAAGTGCAAACAAGCAATAATACAATATAGTAGATCACTGATACCTAGAGATATGTAATTTAAAATTAGTCAATCATGTTTATGCCAATGCAAAAATGGTCGATAATTTAGAGGCCAGTCTACAAGGTGCATGCACTGTTGAACCAAGTTCGACTGACTATGAAATTATAACAAATCACCCTGAAGTTGTGGCTGTAGTTTAGAGCAAACTTTACACCTTTTTTGCATCGGCCATTTACCTCGGTCGAAGCCACATTTTCCGCCAGAGGGCAGGAACATCGATCAAAACGCAAACCCCCTTCTTTTGTGGTACGATTTCAAAGAGGAACAAGGGGAAGAGAAAAAAGGTCGGTAGAGTCTTTAAAGGGTTCCAACTTACCGAGATTCTAGATTCTTTGAGGTCCAACTTAAGAGCCATGGCCTCTCGCATGAACACGTCGGGATAATGGCACGAGTGAAACACTCGTTCCAACTCCTCGAGTTGCCATTGTGAGAAATTCGTTCGCGATCTCCGCCGTTTAGCTTCATCGCTTTCCGAGTCTACAAAATAACAACCGACATTTAATTGACAATAACTCGGGGTCACATTTCAAAACATGGTTTCGCAATCTCACCATTGGGCGAGTGGGGCTCATCTCCATAGTTGTGTCGATGGGATCCTCCGGATCCCGGGGACGAATGGGGCAATTCAATTCGGGGTGGACCCCCGTGACCGTGATTGACCCCAATGGACAAAGGTGAAGGACGAGGCGGAAATCCGCCCAAATTTGGGAACGGAATTCGCCCCGAGGGGAATTTGGCGGCGGCTGCGTGTAGAAATGGAAGTGGCAGAGGAAGTGGGAGACGTGGAATGGGACGACCGAGGCGTGCCAAGAGATCGGCTTGGGCGTGTCGGAACTGCATGAATTGATTGAACCCGTTCTCAAGCATGGTGGGTGTGGGTCGAAAAGGGGGGATGGGAGAGAGGTTTGAGGGAGGTCCGATCGAGGTGGGTGGGGAGGCCATCCCCCGCCCAATGGGTGAGCTCCGTCCACCCAGATTGGCTCGTCTGATCTGGGGAAAAGCGTCAATGATGGATGGTAGCAATGATGACAGTTTCACTGAGGCCTGAATTTTCCGCAATAATGGGAAGTGAGAGTCTTTTCAAATATTGTCTTTTGGCCGTCGAGATCACGGTAAAATTGTCATCAAACAATTGTGGTGACGAAGAACAAGCAGAAGAGGGAGGATGGTGGGGCTGGTAGTGTTGATGATGATGTTGATATTGATTAATGACAGTGATACCAACGTACACTCCTCATTTCTCAGGTATTGTCTCGTCTTGGCAAGTAGATCCATTCATGGACGAAAGGACGGAACTGACGAAGACGAAAAAGACAAAGTCACTTTTTTTGCCCACGCCAACTTTGATTGTTTCAGAACGGAATTCACGCTGAGTTTTTAATGTGAGGTTGTAAATCTGTCAAAAGCTGAGAACTCACTGAATGAGCAGGGAAAGAAAATGAGCTTGAAGTTTCTCCAAACATGGGGCGGATCTCATCCATCGTACGGGAGACTCCGCCTTTTAGCGCCGACACCATCGTCACAAATATCTGCTCCAAGCGAATCCAACTCCGCTCTCCTTCCTTTTCGTGGTTCTCTCCGAGTGCGTGAGTGAATGGAGCGTCCGAGCACTCCAAGAATTGGCGCGGACTTTGCCATCGATGGCGATGGTTCAAGCCTGGCGTCGTCGGTGCCGCCATTGCTCACCGACCCTCGAGGACTCGTTCCCTCTCCCTTGACAAAATTGGTTCCTCTTTTCTGTGCTTGAACATGAAGAGCAGCTGATCAGTGGAACTTTTAGAGAGGCATGGACGAGGAGCCGGCACCGAGCATGTGAGGAAAGAAAGAGACCCGAGATTCAAGGAGAGTGAGTGGAGAATGAGGCTTGTTAGTAAATCAGATGGAGTGAGGTAGGCATGCATGGGCCATTAATTCTTGGGATGATTGGTTCCTAAGGAGCTTGAAAAGAGAAGTGGTGTGCTGGTATTCCACTGCAATCAGACCCAAAGAGCCTGTTAAGCCATCCACGGCTTGGATGGAGGGTGGGTTTGCCATTGAGTTGGCCAAGGCAAGATGGTTTTGGGATCCATCCATCCGCCTTATTCAAGTATGGGGACAGGTTAGGCTGCATGGTTGGTTGGTTGATCGGTCGGTCGGTTGCCCTGTCTATCGGACGGAAGGAGAAAATGAGCGACTCATCACCGGCCTATTTTCAAATCAACTCAGAATGGGTGTTTAAATGATAAACTGATTCCATCTGAAGTCAAAAGAGACAAGAAGGGCAAAGAGAGGGGAAACGAGAGATTGAACGAAAGAACGAACGAACGAGCGAACGATCAACGGGAAAGAAAGTTCGAAGGGCATAGTAGAATGGACTGTTTAAAAAAGTCATTGTCATGTTTAGCTTTCAATTGATTGGACCTCGAGAACTTGTTTCGTCATCTTATTGAAAGGCCTGATTTGGAGTTAACGGAATGCCATCGAAACGAGATCGGGCCAAATGCTGACGGATCATGGACCTCTGTGGGTCTTTGAAGTGCATGTTGACCCAAACTATTTTAGCAAAAATACCATCCATTTCTTTTTTCATGCCTTCTTCTAACGCCTCTGAAATACATCAGTATGTACCACGAAATTCCTTCCAGTCTCACTCTTCAAGATGTTCCAGAGGTCCTGAATCGTTTACGATACGTACACAAGCACGATGAGGTATCGGGACAAATGGATGATGAGATCCTATCATGAGTGAGCGGAAGTGATATCTGATCCCTATTTGCTCATCTTGTAGACTCGTCCTTTTGCTAATGGTTCCATTCACCATTCACTCCGCCCAGCTAGCAATATGGGAGTGAGTGTCGTACTCCACCTTCTCCTCCTCCTCCTACTCAAAATCGAACGAGTCTTTCCGAGAGAAAATTGCCACCACAGACAAAATGGAGTCACGTTTCAACCACTGATTTACGATCATCTGTTTTATCATTCATGAGTAAACTAGCAATAATGCGCACCGTTTGCTTTCTGTTTTAAAATGTGTATTTGGCTTCACTGGTTTTGGTAGGCAGTTTGGTTATCTAAGATTCTAAGATGCTTAATGTATGGTGGTTTTTATTTTTGCCTCGCCATCAAATTGGTATCTTCAAGGGACAAACAGATTCTTCCCATTGTAAGATGAGAACCCTGGAGTCAAGGAAACACTTCTGAGAACCCAATTAGGAAGATAATTAGTCATTGCTCCTGATTAATTTATGATCTTGAACATGGCAGTAGTAGTCTAAGTGGGGGAAAAAGTTGCGAGACACATTTTCCTCATCGTCCCACAGATTTCTCGATCAATTGAAGATGCAAGAATGAAATCCTTGCCCACTGGACAAAATTAACTAGTTCAGAAAATAATTTTTTGTCGTTTTTGGAAAAAATACGCCACAAAATTTAGAAGCACAATTTGAGAAGATGCTTTTTTCCGTGAAAAACTGGAACCTTGGCACAAGCTCAAATTAGAGTTGGGAAAGTACTTTTCCAAGGTTTGAATGAATGCCAGGGTAATAAATGGATCGACCCAACGCTCGGTGTGAAACTCATTTAATTACGAAACGTGTGCCAGATCTCATTACAATCCCATTTACAACGGCAAAGTCATGTCACGTCATAGATTCATTCAACATTTAAATTTCCCGCCAAAACCCAATGATTCGTGAACTACGGTGTGTCAACAAAGTGGGGAGGAACAATATGGCCGACGATGGACGATTTCAAAATCAAATCCTCCAAATACATCAACAGTATTGAACGTTTGAAATCTGTCATTCAATCATTAAACCGTGAAATTAACTGATATCGATTTTGACCAGATTTATGTGGCGGCATCCAATCAAGAGCAAAACGGCCCCACTCTCTCTCTCTCTGTTTCTAGCCTTCACGTCTGTTTGTCGGTTCTCTATGCATTATTACGTTTAACGGTACATGACAAGCATCTGCTTCGGAATTGGAGAAATAAATAGTACAAATTTCACTCAAAATATCATCTCAACTTGGCCGGATGGAAGACAGAAGATCGGGAAAGGGCCGTTTTGACACCTTCAAATCAAACATTTGGTGTCAAATTAAATTCGATTTTGGACGCTCCTCGTGACGTACTTGGTCTTGGAGTTACCAAAGCATAAAATGAATCTTGTCAAGAAGACTGAGACCATCATCCATGAGGACGATGATGATTGTGATTGTGACGGTGATGATGAGGCTGAAAGATGGAATTATAGAATTATTATCCGCATGCAATCGTTATGGAAAAAACAAGAGAATTGAAGTTGGAGTCCCTCATCAAATTCGAATACAGCCGATGTGGTGGAATGCAAGAATAAATATTTAATTTGTCACCCAGGCATTGAATCAGCCTGAAATCCCATGAATCATTTAATAGCACATTTCTCGTCACTCTCCTCGTCAACGAGGCCCTGAATGGAAACCATGCCAGGAATGTGGTCGTTTCAAAACCAAAGCCCGCTAGGCATGGAAAAGCTCCGACATTATTATCACTTATGATAATTCATCATTCCTCGAGAAAATTTGGGGCCCTCAAAACTCGAAGAGGGGACGAGAGAACAGATAACGCCAGATCTGCTTGGGAGAACGTTCATCTCATTTCGAATCAACATGCATTTTACACTTGTGGCCAACCTGGCAATCACCCAAAACACCAATCCCTCTCTTTCTATCTAACAGGGGAAAAAGCCCACTTTCAAATCTGGTTTTCATCAAATAGAGACCGGCTCGTTAAAGAGTATAACAGACCTAAATAGCAATCTCTAAAAGATTGTCTATTTCTACAAGTTAAAGGAATATCGGTCCTGCAACCGAATGCGCGATAAAAACACACGAACCACAAATATATTGGGTGAGGGGATTCCATGTCAAGTAAAGAACTGAGCCCTGATGTCTTGATTAGAAGCTTGGAATATGAGCATCCCATCGACGCTCCCTGGGCCGAGATCCCCTCGCGACTTGGAATTGATATCGCATTCAATCATTAATTCAGCCCCCAACAACATCGTTTTTGCTCGAATCACTCATCAGCTGTTATGAGAGGCCTGCCAGAACCCTAAAAGACCTCCAAACCAAAGGATGCAATTGGGCATTTGTCCTAGTCTTGTCGGTAGAGCAAAAACGAAAAAATCTTCTCAATTTTTACTTTATTAAGAACTCACACACCTAATCGGGATAGTCCACTTTCTGCATTGATTCTAAAAAATTAGCTAAAACTGAGGGTCTTGTACAAAGACAGAATAGTAAACAATTCAGATGTCTACTAGACCGTGAAGCACTTGAATGTAAATGAGTGCCTTGGAAATGAAATGAATTCCATTTGGAATTGCATACCATTCATTGAAATGAGCCAGGCGTAAAACAAGTCCAGTGGTAGTGTTTATTTTCACAACAAAGCGATGGCTCGGCGATCTCCAAGCATGAAGACATCATGCTATCACCCCCGGTGAATCGGTGTTAGCTAGCAAGCAAGCATTTCTTGGATGTTCAGTGTTCATCCACCATTGGTTGATGCATTGGCGGTCAAGATTGATTATGACGACGTCCCATGGATTTGCCCAACACTTTTACAAGCCGTGAAGACAAATGGTGAGCAAGATCACCTTTGGGATTGGATGAGGCTTTAGAAAATGGATGATTAAATCTTTTAACACCAGAAAATTAACTTGCCTCAAAAGACTCCGAAGCGACCAAAAAGCATCATCCAAAAGTTCGACGCATTTTTGCGACCTTCTGACCAATTCGGTGGTTTTTTTTTCAGAATCGATCGACCTTGGACCATAAGATTTTTGCTCAAAGGCTTTCGATTGAACTCTGGTCAAATGGTTGTGCCATTCGTATTCCCAGGGTTAACAGGATACCAACGATGAATGGTGGGAACACTCCGAGATGCTACTCTCTTTCTTGTCGAGTTACAAAAGCAAAATGGTTGCCAGACCCCCTGATGATTGAGTCAAAAGAAAAGCCGCCGAAGAGCAACCGAAGTCACTCAAAAATGGTAATTGCACAAAGCGTTGATGAAGTGGTGTCCGGCAAGCTCTAAACAAATCAATTTTTGAACAGCCATTACCAATCATTTTCATTCTCAATTGTCAGCGACCATAATACCCTCGAACATTTCGAGTTCTACTGAGATCCGGCCAGATCTCCAAGCTGAAAATCTGGCGACTCTTGGAAGTTTGGACTCGATTTTTTTTCAATCCCCGGGAGACGAAGGGCGAAACCTATTGACTCAATAATCGGCTCTCGCCTCGCTTTAAATTGACTTCTCAAAGTGTCAAAGAATCCATTTTCAACAACACTAAACCACGAAGGGTTTCGGGACCACGTCGCTTTAGGTTCCTTCACGCTCTCTCGCTTGGGACAAGACTTGACCATTGAACGGTCATAAATCTTGGGGTTAGAAAAGCGCCTCAAGTGATTTTTCGCCGAACCACGACCTAAAATGAAAGGGCAAGTGCACCACGACATACGTATTAGATCGATAGACCTATCTTCAAAGAGATTTCGTTGTTCGTGAGTCCGTGATGTATCCAATGGCCCACAAAAGTCACCCCATAAAAACATATGTAACATGGCATTGTGGGAGGAACATTGGAACACTATTAACAAGTCAATCTGCATAATTTTTCGCGTCTCGTGTATAAATGGCAAATATGTTCGAGATGGTTTCGAGGCGAGCGAGGGAAATCCTCCCCAAATTAGTTCCTCTCCTGATGTTCAGGGGATGTCTTGGTGTAAAGCCCTCATGAATTTCTGATCTTCTTAATGATAATGTTATGGCATGGACAGATGTTGTCTAATTAGTCCGTGATCAAGTGGAATAAAAGAGAGCAATTTGTTCAGCTTAACTGATATTACCACTGTCAAGGATCGACACCGCCAACCAGAACCACAAATCAAACCGCAGACACTCAAGAAGAAAAAAAGTTTCAGTTCTCGGTGCTCAAGCCGCATTCTCAATCTTGAAAGTGCATCATTCATTTTGGGAGTCCCTTGGCGCATTTTTTTGACATTTGCAATATTACCCCTCACAGAAAGTAGTCACGCTGAGAGGACAGCTAACGATATTTTGCGCCTTTTTAGGGTGACACGAGTCGTGATTGAAATTGGTAACCAATACTCTCTTCTGCCTGATTTTATCCACTCGGTTCAAGTCTTGTTAGGGCTTGAATATTATGGTACTTAGTCCTAGTAGCCCAGTTCATCCATTCCCAGTGCAATGAGGATAGAGAGGAAATTACATGTACAAGCCTTTCATTACCAGGGCGGAGCCAATCCTCAAAGCACGAAAGTATGTGCTTGTAAGCAATGACGAATAAGTGGAGACTCGCTTATTGTTCTTCCACTCGACGAGCTCTGCCACACGAGAGAAATGAAGGCAAAACGAGGCCAAAAGAAAATCTGTCAATATTAATGGGAATTCCAGTTGCATGAGCCCTACCCTATGCCGGGATGTAACGATTGAGAAAGGATTATTAGGTATGTATCACCCTAATGGGGGTGCCATGACACGAGAGGGCACGACGACCGGGCCTAATGTGGGAAATCGGGCCATTATGCATCACGAATGAACTCCGCCGAGTCATATCGGTCATGCATGACTAGTAAGTTGGCACGGCAAACCCGGCAATGTTATGAAATTGGCAACCAGTTCCAGGGGCGATGAGAGATTAAATTAGTTTCTTCCATATCAAGCGTGCCGGCCATTGAATTTGGATCCTTTGGACTGGAGATCCTATCACTGATCGTTTCGCCTTTTAGGGAGTCTGGTCAGAAGTACAATTTCATGCACAAATCGGGAGACCATCCGCACCTCATGACCAATCTGATTGGACAAGAAACACCCACTCTTGACGTGGTTTTGAGTATTGGTTAGATTTTGGACTTTGCCCAGGTGCCTGTCAAGTTAACAAGGTCCCTGAGTAATTGTAACACAAGACTATATTTCTAACCCGATTTAACCCGTGTATCGACAAGCAATACATCATTACGGTGTCCATTTCTCAGATCTGTGTATTTCCATCTGCTGCAGAGGCGAGAAAAATAGAGCCTCCGTGGTTCAAACATTCAACTCGAAAAAATCAATGATGCCTCCCGATTGTCCGGTGGAAATCCTCCTCGAGGTGACTGATAATTACAGGTTGAACATAATGAAAAAGTCCATCTTTACGTACTGGAAAAATGAAGATGTGATGGAGGTAGTCGGTTAATAATCAGTGGTCATCCTCGATATCTTGAGGAGAGCTTCCACGATCTCAGGAGGGTTGGTTGCCGTCTTTCTAGCCTGTGTGGTGAGATAAATCATTTTGCTCATTACAGCTCATGTCAAAGAAATCTGTCAGTTCGTGTGTTTGGCCAACACCAAGAACACGAAAACCACCAAAGACCCTGTCGGAGCTAGATGCGCCAAGGTTTCATTTCCTCCAACGATATCGAACCTCCAACACGTATGGATCTACTTGGTCCGAAGTCTATGCTCTCCCAAGATGAATCAGTGGAAAACTAATTACTACCAACATCTTATCAAGTACAATTCCCGGAGTTCACACCCGGGAAAAGAGATACTAGTCGTAATGAGCGTAGGGTTTCATAATTCTCAGGCAGAAAACCGCGCAAAATCAAGATGATATATACACCACAAAGAAAATGAAATAAGAGACAGCCATTCCCGTACCTGAGCTCTATGAGTGGATGTGTGGATGTGCCTACAATATACTGGTTTCGAGTGGGAGAGAGATTTGGTCCGTGTGCGTGCATGCGTGGACATGTCTTGATAGAGAAGTGATAATATATTGGTTTCTTTGAACAGAGATAATTAAAACGCGAACTGGCTGGTGAGACTTTCCTCCCGAGGAAATGAATCTTACAGATTGGATTGCCAATGATGATCATGATGTTGTGGACGACGACGTTTTCGATTGGAAGTGCTATTGAACTAACTAGCTCCCAGATTGCGGAGAAATCCCAGAGTTTGAGCAATCAAGAGTAAACATGGAAAATAACCAGTCCCCAATATATCAATCCGCTTAACAAAGACCAGGAATGCCAAGGATGGTTGGCCTCCTCTTTTATGGGCTCTGAGCGATGAAAAAAACCTGGTCTATCCCTTTGATGGCGATGATGAACCAGGAAAGGTGGATGGAGGAACGAGCGAGGGGATTTCATGGCTACATCATTGATTAGTTGGAGGCCCTTCATCTCGAATGAACATCTCACTCGAGAGAGGTGCTTGTTGTGATCCCGACCAAACATACCTATTTAAATTTATATCTAATATTAGCTATTACATATCTGCTATCAAGGTGTTTGCATTTCAAATTGAAGTATTTAGCTTGAGTTTAAAAATATGGCACAATTAAAGCTTCAAAATGGTAGGCATATTTTGCACTTGAAGGAGGAAGTGATCTGGTCGAGGAGGCACGTACTTGTTCAAAACCCATCCCAGTGGTTTCAATTCTCAGATCCAGCTTTCACACTGACACAGCATGAGCATTAGCTAGAGAATATATGGGCCTATAAATGTCAAAGCCCTGAGTTAACAAATATTCTCGTAGTCGTCTTCCTTGATTCACACCTTCAGAGTTGCAATCATGGTTGCTCCGTCAAAATCAAATCCCCCAAAAATTATTGGTTTTAGAGGAACTCAAAAGTTATGCTAGTTGAGTTAACTTATCTCATCATACAAAAACTCCGGTTGATTTAAAGTTGCAACCAAAGTAAATTTTGAAGCTTACAATTTTTCCACAATTCCTCTTTTAAAATTTGTTTTTTATTTCTTTTGGCTCAAATAGACCAAAAGAACATGAAAATGTTTGCCGGCTGAGTGCAATCGGTATTTTCAATGCTTATTTGTGAGACTTTTTGCTTGAAGCCAAAGAAAGAACATATCGAAACAAGCATATGTTTCATATAAAATCAGAGCAAGGACTAAGATAAAGAATGAGTTTTTCAAAGAATTTATGGGTGCAGGGCACAATAACCAATTTTATAAGATTTGAGCCTTTTAGGG
Organism: Tigriopus japonicus; assembly: GCA_010645155.1. NCBI lineage: Eukaryota > Metazoa > Arthropoda > Copepoda > Harpacticoida > Harpacticidae > Tigriopus > Tigriopus japonicus. Next base: position 817,769 of record CM021320.1, read on the forward strand.
AGTGAATTGTGATTTCCTTTTCGAAAAAACCCTGATGGAGACCCATGTGAACCTCCTCGTTCAAATAAAAAATGGTCGACTGCAAGACGGCTGGTTGCGTAGACATAACTCGTTGGCAATTTGTAAAGTCAGGGCCGAATTCCGACTTGGTATGCGAGCTTCAATTTATCTGAATTTCGAGTGAGAGTGAGTCTATTTAGACATTTCCAATTAGCTCTTATGAATTATGAAAATTGAGCATTGTGCATGGCCACGTAAAGTTCGAGACGAGCTCGTTCAAACCAACCAACACCAAAGAAGAAGGGGGAACTGAAACTCGGGGGGGGACTAAAATGGATCCGTTGATCATTGTCGAACAATGCCACCTTGCCCCGCAAATTGACGCAAGTTTTACGTGGATCATTACAGACTCCATCCAGTGCATACTAGAACGAGTTTGAAGCGAGTCCAGTGCCAAACACGCTGACTGACCTCTAGTTCATTCAACCAATTCACAATTCAACCACCCCGGGAAGCAGCCAGTCCCGAACCCGCAATGACACCCCATCAATCTGAACTTGTCAATGGGCTAAATGACCATCAAAGCGTTGTTGAAAACACTTGCGTTGCCAAGATCATCTCGCTCATTCAACGTGCGACCCTTCACCCTTGAGGATCATTACACTTTTGTGCTGGAAGTCAATTGGGAAAACAACTGTTCTTTTGTTGGCATCCTTGCACCGTTGAACTTTCGGAGGGAGGTGAAAGCAGCTTCCAAAAATATCGATTGCTCACGCTCTTCAGGAGCTTTTTGACACCGAGTTTCGTCGTGACGGAATATGTGTCATAACTAGGTTGTCAAATGTGTACAAGGTGCCGAGCTAATGAGCGATAGATTAGAAACTAATTCGATTAATTTGTAACCTTGATTGTCGTCCTTAAGGAGTAAATAATCATCCCATGACAAGGCTGATTTTCTCTATCAATTTCACCCAATCTGACTCAACTCTCACTGTTTGGGAACGAAATCCGTAGATTGATTGCGAAACAGACCTAGCTTTTAGTGTCTTCTACGGCTACAATTGATTGCCAAGCACTTTTAGGCGCCCCAATATGTGTGTGTACATAAAACGCAGGGGACACTTTTTCCATTTTCTCTGCGTCTGGTCAAGGAAACGAGTTTTCGGACGGCATCTACGTCGAAATGGAAATATTTTCCATTTCCTTGTCATATTGGGTATGGTTATATGGTCAATGGTCCCGGCAAAAACAATACAAATGCAAATTTGTTCGGCTCTCATGCGAGTAGGCTCCGTTTGGGGAGAAGGAAACTGGTTGGTGTTGTTCCACACAGCTTTTCGTTATATGAACTGCATGCATATTTTATTAGGACCTGGCTCACCATCCAGTCAAACCATTTTGCACAAGAATAGGTACAACATTTGGATGTAGAAAACATCACAAACTTAATATTTTGGTTTGTCTAAAGTAAGCCGTTGTTGAAACAAAATGCCCCTTGGCTTGTCGGATCCACGAAATTGTTCCAACCTCTTCTTCGGCTTCTATCAATGCTCAAGTTCCCCTCTTGGAATGGTTCTAACCAATCTCATTCCATCTCATCTCGAGCAAGTTCATCAGTTTTTCATGCGATCCAAGGCAGCCAGTCAACCAACCAACCACCCTCAACAAGCCTGAAGGTGTGAGGGAAACTACCAACTTGGGAGACCATTCCCTGCCAGTTGGTCGAGAAGATGGTTTTCTGGGTTCGTGGGTTGTTAGCCGTGAGATGCGCCCCCAAACACTCAGAAGAAGTAGAAGAAAATAATTTTGTATTGAATTAGTTCGGGGACTCTGAGATTTCTCTTATCAGCCTCGAGGTTGGCCCTCGTCGAGGCTCAACTGTCAGAAAAGTTCCCAACGGTAATCTAAAACCGAGAACCCAGAACATCAGCGCCGTAAGAAAAAAGACAAAAAAAGAAGAACTTGTGTTACTCTGTGCCGATGTTGAGGGATTTAGAAGGGAGGACAAAAGTTGGGACAAGTATATGAATTGGTCAGTTCACAACATGTAATGCTAATAATGATAACCATCACTGTAACAACAACAACAACAACACTTTGGTGAATTCTTCATTGGCGGTTTGTGTGAAGTGAGAGAGGATGCTGTTTTTTTGCTTGGGCCGAGCTTGAAAGTGATTGATCTCTTACCAGAGGATGATTGACAATGAAATCAAAAGGCAGAGAATTACAGTGATCAAGGTGACTGAAGAGAGTCATCGCTTGATTATCGATGACATGATTACCTCGACTTGATGTCTTGATGATCATTATTTCCAAATAGAGTCGAATCAAAGGAGAAATCATCATCCGCCGATCAAAACTAAATATCTCATTTGTTTCCTTAATTTGATTCTCAATCAAGATCAACATGTGGGGACTTCTTTTTCCAAAAGTGTCAGTTACTTTGGAAAGAGAAAACAAAAGCATGAAGAGATCTTAATCTAGTCCATCAAATCAAATCTTTCAAATCAGAGTCCTGGAATTCTCCAGGTTCAAGTCGATTCCATTATCTTGAAGTCATGAGCAGTATTGAATGTTCTCATGGAAACCAATGAAGTCGTCAAGCTTATAGTTGGTCGTTATTGGAGAACTCTCCGAGTTCCAGAGAGGGAGAGGGAGTGAACCTTGGAATCCAATGGTATAAACCACGTCTCAACCCTGTAATTTCCTCCCATAATCCATCTCCACCAAGCATGATGATGTTTTGTCATTGGCAGCCCGACTTCAGCCACCAACCAATCGGCCAACCAACCAAACCAGCCTCTATCCAACCTCAGTCACACCAAAGTAATGTGCTCTCGTATTTCCTGTGAGTGATCGAATGCCCGATTTGTTGTTCAGGATTGCCAAGTGCTTCAAACTTGGTTTTGGCCACTCCTTGAACATCCTTCAAAGTATCATGATGACTCTTGTCAAGGTTGACATGGTAGGTACTTGCCCACCTAAGGATCAACATCAGAGCTTCTCTTTTTAGGGCGTCAAAGATCAATTCCAATCGAATAAAGCGACCCTTTTGCAAATGGAGCTCAATATTCAAGGTTGCTCTAATCAGGTCCGATTTTAGTGCAATTTTTACTCAACAGAAACATTCAAAGAGGTTTTGTAGTTCCATTTTTCAAATTCAAACCAGAGAACAATATTCCTTTTCCTAATGAGAATTCTTTGGCACCAATGAGCGTGTGACGTGGACAAAATATATACCTTAGGGTACCATGACAGCATAGCAAGAAGGCTTGCCAGTGGGAATTGATATTGTTTGGATTGGCTCTTGGATTGTTTGTGCTCAGGGCTGAATTGGAACCAGACGTCAAAGACCCCTTTTCCAATGCATCATGGACCAATCACAAATCAAGGTTTATTGTTACTCCTGCTGGGGGAAATGAACACGCGAATTAACAATTCACAAGAGCTCGGAGTTATTTTTCCCCTTTTTTCTTGAAGGTTTCTTTTTTTCGTTCTTCAACCATGTCAGGCATGAAAGTGAAGCGCACGGAGATACCATGAGCATAAACTGTTCCATTTCCTCTTGATGGCTCCATTAACCAACCATATTTGGTAGACCTCGGCCATATTATGCGACACCCAAAATGATTATGTTCAAACAATTTTGGAGGCCCTCATCCCGTTTTCTCATCTCATTCATTCGTGGGCAACCTTTTGAGCCAAGCACTCGATTTGGGAAAAGGAACACAACGCCAAATTCTACAAATGCCTCGTTTGCTGCAGCACAATGTCCGCCATGCGTTTGGAATATTAAATATTTCACTGGCACACTTACAAGCTATTGTGAATCTTCGCCTCTCTAATTATTCCATCTTATTGGATGATAGAATAAAAACTCAGAGAAATTATCTGAATAAAGGCTTTGTTTACTTTTAAGGACAAACATATTTTCTGCAGTGCCTTTACAAGGCATCCAAAGTTATTCCAACTCCAAATGTCATATCATTGCTCTCATTCCAGTCGAGAAGTGAGGAGCACCCGAGCAAGCACGCAATGAGAGGAGAGAAAGATGGTCCCCAATTCTCCATGGTGGATCCTGGAGAATATGGAATGCAAATCCCTTCGCCACAGAACCAGATTGCTAACATTGACTGTTTTCTGGATCCCTTGACTACTGGCACCGGATTTTACAACCCAAATTTCGAGATCCTTGATAAAATAGCTGAAAACTCAGTCACAAATGGGAAAATGATCCCAAGTCATATCTACAACACGCTGGGTTTACCAGTTTGTCCCGAAATGTAATACTTGATTTCCGTGCTTCTGTTTAACGAACTCGTCCCAGTTGTGGTCTGTGGAAAAGCTCCTCATGTTCTTGTAGTCTATCATCATACTCAATTCCCTTGACATTTCTCAGCTTAGCACAAGTGAAGATCCCAAAGCCGGCAATCCACAAAGAGAGAAAGGGAACCACCACCACAACCACCACCGACGACGATTGGTGGTGGTAGTTGGTTGGTTGGTTTGACTGTTCCTCATCGTGGCAACCGTGGGTCTCTCTCTCTGGCTTCTGCTCTTTCTCCTTGGTTCCCTTTTGGCACCCGGAGGAGTAAAAAAGCAGGATCAAAATCTCATCTTCGTGTCGAGGGTCCACAATGGCCTTTTGCCGCTTCCAAAATGGGACGCTCAGGGACTTGTTCCTCTTCGAGACCCACAAAGAGGGAACGAGCGACAATACCAATGAGCCGAAGGGACATATGCGGGGCCATTAGAGATGAACCCACAGATAGATACGATCCAGCAGAGATTCGGATTCATTGGCTCTCTTCAATTCCTACTCAAGACTAGTACTAGAAACGGTCCTCTGTTGTAGTAGGGAACGAATAAAGGAGCGGCGAAGGAACGAAAACATATGTAAATAGAGATCGCCCGATTTGTTCCAATTTACTCAACATCTGGGGTTGAAGGCGATAAGCCTATGGAATCTGCTCTAAACTAGTAGGTACGTTATCGATTGTCCCGAGGATGTTTTTGCGGACCATGTTAGGGGGTTGAGCCTGTTTTTCGTCTTATGTCTTACGAGCTAAACGACTCGTGTCACTTGACTGCATTAAATTTACCCGCCCCCGAAAGCCCCGTGTAATCCTTAAAAGAGCCAGAAGCAAAGTGGACAGACACACATACGTACGTACGTATGTACATACATAGAGGGAACCGCAAAATGGGGGGAAAGAAAAGTGAACGACAAAAATTGTATTGCGCACTTTGAAACGAGGAAAAAATTCATGAGCGATTTCTTGGACCACCGCATTTGGACCCTTCTTGAAATATCAAGTGGCTCCTTGTGTTCCCCAAGCACATCCATTTATCATCATTTCACAGAAATGTAATACACAGACCATTTTTGTGACCCATATCGTACAAATATCAGATTAAAATACCGCCCTTAGAATAAAGACACCCAAGTCCAAGCATCCATACTACGTACACTATATCCGTTTTCTGCATTAGATCATCTTGGAACCAGATCATGTGTGCAATGCCATCGTTTGCGGTGACTTATGGTCATATTGTGCCTGGATTAACCAGCACTACCACAAGACATATAGCTCATTTCTGAATCCTATTTCCAACCCAATTATGGCTCTCATGACTCTTTTTCTCGTAATGGGCACGAACCCAACCACCTTAAGTATGCTCGCCTTTCGTCCGACCACAGATTTCTCTATTGACATATTATCAAACCATGACAAACAATTCAATTTGAATTTCAGGTTCGACGCCATCTTTAAATTCAAAACTTTACGATTTCTGCTAAATTCATTGGGTTCCTTGGATCTTCATTTCGGATTGACGGCTTGTTAAAGGATTATTCACATCTGTGACTGGCCTCAAAAGCGATTACATCCAGCTCATTTAATGCTCCGTGTTCCCTTTTGTGCATGATCTGAATACCATTTCTCTTGTGAGACCGAGAGTTGGCAAATAGAGATTGCTAGAATAATATCTTGTTCAAGCTTCGACCTCATTAGCAGAGCTCTCTAAATCATACTTCCATGTTTATGGTAAACGCGTGTTTTTTGGTAAACGTTTTCCATCGTTTGAGTTAAACTGTCAGTAAAAACTCTTCAGGACATTTAAACCCCATTGCAATTATTGTGAGGCATCACTTTTGAGTAAGACAAGTCAGCATCCTTTTTGTTCCTTTCATTAGAGAACACTAGGGTGTTGCGAACGTAGTTGGTTCGACGTATTGAACTCAGTAATGACTGGCTCTATCCATTCTCCATTGACGAGAGAGGATGAGGAAGAAACCATGATGGGTGGAAGACCAAATCAAGAGAAACCAATAAATAACCATAAGCGTCGCCTTGACTAAAGAAGACTCCCTTTTTTGCCGAATATTCGTAAAAACACGAGATGATGCCATCCACTCCACAATCCGATCATTCTAGAAACTACAACCATCGTTGTCTTATCTCATTCTCTTTCACTGTGTTCTTGGGATCGAATGGAGCACTTGAACATGCATTAAAGTCAGCTCATGCATTATCGATGTGCCGACTGGTCCTCGCAAAATTGATACCCCGATAGAAAACGGATTTGTTCGAGACTTGCCGGCTAGTTGGTCTCTTTTTTTTGGTGTTCGACAGAGAACCAACCATAGAGATACCCGAACCCGACTAAAAATCGGTCTCCGTTCCAATGGTTAGGAAAGCGTTTCTCACTTGAACATTCCTCTAAGAAGGTTTGCCAAGGAGGGAGGGGCCAAAAAGAGGATTCGAGAATGGAGAGAGTATGTATCTTCTTGCCGATAGCTTTGGGAAATGGCAATTTGCATACCAATTTTATGGGGATTTTTTCATCAGACGGATTTACGCCATTGGATCCACCGATATTTGATGATCGAATGGAACCCTCGGAGGTTCTACTCCGAGAACTTTGTCATTCCGGTCAAGTATACAATGTTGCATTTGGGAACCTCCTGCATTGGGGAGGGATGCTTTTAATATTTCCAGTTCCTCGCTTGCTCCTCAGTCATGGTTTTCGAGTCACAACAAAATGAATTTGATGAGCACGAAATAGCTCACGTGTCGACATCATTTGGCTGCGCCTTCGGATTCATGACCGACTCTGGCTGTGAAAATATCCCATGAATTCTCTTTGGTTCCGTTGCCCTTCGTAGTAAAACTCATTTCACACCTACGTAACTAATTGACAATAATGGGATCCATTCATAGCCGAACTTCTCCATTTCCCCGGGTGCACCCACTCTCCACACTACTTAAGTACTGATGAATTTTGAGAGAAATTTGACTGCATCGCAAATTAAAATGAATGGTTTCGAAACTTGCGTTAGTTACTTTTGAAGCTATTTCAACACAAGTATTTGGGCTTTGAAATCTTAATATTCAAGTGCAATAAGCAAATTGGAACAATCGCTTTTTTGGAAGGAAAGTGAAAAGTGTAAATGAGCAAGGCCCCTTCTCCGAAAATCAACCAAGAACAAAGGTGATGAATTAGGCCACGGAAAATAGTTTTATTTTGCTGTAGAGCAAAAATCCTAGACGTTTCGAGGAATAAGATCAGCTGAAGATAACCATCAGCTGACCCTACGTTGTAAAACGTCTGGGGTTTCTGCTCCACAGCAAAATAAAATTATTTTCCGGGGCCTTGTGATGAACATAAAATTGATACAGGCACATTCAAAATAACGAATTTGCGTTTAGAATCTGTAGAATGGAAGGGGACCCCAACAACAAGAGTGGGCGTTGCAACGACAACTATATCCGTCGAAAGATCCGAAAGATTCGGCCTTTGTTCACGTGGAGCTTTTAAAATGATTTTTCACTCCTCGGGGTCACGTGTCACTGAAACAGGTTCAGAATTGCTAGATTCCCACTCATCTGTACTCACTCATTCACTCTGAGTCGAGTTGAAAGACACGGAATTACAAATGAACAAGATTAAATTACATGTCATCACAGGGAGAGAGAGAGAGAGAGAGAAAGAAAGAGGGGAGAGAAAGAGAGAAGGGCACGATGATGGCAGGCAATTCTGGAAACGAACAGCCAGAGAGCCCTTCCCACCCAATCTGGTTGCCAATTGATGTACGTACCATTGGTGTAAGGGACACACACACAACACATTGATGGGCTTAAGGCGAGATGAGTATCAAAATCTCATTGACATTGCTCCACGCGTGCACATGTCTTTTTCTGTTTTCTTTTCCACTCTTCAGGGTGACACGATTCTCACTCAGTAATGCCAACAGATTCATATTGTAGAAAAGTTGGACTAAACAAAGATCCATTAATAACACTGAAGATATCAGAAGGTCTCGAATCGAAAATGGGAACGAAGAGCCAAGATTTATTCATATTATGAGCCGGCGATCATACATCTCGTTTAGGAACGCTGGGATCGATTGCAATTGACGGGACTTTTTTTCTCACAATAAAAGAAGAATCAATTGATCACGGATCTGATGCCATGAAAACACTTCCATGACCAATTCCTGTTGCTTCTGCCAGAAAATCGGAACCATTCTCCGTCTTCCGTGGAATGGAAAAAGTTATGGCACTAGTTGGCTCGAAATAGGAATTGGACATGCTCGTGTGAATCTATTGTTGTGAGAATGGCGACCAGCTCTAAAACTATGTGAGTAGTATTTTGATATTATTGGATAGGCTCGACCCAAGTTTTTGGGGGAAAGAGGAAGAACCATGGCCAGAAATAGGTGGAAAGAGTCACAAAAGTCAAGTGAGAATTGATGAATATTTAATCATGGGACAGGTAACCGGCATGTAATTAATTTAATGACTTCATATCCATAGAATTTTGATGATACACTCGGGAGGCTTCGCTATAAAAGGACCACCACCTCAAGATGATCTCCCCGACCCAACAAAAAAGCAATTCAATCATGCTTTAAGTAATAAATTTGAATAAATCCAATGACAGTCACACTTATGCATGAAACAAGGAGGATTGATGACGACAGAAACTTCCTATATACAACAACAAATAAGATCGATGCAAATGTTTCCACCTCAACAATTTGCGATACAATTCTTTGCTCTGATTCTAGAAATGTTGGTCGTAATCTGTCTCATTCTGGAATTTCAACTCGGTTTATCGTTCTTGTCTGGCCGAGCCAATTAGATAGGCCTTGGTCTGCCTTCCAACGTTTGGAATTCCGAAATAATTATAGCCACTTTCGGCGCAGTATAATGGAATTGTTTGTTACCAGTTTCATTTATGGAATTAATTTATGAATATGACTTCCACACTTTTAAGTGCGACAGCTACGAGAGTAATTAAGACAAAACATGGTGATAGTGATGCCAAGTTGGGAGTGGCTTCCTCATACTTAGCCAACGATATTTATTTTTGTTTGTAATGTACGCGAACTTATACTAGGATAATTGTATTAAAGACTGGATCCCCGACTGTTTCATCAATTTTCAGCAAAAATGCGAGAGACGTACAATTTAGCTGTCCAAAACCTGATCCAGGGTCTAATTCGCGGCTACAACCTGTCCGTGAGAGTTGTCTCAAAGTTAATTTGGGGTCCGAATTATCCCTCAATAACGATTCCAATTCGTTGGTGGCAGAAATTAACGTGGGTGGTGCCACAACTCTGTCTTCTCCCCATTTTCTCACCTTTGAGATATGACCCTAATCATGGCGGTTCACTTACAGAAATTTTTATATTCATGCGAATTAGCGAGGTAACTTTCAGGGTGACTAGATTTGTTCTCGCTCAGCCGTGAATAAAAAGCTTTCCCGCTCTTGCCCCTCAGAGGTTTCCTATCGGCTTATAACCGAAAAAAACATAAAACGACGTTGAATATGAGAGGATTCTTCGACAATTCCTACCCTACAAAACACTCAATATTGAGTAAGCACCGAGCAAGCAAGCGCGAGGTAGTGCGTACGTACGTCGTACGTCCCCCATATGTGTTCCTGGACTGAAGAGTTCCTTCGGTGCCAAAAGCACCCTCAAGCATGTACTAAAGCTTGTTCAGTTCGGGTAAATAGGCTATGCTCCTCATCTCTCTAGTTTAGCCATCAATTTTCACACCTTGACAGACTAATTATTTCCCCTGGCCCACAACACTCGAGACCGGCGGCCCTCTCGAGCGACAACACGGACTACCGCACTCAAACTCGCTTCTCAGCCTGAGTGGCTAACTCCAAAGCTTGATTGAGATATCAGCTGGGCAGGAGGCTCTTCAACCATCACCACAACCACAACAACAACTACAACAACCACTCGTTCCGAGGATAGAGCTTCCTCTCCACCTGAAAAACGAAGATGGAGCAGAGGCAAAAATGAACAAACTGCCCAACCAACGAAAATCTATCGACGACCTGAACATCGCCGATCATTGACAACCGGATGATGAGATTCCCTGAATATGGTATTCACACCACTTGACCGGCAATCTTAGCAAAGTTATTTCTTTGCCAGTAAAGAAGGCTACAAGGTCCAACTTCAACCATTTAGACATTAAGGCAGAAGTTGAGAAACACCCGATTTTAGCCGTGTACCCATATATGGTAGGCAATCAAGAGACGAGGAGAAGGAGCGCGAACCCCCAAAATCTATAACAAGTCATGATTGGAAAATTATTTTGTGGATGAGGGAGGGAGCCTTGGACGAAGAAAGAGCCGAGAGATATGTATAAGAGACCAGGCCAGGTTGGTGGACTGGTTGTTGGTTGGACCCTTAAAGAGACGGAAGACGACGATTGGACCAGAGACGTGAATCGATCGATGATGAAAAGACGTTGGCTGCTGCTTGAAACCTCCAAACCATGGGCGAAGGCGTGGTCCGCTCATGGATTGAATACGAAAACAGTTTGGCTCAAAGTCCTCTAAACACGGCTCCAACCATTTGACTCCATCATATGTTGGGCTGGATAAATGGACACGTATTTTTCTGTTCCGACATGGCTTTTTTTTCAATGGGAGTTTGAAGTCTTTGGAGCTATCACCCTGGGAAAAGTTGGCTAATGGCGCCGACATTTCAAGTCAATCCCCCTTGTGCAAAGTAATTCCCTAAGGAAATAATTCAACCTTCTTTATCTCTCGGAGGTGGTTCACCAAACTCACTGCACAAAAGTCGTGCATTACTGTAACTCAAAGTTTCGGTCATTGGTTGGTAACCGTGGAGTCGAAACTGAGTTTGGAAACAACATTGCGGTCATTTTGGTCTCATTAGTCTTCTTTGGCCAAGGAAAAGGCATTTGACTACACGCATGTTGGATGTCATATGGAGCGAAATTTTGTCAGTGTCTGCCGGGGTAATTTCAGTAATCCCTGTCTCTTTCTATCTATGTGTTCAATGGAAGTGCTCAAAGTGGAAAAACCTGCGTTTGCTTATCATCGACATTAAGCCGGATTACATTTGTTCCACAACCATCCCAGTTTGGTTGAGATCCGGATTAGTGGGAAAGATCATCATCAAGCCTCGTCGAATTGTGGTAGTGTTAGTAGAGACCCAACTGAGGTGGGATCCATCCAGTTCCTCCGGATCTGAGCCGGGAAAAATTCACTTTGAACCAAAGACAGAGACAGACAGATAGAGAGCGTGGGATTGGATGGATTTTTCGCACTTTCCACTCGTGTCTTTGAATTCAATAAGTTGGTAACGAGGAATTGGGAAGCTCAGGATTGAAAATTCCCTCTGATAGGAAATTGGAATTGAAACGAGCCCTATGCAAAGTATGGGTGCGAACATTACCGTCTGATTCCTTTGCAGTAATGCCTTTGCATGCATACGCACTAGATGCTTGCTTGCTTGCTTGCCTCCTTATTCATGCTGTTCTGTGAAATTTCATTAATCAGTATCTATTTTAAAGGTGCTTGAAAGATTCCATTCCTCGACAATGAAGCCCTCCGAGAACCTGGCAGTGGATCACTTTTGGGAGTCAGCGGGTGGGAGCGACCCTGTTGGGCTGGCGAAGTCCTCCCTCCTCCAAGCCTGACGATTCTATTACACAAAGGTGTGATCTCCTGCTGAGCCAACAACAGGGCCAAAAAGACCAGACCAGGGCATTAATAAAGAAGTCAGAACAACCTGCACAACTCAATCCCAGGGACCTTAGGCATGCATACAGAGCATCTTCTTCAGATCTTGGAGATACGCGAGTTTCTCCCGAATCTGGCCTCGCTCCAAGATTGATCAGAAGTAGTGCTCTGTCTACTGAAGAAATCCCATGGCGATCGCGTTGATGAGTCAGCCAACGAATGGATCGGATAATCGATAATTCAATGTGTTGTTCCCTGTATTGATCGCGTTTGAGCAATTGGTTTATTAATCTTAGGTTTTCAGGTTGACTAAGATTGGTCTTGGTTTGTAGTATACGTAGTAGTCATGCAATGTAAGGAGGCGGCTCAAGAGAACCCTGAGCTCACATGGAGCGGCTAACGAGATTCTCAGCTGGGGGGCATTTCAAGCCATAAACAAGAAATAGTGTTGAACCAATCAAGCACTCTCAAAATTAGGACTCGTAGATCCGGATACTTGGATTTGAACACGACTTACACCCATGAACTTGCTTGACGAGGTGATCAGTGGGAACGGGGCTGAAGGCACAAGATGCTTTTTGATAGTCATGGTGGAGCTGAAGATTCGCCAGATTTTTGAGAGTGAGTTAGTCCAATGAGGACGGCGAAGAACATAATCAATCGCTCTGTTTTGAAGTCTTGGAGAGCGAAACTGAATTGAAATTGAATTAATGAATGTAGAAACACTTTAAAGGAGAAGAGCGAAATGCATTTCCAAGCAAAGGGACGACGGAATGAGGTTTTTTGAGATGGAATTTGGAGAAAACCAATTCATATCTCAATTTGATTCAGAATCGGAGAGAAAGGAGGGTGCGCAAGACAAAATGTATAGTTTTGGGAGGCAAAGTTGGACTGATTCGATATGTTTTATTGTCTATTACAATCCAAGTCTATTTACCTACATTGTGCTGTCTGGTATTGTTATGAATGGTTGTAAATGTGTTGGTGTAGTTGCTATTACTGCTGCTGCTGTTGATGATGTCGTCGTCTTAATGGGCCAATGTAATGTTATCTGCCCCTTCAACATCTTTCTTATCTTGATAAAATGGTAACAAACGATGAATTAGAGCGACAGTGCTGTCACATAATGTCATATTATATGGCACATTGATACTATGGTCATTTAATTGGATGTGTTGTAAAGAATTGGATGATCTGATAAGAGAAATGGATTACCAGGCCCAATTGTGGTTCCCTAAGAGGATTCCTTTTCAAACATCATCATCCTCTTGAGAAAGGTGAAGAAGAAGTCAAGTGGAGCAAGAACTGGTAATAATGTCTTTTTGGAACTCCTTTGAATTGTCGCTCAGGAATGGAGAAATCAACCTTCGGTTTTCGAATCCCCATGAAATTGAAATCGGTTTTTTTTCTAACCAACCAGATGGACTCCACAACGAATGAAAGGTGCCAATAAATCAAGTTTTGAGTGTGAAAACAATTTCATTTGACTCGGCAGCAATAGCCGACAGATACGTACTACCTACCTACAGTCCTACCCCGAGTACCTGTATCACTGTCCGTCGAGCAGCTTTCAATATCTAATGAAGCCATCAGGATCATTTCGTCCGAAACAAATGATTTCCTGCCATCGACACTCAAAAAGCCCCCTCTGAGCGAGTTGCCTGGTCCTGTGTGAATCAACCGTGGTCGACGTCTTTATTGGTTGGGAAGGGGAGAACCGGGCAACCATGATAAGAAGGAGACGGCAACCATTTTCATTTGCCTGGCCACTAAGCTCAGCTCGATCGACACTCAGACCATCGAAGTGGCAGGCAAGTTGGCTCCTCGCTCAATGTCTCACTCTAGAGGTGTTATGATGACCAAGAATCATGAGAACACAACAGAAAAATGCCGAAACCAATTTATTGATTCATCTTTAACTTTAAGCGTTGCCAGGGCTCTGGAAAGAGATAGATAGATTTTAGAACTGGGATCCAAGGAGATTCACATTGAAAAAAGTTCTTACATAGTTTCTCCATCGAGTCAAAGCACTGTAGAGGGTACTTCCAGGACAACTAGTATCTCGTACTTGTCGATGGCCTTTCATTTTATAGTCAGAGGGGATTTTTCCCAGAGTCACCAAGCACTGAATAAAAGTAAATCAATCATCGGCTTTTAGTCCAAACTTCCAGAATACTTACATCGACCAATCTATTGTAAGCTTCGATGGCTCTGGAAGAAGGTGAAGTTGAGGTGAAGTCTCCAATGAAAGCGATTCCATAAGATATACCATTGAATCGTGGTCCAGCGTGAGCGCCTTTCCGGTTAAATCCCCGTCCCTCAAAAATGGATCCCTCACTTCCAATCAAGAAACTGTAGCTCCCGAAATGTTTTCAGTTATTGGCTGTCCTTTCAGTTTCTTTGCAATTGCACTTACTTGTATCCAATGTCACTCCACCCATTAGTATATCTATTGGGAAATGGAATTGATGTACGAATTATCAACACTTTGAAGTGTCCTTGTACCTACATGTGATAGTTCTGAAACCCTCGAACTTTTCTGGCACAATCGGATTGAGAGTAACATCCTCCACCAGTAGTATGATGCACAATAACATAGGGGGCCTGAACGAAAAAGTCAATGAATAAAAACCCTGTTCACTAAATAAAAAGTAAATCTACTTACATTATTAGACATGTAGCTTGTACTTCGACTTATCGCTCCCCAAGCAGCTCTTGGGACAATATTAGGGCAAGCTAAAATCCAAGGTTAAAAAACACTTTAAAAAGGTTGCTGGCACACTTTTAAATCGCACTTACTTAATCTGCTGAGTTTACAACACCTGATATTCCTCGCTTGAGTTGGACACAAGTTTGATATGTAAGCTCCACCGGAGCAAGGCCTACTATCCAATTGGCAAAATCCACCTTGTCCACGACACGGTTCCTCATTGTAGGCTAATTTATTTGGTTTGGTGTTTGAGATTCAATGAAAATACGAAGTTATCTCCTCAAGGTGATATTTTACTTTCGTTACTTTGCTTACCGTGGATGAGAACAGATGTTAAAACGAGATTCACGATCAGGACAATCAACTTCATGTTGCAGTCAGATGTCAAATACAAGCAAAATAGAAATCTAATGTGCTATATACAGAAGAGGCCCCGGATCTTTTAAAGAACATTTGTGCGGAATTCTTAGACTTTTGAATGTAGTGCATTGGCTCAAAGGCTACGGAACCCTGAATGGACAAAAAGAAACTGGAGTCGCAGTTGTTTTTCGAAGCTTTGTTTAGTGTTTGTCCTGATCCCAAGAGCTTTCCTTATCTTAATCCCATCAAAAGCCTCTCATGGACCACATAAAGGTTCTCATAGTTCTAGAATTTCACAAGCTCCATTGCCTTGGACGTTGAAGATTGCTTCCATTGGTTAGAACGTGATGTTCCCAGAGTGGATCTTGCAAATATTTGCTCGACCTCTATTTTCCATCAAGCTTTCGGGAACCGCGGATGAGGTCCAAAAGTCTTCTTCTGTTGACTCTTTGATCTCAGATTCCCCTCATCAGCACCAATACCAAGCTCTAATGGTTCAATGGACTAAGAGATCTCAAACACTCCACAAGGAATAACTTTGACAGGCAAGGTGTTCCAGCGAAAGATGGAACATTTCGGAATTCAGATGAGAACATGAAAGTGCATTGATTTATCACAACACGCGCTGTTGGAATATCCGTTTGGCTGAGTCGAATTTGATTCTTCAGTGTTCAGTGGTTATCAGAGAACCATAATCAAAAAGAGACATGTGGCTCGCTGATGTGTGAGCAACGAGCATATTGATATCTCGATTCTGAATCTTCAGCCTTGGGCTTACGGTACCATTTCCAATGAACAGACGACGACAACGACGACGCCCATCTGATAATGGGAACCAAATTTATCTCCCTTAATGTGATGACAAGGACGATAATCAAAATGAACCTCATTTGAAAATGGTTCATTACGAGGACAAGTTTTTGTCAATTCCCTGCCAATTCATTCGACTTTTTGAAAGGGACAGCAAACTTGGTATTGAAGGGGGTTGAAAGGCTTTTAAGTGTGAATTAAGCGAGTGAGCAAGCAAACAGAGGGGAGGAGAAGGATATCCTCTCAGTTGGAGGGGTTTTGCTTAAGGATGTAATGATACATTTGCAAACGACCGATGACAATGATTTCACGCCAAGTGATGACTTTCAATGAGAGGGTCCGTTGCAACTTCCACTCAAACGGAAGGGTCCCTTCAAAAAAGGAAGGTGAGTCAAGTCAAAGCCTTACCGAGAATGGAGAGCGAGCTTGGCGTCGTTGGGGATGATGATGATCATGTTAATTTGCTCAGGACAACGGAACAAAAGTGGGAAGCCGAAAGTGAGAGTTGGCAAACCCTCCATAGAATGTATCTTTTTTCTCTTTTCGTTGCAGCTTGGTAGAGACTGTAATCTTGAATTTGCATGATTTTGCCACCTTTTTCTGTGGAAAGAACAGGAGTCTGGAATGAAAACCTTCTTGGTTTAATAATAGGAGTCTATCTCCCCAAAAAGAGCAATGCACAGTCTTCCCTCGTTAGCCATAAGGTTTCCAGATGAGTACAATCAATATTTGGCACTTGAACAAAGCCAAAGAGGTGTTATCGCCTGGTGGATTCCCCCTCTCAAAATGGTCCCAAGAGAAGTCCCCTGGGAGACCACAGATGAGTGGATGTAGAATTTCCAAAGAGAAGCAAGATGCCCTCGAGATTTGTTGTCATTTGTCAGGGTGGAGATTTCGAACTTTCCCAGGTTCAGCTCAAAGTGCCATTTTATGGCATGGCGAGGAGCACTAGGCTCCTAACGTCAATCTGGTCTTCACACATCCGTGGTCTCAGACCAGAAGAAATGCTCCGCCAGAATTAATATAATGACTTGGGTCCATCCTTTATTGGCAAATGAAAGTAATCCCTGAAGAGATCCGAGATGGAGATTCCGCGATTTAGCCATAAAAGGGCGCCAAGACTCGTATGCCCATGATATTCATTTAAACAAATGAAACCAAACGAATACGATGACAGGGGTGAGGCTGCAAGGATTGGAAATGTCATTCAAACACGCTAATCCATCCAAGATACACTGGCATATAAGTATAAACGAACAAGTGTCAAAATGGCAACACTGATGTTTGTTGTCAAAACGCAGATCCTTCGACGATATTGTCCATCTGCTTGATTTAACCGATTGGATGAGGCATTTTCCTCGAATCCATGTTGAATGTTAATAGCTCTCAAATTGGACCATGAAATTTGTTGGAAATGCTCTCCTCATTGTGCATTAGATAACAAGCTTCAATGGGTTATGAAATCGGAAACCCGTTGTGGGAGCACACTCAACATATGGCACACTCCGCACACATTCATTGGTATCCTGATTTGTGCCATTTGCTTGTTCAGACCCAACATATTGGCGATTTGGTGGTCATGTTCAATGTGGCTGAATGAAAACTACAAACCCTCTCTTTCAATGATGCCATAAATCACAGGTACAGAGGAAAAAAGCATGACAATCGTTCAGTTCCATGCATGGTCCAACATACACATGTATAGGTATATTTCCAATTTGAATCTCTTTCTCAAGTGTCGGAGCCCTTGTGCGATGCAGGAATTGATTTGTTACTTTCGCCCCAAGAAAGTGAGTTGTCGAATGGCCCATTTTTCTTGCTCATGACCAAGAATTGAAATTCCGCCGCCGCAATTGAAAGATTTATGTTCACCCAAATTAGCTCTCCATAGATAGACGAGACCGAAGAGTGCGAGAGAGAAAAAGAAGAAGGAATACGAATAAGAAGAAGAGGAGGAGGAGAAGGTGAACAAGATGTTGTTGGCCGTTTGGATCCTCCTCCTCTTCCCTCTCTCTCCATATTGGTCCTTCTGTGTCCCTTGAAAAGGTGTCGGACGTAAGTGCTACAACCCAATTTAGAAATGGAAGCCTCTCGTTGCCCAGTTCTTCTACCATTTGATGGCTGTTGGACTCTGAGAGAGCCTCCAAAAGAGGTCAGAAGCCTGAGTGAGGTAAATCATCTTGAGACGCATTGTATTGGTTTTAATGAGAAAATTCCATCTTCTTTCACGGAAACCAAAAGCCAAGGAACGCCAAGAAGAATTAATAACGTCTCACCATTGAAACTTGATGACAAAGCATTGTTTGTAAAGAGAGAAATGACTCTCATATGACTTCAAAGCAGACCTCACCCACCATAGCAAGGCACCCGAACTCCCGAAACCCTTCACCGTCTTCATGTACTAGTATGTACTCCCCTCTCATTATTATTATTATCGTTACTAGTAGCAATTCAACTACAACTACTACCTGATGATGGCAGGTACTATTGTACTACTATATGGACAGCTCCCCTCTTGTTCCCCCGCTATCTTTCATGCCAATTTAATGACTTGTTTTCAAGAAAACCCTTTTCATTATTTTTTCCTCTTTGGCTTGTCAAAACGCCAAGGCAGCCAATATCTCTTTATCGCCTACAAAAGGGTTTTGGATTTCTAGATTTCGTTATGGAGCGTGTTGTCACGACAATTTATGCTTCGAGTACTCGGCAAAGACCAATCGAACTATCTCCATTTCGATTATTACATCGAATTACCCTTTATTCCAGTTGGTAAGAAATCATTTAATAGTGGGTTTCCCTGTTTACGGATAGTTCTTTAACAAAACAATTGTTCGGAAACCTATTGAATACCACCCACTGGTCAACATGTCCGCGAGGAAACTAATGAAATATGTGTCCGTCAAGAGTTCTGTACAACATATTGAACCTGGTTGCACAATACCTCGTATTCTTAATACCATTGTTAAGTATTCCTTGCGCAGACACAATATTCCATCTTCAGCGATATGTTAAAAAGAAACTATTTGCAAGAGAAATTGCACTTCTTCATCCTCGTGGTGTTGACCATGGTCGCATGCCTTTGGTTGGCCAGGCCATGGTCAAAATGAATGAAATTACAGCCTTGAGAAAATGATGCCACAATTTGGACACGTGAGCTGTGATGAAGAGATTTCTTTTGAGCAGACCACCTTGGAACTTGAATCGCTCAGGGTTTCATTTTGAGGGTGAAGTAGGATTGAAACTCAGTTAGATGATATCGTTGGTCCTTTTTTCTGGAATGCATGAGCGGATGTGGTGGTCATTGTTGAAAATAGTCAAGATCAAATCATTCCAAAGAAGTGGTTGGCCAACCCTTTAGCTTGATTCTCCGGCTACTGGGGGTTTCATGTCCATGACGGAAGTGTGACGAATCGAAGTAATGAAAAGTACGAGGCTTCCTTTTCATCAGTAATTGTTAGATGGAGCCAACAGACAAGCCTTCCCCCCGAAAACAGCCCAAATTCAAGTAACTAACTCATCATCTGAAGTGCGGTGTCTCTAGCACATAGTGGGCGTGACCACCTACCCAGTCTCTTGATATTGTCCAGGATTGTTAGGGCGCATGGATCTAGGACCGTAGCCCGAAAAGCAATGTTAGCCTAAAACACCTCAATTATTGGGTGAGCCTCGAGCTTCCAAATGATGTCCCAAAACCTCTTTGCGCACATGCAACCAACCAAGCGAGCAAATCCACGGCCATGTCGACGAGGGATTTTCATTTACAAAATGTGAGCTTTTTTTTCTCTCTCGTCCTCATCAAGAATTGAATGAATGAGGAGCCGAGAGAAGTCGTGTTCAACTCTTCACGATCCACGGACTCATCAGTGGCATGGAAGTTGAAGAACCACAAGAAGAAGACGTTTAAGGGGCCAAATTTTGACCAATTTCCCATTCGTTCGGGTCCGAACTGAATGGGTTAAGTGAACAAAAATGGGTTTCCTCTGTCCAATTCTGCTTGTGTTTTGAGGCACAATCTTTGAGCATGGCGAATCAAGATGAGATTGTTTGAAATTCCCTGAAAATTCAGTTTCTGACAATTTATTGCCCATGGTGAATGAGCTTCAAGTGTGCGAGAGAGAGCAAAGCAAACAGGAAAGAAAGAAAGAAAGACAACGAGGGACTGTTTCTCCTATTAGTGAAATGTCGCATTAAAACGCCGTTTCTAACAGATTTATCGCATTCACATTTGCAAATGGAAGAGTGATAAGAAACTCGAGTGACTCGAGTCATGGAACAAGCGAATCCAACGTGTTTGAACGAGAACGGGAACAAGCTCGAGGTTGGTCGTTTTGTCGACATGCGTCCTGGTCACATCTTGGAGTCGACGGAGATAGGTTCCACATGCTAAATCGAACGAATTAACATAGATCCACAATAAAGCAAGATCTGGAGCACACCTAGAGGAACAAAAATGGGACTTGATATCTCTGTTGTTCCTGTTCCGAGTCTGCTAAATGGCTCTTGCCAAACTCGTTCCATCACTCCACCAGAAGGGCTCTCACGAAACGGGCTCATGCTCGATTTTCCCCAATGTTCTTTGACATATTCCATTGGATGGAGAAACAAATGGATTCCAAAATCAATTCTGATCGTGGTCTTTTCCAATTCCAGTTTTTGCCACTGTTTATATCCGTCCCACCGGATCCCACTTCTATCAATGCCATGTTCCATCAACAACAATTGTCCGTTGGAAAACGGTCCATGGACAACTTTTAACCTTGACGCACAAAAAAGCGATTTCTTATCTTGACGTTTCTTTAGTTTAAATGTTCTTCTAAGGCTAAAAGTATTTCAGAATTGCATTTCATAAAATCTGAATCATATGGAAGAAGATATGAAATAGTTTCCTTCCATCCAGATAAAGGGTTGTCCGATTCGTTTCGTCAGAATTGGGATTGGATTCGGAGAAGGGGCCTGAAAAACAATATTTGGAAGCGATTTCCCAGATTGTTTGCTGCAATGCGGCGAATGTCTTGAACGTCAATGACAACATAACAAGTTTCAATAATATTCAGTTGGCCGAGGTGAGAAAGAAGAAGCTCTGTCATTTTGATTGGTCGAAAAGAAAGCGCGAGGGGGGAAACTCAATCCATCAGAGATTGTTTTTCACTGCAAGAATTTCATCCAACATGCAACCGAAAACACAAACCTCAGGAATAAAGCCACGCCAGGCAATCAATGGAGCCTACTTGAATACTCAATTGAGTCTTGGATAAAGGACCAAGTCTGGGTGAAATACGTTCAAGTGTATTCTTGAAGAGTTTGCATGCCGTGCTCCAAGTTCTTTCACTTTACACAATAGCTTGACATTGTATTAATCATCCCAAGCGACTGCTCAAAAGACCTTTGTGGCCTAACAATTTCCAACGTTCCACGTGATAACCCTCTGAATGTGGTCCCTTCTCGGTAACTTCGGTGGTTGCCCATGTAAAACCCTTCGGACTATCCTGCATCATACGGACAATCAGGACCTCAATATGCTTGCTCTTGGGGTCGAGTAAATGAATAATTGTTACTTGTTATTGGGCTCATCATTTTTTATCCAGCAGATGCCAACGAAACGTCGGCAAAAAATGGCTCCTGACAGCATCAAGTGGTGGATTCCCCGAGTCCCAAGAGAGCAAATTGAATTGCCATGAGGATAAAAAACACCCATCTTGTTCCTCCCCACTTCAAATCAAGACCCTCACAACACTTGTATCGCGCACAATCAATTCCAAACGATTTTGGCACGAGCTCATTCTCAAATAGCTATTTCCGCAACGATGTTTTGGAAAACCAAAAAAATGAAACTACATCACAACAAATATTCTAGCATTCTTCCATACTGTGAAACTTATTTTGACTTCTCTACCTTCCTTCAACCAACATAAACTAATATTTAAAGTATAAACTGTCATTAACTATAATTTTTGAACTAGTAAACTAACAATTTTGTTGTAGTCCACGAGATTCCTTCTTGAAATTAACTTAATAAAAATGAGGTATGGCTTATTTGGTTCAACTAGCAATCTGACTTCCATATAACCTCATTTGTCTTAAAAGTTCAGTTTTGAAGTGCAAAACACTTGAATCCTTAAACAGCTTTTGAATCCTCTAAAAAGAAAATTTGTGCGATCCCGGGAAAAACTGCTTTCGTGATGCTCATTATATTTGCGCACTCGCCTATGAACAGATGCAAAACGAAACACGGAAAGCGAGAAAGAGCGGCTCGAGTTAAAGAAATCCACCTAACTGTCGTGGTCCTCTGAGGATTGTTGACATCATTTAGCGGCTCGCGCCTCATTGTTCATTTGCTCATTCTGCTCGAGCAAAGAGTCAACTCACTCGAGTAGGAACATGCATTGATCCCACTCATCCAATTGTTCGGAATAACAACGGTACCAATGAGCATTATCCAGGGAAAACCAACCAGGGGAGGAAGACCAGTTACCATCTCTTTAAACCGGCATCTCCCTGCAGCAGATGCTCGATCGGGATTCGAAAGCTTCCAAAAGCCAATGGATATCTAGATATCTCTCCCTGTGTCGCACTCTTTGATGAGGACAGAATGACGAGGTGGTAGAATCTAGACAACCATGGCTTTTTGACTTGTCATCAATTAGTTATGTTCTTGAGTCGGCATTGTACGTAAAAAGGCGTGATTTGTGGTGTCGAGAGCAACATATGGATTGTGGAGAATTGATAATTGGCAATTCATTGGCAATTTCAAAGAGAATGCGGTTTTGAAACCTCGGTCCAGATCGGTAGAGATTGATTCAAGTAAAAAATAATAATACATCGAACAACCCGAAGTCGTTCAACCGAAGGCGTAGGAGCCATCAAGAGAGCCATGGAGTATTTCACTCGAGGCAAAGGGAATCTGAAACACCACCATTGCTCACAGCCTCACTCACACACACAACATTGGCTTTATTGCAAAAACAGAGCTTTTTTCCATGCAATGGAAGCAGTCAAGTTCTTTACTATCATGAGATGTCAATCTTTTTCTCTTCCACATTCTTCCCATTCACAGGGTGGCATAGAACCTCAAATATTGTTGATTCTGGTAGGGTGGGTTTTAGAACCATACACTATTTTCATGCAGAGAACTTACATATTAGTTTTGTAGTAAGGAAAGAAGATACCAAAGGAGGTAAAAGCATAAAAGAAGGCACCCGGTAGACAAGGAACCTCCCTCTCTTAATTTTTAAGGGGGAAAATAATGAAAAGGTATCCTTCTCACGACATTTGCGTCAAGTGGCAAGCGACAAGTCTAGATAAGCCGTACAACCTCACATACTGTATATACCCTTCTGGCACAGAGTTTGTTTGATATCCGCAGAGCAACTGGGGGAACTCCTTTGGATCTGGGCTACACAGACAACCAAGGGGTCGTCTCTAGTCAAGGTATACCATACCAAGTGAGGCTCCAAATCGAGAGCTCTTTGGTCTGATGTTTAGCGGATATGCATGTGGACCGTGGTGCCAAGCTGTCTGGCAGAATCGTATCAATTTGTGTGAAATGAACAAAACTCAAAGTGGAAAACACAAAGAAGACTTCAAAATTGTTTCCTCTCGAGAGTGACAGACTCGACTAGTTGTTCCGGTATGATTGAAGTGACAGTCACAATCGGTTAATGAATGGCAAAAATGATTGGCTAATGATAGTAACTCAGATTTGACAAACCATTTTTTCGCACTTGTGCAAAAAATACCCACACTAAATTTATACCTTTTGTAAAATGTGTTTCAAAGAGAGATGCCTAACACTGATTTGAGGATTTGAGGGGCGTGAATGATGGAGGATTCGTTAATTTAAAAATGAAAGCTTAATTTCAACTTCTTGATGTGAGCAATCAGGAGGCTTCAAAAGTTTTTTAGTGAGCTCATTTCCGAGGACATTTTCCATGAAGTTAAACTTTTAGTGTGAACGAAAATGTCAATCTCCATGAACTTGACAAATGCCTTCTGACAAGCCTAATCCTCGGCCAATTAAGGTCCAACAGTGTCCAATTATGGGAATAATCTTGGCATCACTGGGCTCTTTGGTCAATGGACCAGCCCTGCCCTTTTCAAAAATTGGCTGTTTTGGCTGAAGCAACATAATTCAACCTAAATCCTAAATCAATAACTTAGGGGACCGGTTTATTTGGTACTAGCTATGACTTCCAAGAATGATTGTGAATGAGAAAAATTGAGTCTCGGCTTCAAACATTTTTCAACGTTCTGAATATGTTGGCATAATTAGAAATTAGCACATGCTAACGTCCAAAATTTATTTTTCCTCTAGTAGTCATCACTTGAAATCGCCGTGTTTTCCACGCACTTGCATCTAGGACAGTAGTAGGAGCTCAAACCAATCTGATGATGATAAATTGGACCCCTCAGAAAAGTTGGTCCAATTTCCAAGCCTTCATTAATGGAACCCAAAATGCGGGTTTTGATGACTTTTCACTTGTGTGTCATTTTGAACAACAGTGAGAAGTTAATAGCTTCGCTTTGCCAAAAGTTCTTCTACTGAAAAAAAGAGATTTTCATTTGATTGATCTTTTAGAGTAGAAGGAAAAAGTTTCGTCATTAACACATTCTACCGGCTTTTGAATGAGAAGTGGCCAGCTAACCCGGCGTTTTCAATGGAATATGATGGATTTGAAGTATAAATTTACATCAAATTATCCCGTCCGAAATACCAAGTGGTTTTTCTCGACACTTATGTCGAGAACTTAGTCTTTAAATCACGACCCCAGCCACCATGATATGATGGGTGAGTAATGAGCGTCGCTTTGGGCGTTTGTTTCCAGAAATGATATTTCATTATGAAAATTTATTGGCCGCTCTCTTTGAGAGAGCAAGCTACTGATTACAGAGCTCAAAGACTCAAAAAAGAGTCCTGACCACGGCATGAAGACAGGAAATGGGAATGAATTGAGTCATCCACGCTGGTTTGGATTGGAATTTAATTCTAGATGTCTTCCATAACTGCTTGGGAATACCTTATTTCCAAAGGAAATCTTCAAAAAAAGCTCAAGGAGCTCCAACCTCGACATGACTTTTTCTTGCGAGTATAATTAAGTTGAGCTTTTACCAAATGGACCAAATGTCAGCCGGAGGTCCTCGTCATCATCATCATCGTCCTCTTGACTGACAAATATCAAAATCAAATTTAGAACCCATCCTCCAATAGCTTCACTTGTATCGAAATAGGGCGAGCAACGACGGTCGGCAAATGCCACAAATTATACGCTTCCAACTTGACTTTGCCCACAGTCATGTTTACTCTTCATCTAATGGTATTTATTGGGCAGGCGGACTTCCATCACTTGAAGAGGAAAAGCCAAAATTATGACACCAAAACAAGTCCAACAACAGCCGGACTTCGACAATGGGAGGGGCTGGAGCACGCCCTTTCAGTCCACCTCCTGTAGGTCTTCATTGGCTTGTTTCGGTGTCGCTCGATCCCAATAATATTTACCCACTCAATCGCCCTTGTTCTCGGGCGGTGGTGAATGTTTGGTGAGAAGTTTGCTTTGAAAGGGTAGTAATAACTGATATTTTGCAAATAAAACCTCGCGTCCCTTGTAATCAAGTGGATTTCCTGCAATAAGTGTGCAAGAGAGTCATCGGTGAACGACAATCTTGTGAACGTCCGGATGGACTGACGGGGGTTTGATTTACTGGATACTAGATAAATTAGACAGCGTCAACGATCCTGAATCAGATTGAGATGCTATATGATCGTGTGTGTACTGTATGTGTGCAGCTAATGCTTCTCTTGAGTTAATTTCCTGCCCGGTGAAGAGAAAATCATAGCTTTGGCTAATGAGCCTAATGTTCAACACCAACAAAGTAGCCAATTAAGAGAGCATCAAGTCTTGAACACCAAAGATAGTCCTAGAATGGACACAGGCTATATATGTTTCACCTATTGGAAGTAATATAGAAGTCAAAATTAAAGAATGCTAAAGTTAAGCATGGCCATAGATTTCTAGACTCCAGGATTTCGGACAACTGACCGCTTGGTTGATAAAACAAATGGACAGACTTGTGGAAATAGATTACAAAGAGCTTTTTTTCGTAGCTAAAAGATGACGGATTTATATCCACTCCATAGAATGTCATTCGATATAACAGATAGTGGTCAAATAATGTTCTATTGACCTGTTCTATCTACCGAAGAAAAGAAATGTTGATATCCATGACGTCATACAAGGCCAAACAAGTACTGAAATCAAGGTTTAGCAATAGAGAGGGTTACACAATTTAGTTACCGTTAGAAGTACAATATTTCGAGATTCCTCCGTGAACGAACGGCTAAAATTTTCTCTTTGAAACCCTCGAATAGTTCTACTTTAAACCTTATTAAAGTTATTATTGAGTCCAATCATTCACTCTATTAACCTCTCTGCTTCCAAGGGTCACGCCCTTTCATACAGGATAAAGATAATCTATTTAGTCCTTTGTCGACTCAATTTCCACTCAATTACCAGCCCATATGATATTGAAGCTGTTTGGGAGTTTAATCTCATTTCCAGGACCATGATGACTTTGTTAGTGAGCCAGTTGGTTTGTTGGTTGGTTTGTGGGTTCACGCTTTCCGTGACGGAGAGCCATGAGCTTCAAGCACTACATTCTATGTACTACATACATACGTACGTCTGGCTTGCCATTGGCGGAGAATTCCATTGGGTTTGACTCCTCTGTCTTCGTGTTCGAGACTCGTTTTCTTGGCTCAGGAGGAGATTTTTCTGGCAAAGTGATAAATCACATCAAAGTGGCATTAAAATGATGATCAAGTGGAAACTGGCATGACTGGGCTCCACATCCATCCCGTCAGCCAACCAACCAACCAACCTATCCAGTACCTTCCTACATCCTTCATTCCCTCGCCAAGGTGTGCTCATAAGGGTAATGTATCAGAAGTGGGAAGCAATTACAACTTTTAATTACTCCTCAAAAAATTCATTTGTTGGGTTTGTGAGTAAACAGAGTAAGAGCAATTCAGAAAGGCGTCGTCTGCTCTCTCATCATTGGGTTTGTCTTATTCTGGAGGCATTCGATGAATTTGGAAGCCTGGCGTCAAAGTAGCAAGTCATAATGGGATGATGCCTCGATGCGTGTTATCGCAAGAAACAATCACAAGACGACCCCTGTCTGCCCTTCGCCCATTGGGCCGAAATGATCTCATTCTGATCGGAAAATCAAGGCAATCTCTCTTTCATGACTTTATTTATCACCCCACTTTACGACCAAGAACCAATCCACTTGGACTTGGAAGTAATGAAATGGCAAACTCCAAAGCTTCAATTTCGTCGGGTTAGTTCGTTTTATGTCGTGGAACATCATGACGAATGCGCGGAAAAGCAAGGATAAGATCAAGGAGTCGCTTTCGAGCCACCGACCAGAATTTGGGCCAAGTTCCTGGAAGATTGGATCGGACAAGATATGAGTTGGTATAAGGGCGTGAACCTTATCTTGACACTTGAACGTGATGAAGTAGTAACTGAGAGTACAGTACTAGGAGTGAACGCTTTCCAATCAGTTTTTCAGAGCCCAAGTATTGACATGCAAAAAAATGGTTGGTTTTCGGGGATTTTGAAGCCCGGTTGGGGGGTTGAGTCTGACATCCAAGCAAGTCTTCAATCAATAACTTCTCATCACTTGGTGTTGAAGTAACAATTTCGGTCATTATCTTGATCGATCAATCGATTTTGCCACACCAAATCCACAAGATCCACCGAATCAAAGGCCATTATCAATAATCATTCTCATAGTTTCGAATGGTCCTCAAATTATATTGCTTACCTCATGGACGGGGTGCTCGAAAATAAAAACAAAACGGCACCTAAAACCCTGGGTGAAGTGAAACTGCGTAGACAAAGTGGGAAAGAAAAATTGCCTTTTAGAAATTCTTTTCTCATGAGAGTCATAACGTGCAAAATCGCTGGAAGTCATCGCTTCCAATGAAAGAAATTTGATTCAACCAATATGCCGGTTGTCATACCCGACCTACTCTCACATTTTGTTTAAAGTTACCTATTTGATGCTCGTTAATTCTTAGTAAGCTCGCAAAAAGTTCTTTTTTCATTTGTCCATTATTTGGGCAAAAAAAGCCGTAAATATGTGAACAGAGAAGGTAGGTTATTTCATGCTTGAAAACGAACTCTTGAAGATTGGTCGGGTACGTGGATGAAATTGAGAAGGAAACATTCTTTGTATGTAATGTTCAATTGTGGCAGTTGTCAACAGAATAAATGAAATAAATGGCTTTTCCTGCGGTTTTTTGCTCCACAAACACGGCCACCAACCATTCGAGTCCGAAACCATCATCATCATTTCCAGTCTAGGCAAGATGGTGGAAAATAATGGATTTAATAACACCCCAGAGCGGCCTAAAGAATCCCAATTCGACTTAATCGAGCCTTCAATATTGATTGTCGTTCCCAATCTCTCCCTCTCGCTCTGTCTGTCTAATTGAAGTCGGCAAATTAATCACGGCTTCATTTGTTTCGAGTTCTGTGACAAGCACAAAATTCAGAGTATCTTTCTTTTGCAGCACAGCAATTGTTCGTTGTACATAAAGGATCTACGAGCAGGGGAGGTTCTTTCCGAAACAATATGATCCAATTGCATTGAGAACAGGACAACCAATGAATTCCCTCCGAATGGACCAGCAATGAAAAAGCCCAGGGTTTTATTGCTTCGTAAAACCTCTCTTCGAGTTCTCGTCTAGTACGTATGGCACTGCCTGTACTTGCTGGTGCCATGACTGCTTGTCCACCTACCTTTGGATCCATGAGAAAACGAGGAACAGAAGAAGAACACGAGGAGATACCTCCCTTTTGCTTCCAAACCCCCGGTAGAAAGAAAGCTATGAACTTTGGTTGGGATTAGTTAAACTCTTCGAGGTTCTCTCGACAAACCAAATATTCTGAGACAGGAATGTTTCCAAGTCAATAATCCGATTTTATGTAAAGATTTTGAAAAATTCTGAGTTTGTTTCAGACAGGTTTGAGAGCAGTTTTTTTTAATTTTTAGGAATCCCTGCCGGATGAGGTCGATTTCTCGTTCATGGCACAGCTGCCAAGTTCACTCAAGGGTCTTGCCTGGAATCCGGAATGATCTTTTCCTCCTTCCCCAATGGAGGGTTCAATTCCATAAAAGGTATATAGATATATTTAATACTGCCATATTGGGCCAAGAAGGATAATAAAAGACGGGGGAAAACCGAGCCGTTGGAGTGGAATTCGAAGTCAATTTGGCCTTCTACTCCTCTCGCTCTTTGTTCTCTCATTGTGTCTCAACGGTCGAAAGTGGAACATTTATCCTCATATTTGCTCCATGGAACATTTCAGCGTCTCGAGCAGCCAGATCAAGAAGAGCAGGCTTTTTCAACGAGACTCTGAGAAATCCCTGCCCGAGTTTGGCTTTGGAATGGTCGCTTGCCAAGGAATGATTATGATGATCTTTACAGATGAGTGGACCGACATCCTAACTGTGGTACCTGTCCGCCGCCCTCTTATTGAGACATCAACCCCTTTTGAATGGGAATTATGAACTTTGTTGGGGTTGCGTCACCTTTATTATTGGTGAGCTTTCAGAGATCGCACATCAAAGACACCGCCACACTCGCTTTGTATCTCTATTTTCAACTGATTCATTTTCACGCCAAAACGAGATCATCTCGGGGATGGGACCCTTGAGCACAAGCTGGACACGATTGAAGTACCGAATGAAGCGCACCTATTTTTAGGGTCAATTTGAATCATCCGACAAACAAATCACCCCAAGGTGCTAGATCATTGACGCCCCGTGAAACCTTTGACTTTGGAATATCCGAAAAAAACACATACAAAAAGCGAGAGCAGGGCAAAGAATTTCACTCCCATGAATGCCATACTTGAGTGGGCTAAGTAGCTCTACAGGGCTTTATTTACGCCAAGCATGCATGAGTAATTGCACAATTAATTTAGACACATATGCTGAACGCCTCCTCACAATTAAAACAATCGTACTCACTCGACTTCCAACAATTCTTCGTCTTTCAAGTTTGGAATTGCCTCTGGAGCTCTATTTCCCGCCAGTGTCGCCACCATCGCCACTTTAAAAGTCGCTCCAGGCCAGAGATTCGATGACGGACGGGAGAAAAAACGAATTTTCGACGGCGATCCCGATCCGACGATGGCGTAAACGACCACGACGGGGGGTGAGGTTGCGAGAATAAATATGTTTTATCGTCATGGTTGCACGGAGGGGAGTGCATTTCACGTTATGACACAAGTGCATTTTAATAATGCATCATAGTTGGAAGATGAGAAAAGAAAAGTCCGGGAGGCTCGAGGCAGGCCATAAATCCAAAACCCAATCTAACACTTGCCTTGGAAAAAAAGCGGACATAATGCTTTCAATTTGTTAACGTTCATCATGGTGCTTCGAAGTGAAGCGTTTTAGATGCTAAATTTACTCCTAGTTTGAGAAATTTGCCGTGGGACTTTATTCAAAAGCTGAGTGGAAGGTAAAACATTTGAGTGGTTGAACATGATGCGAGGAGGACTTGGAAGGTATTCCCTAGGCATTCAGGCTGTTTTCTGGTAAATTGAGTCATGCCTTGACGTGACTCAATTATAATTCATTTTACAACTTGGAGGCAGGAAAGCTGCCACTTTCAAGCAAATGGAGGAGTTTTCGTTCGTTCCAAACTTCTTCCATTACTTGTACGTGGCCAGCTACTGCTGCTTTGTAGACATCAAACGAAACGTGCTTACCAAAAACAACTTGAACTCCTCCCCTTTCTACTTTATGCTCTGGGTTAAGGAGGCCGGCCGGGATTTCACCAGGCTGAAGGCTGGCCATAGAGGTTGTATGCGCTGGCCGGGACATCGCACAACCATCGCCACAGACGCTTTGGAAGCGCCGTGAGCGCCACTGAGTGCTCAATCCTCCGCACTTTTCCTGGACGTGATATCAATTTAAAGAAGTTGCAAAGCTGCAAGCATCTCAGGAACTGCTCTCTCTAATTAAATTGTCTCAGTGAAAATGACAATCAACTTGGAATAGTCCTCTGTGATTTTTGAACCTCTTCCGCCCTATCGCCGCCAAAATTTCTCGACTCATAGGTCGTACTGAGAGACGATCTGGCGTCAAGAAGTGCATCGGGAAACCTCTTTGAAGATTATTTTTTGGCAACCTCACCAGATTGCATGAATCCCAATCTGAACATGTTGGACACTAGACTACGAGGAATCTCCTCTTTTCTGCCGCCATCGTTTTTACCTCGTCCCATGTTCCCTTTACCCATGAAGATGGACTCCATGTCCAGGGTGCCATTGCCACATTCGTTGGCCAACTTGTGCCATCCTGGGCTTCGATTGCCCATCCAACAACTACCCATATCTCCCAATGGTCTAAATCGCAATGACCTTACACCCTCACCAGGCGAAGGTAGGAATTGTTTGTATTCTAAAATAATTATGAATTATAATTTTTCTCTGTTCCTTTTTTTTGTTTGAAATGTATTGAAGGCCATTGTCGTTATTAACTAAAAACATACAGTATGGGTACATTACATGAGGGGGGTAACCACCTCCTTAACAAGCAGTTCTTATGCACGAGTTTGCAACAAAAATATACTTCTGTATTGAACTCTCCTTTGTGCAAACATATCTAAGAAAAGGCCAAGCTTTCAAGATTGCACAATTTAGTACGATTGAAGAGCATTTAAATTTGAAAATGTAATTCGATGAAGAGAGTAACTTTAAATGGAAAAAGTAACCCGTAAAGAACACGATAAAAAATGAAAAAGAGGTTACTCAAATACGTGTTCCCTATCATGGTTTTCATGTTGGTAAGTGGCTCATGAGAATGACAAATGTGGTATTGAGGTCTAGCCTGGTCTCATGCAATATTTGTCTTGTAACAGTTGGTTGGTCTGGATTCCACGAAATTTGACCCGTTCATTCCACAAATTTAAGAAACGAAGGAAAATTAGACACGAAACAAGTTGAATCCTCTGCATGATATCCTCATTTCAATTTCCTCTCATGTCTTCATTCCTCAAGCTCAGTGTGTTGAGAACCAACGTTCATCTGGTGTTATTTCGTTTCTCATCTACCAATCCGGTTTATTAGAGCTGTTGCGTTTCGCTATGTAATTGAACATGATTGTGTTTTCTATGCAGTAAAAGGTTAAAAGTCTTCAAATTGAAGTCAAGGATACAAACAATAAAAAGCAGCCGATTCTTGTTGAACTCAAGCTACTTTGAACCGGAAATCTCATTTTTATGGGATGACACTGGAACCGATTTTGAGTGGCATTAATTGAGCCAGCCAAGTTTCAACATTTGAGGAGGATAAATAATATACGATATGTGGCCCTTTTTGAAAAGCTCAAACAAATCTTCAAAGCTTTAACGATGAATTTAACAATGGCGTAGCGTCAATTTCCCCTATCCGTTAGCAAGATTGAAAAAGGGAATAATTTCCTCCCACAAGAACTAGCCAATAACCGTTGTTAAACTCAGGAGCTTTCTACAAGCGACTTTCGACGTCCCTCTGGTGTCGAAACTCTCAACTACCTTCACACCCCTCTCTTTTTCTTGTTCAAGTCTCGAGTTGATATCCATAAACATATCATCTCTGGGATTAGGGACTACTCGCACCATGGTTCCAAACTATTCCCTCATTTTCCCCACATGCTTTTCATCCTAGTTAAATAGGCAATTTCGGAATTTAGCCATGTCCAGGATTACGGAGGGCCGCTTCAAACCAATATTGAGAAGTTGGAATTGGTCCGAGGGAACCATCCAAAAACTCGTCCCGATATTCGTTGCATTTTGCCCCCCCCCTCTCTCTACCTCTCGGTCTTTCCTCCGTCTACTAGTAGACACATACAAACCAAAATGGCCAAAGAGGTTGGCAGGTAGGCGCTTATTCCAGGTGTTGATAATGGCTTGCTGCTTGCTTCATGATAGGAAAACATGATTGTAGTTGTGGTGGTTCGACAACAGCACTCATGCTGTGGTTGTTGAACGGGAGTAACTGAGAAAGAGAGGAGAAGCTCTTCAATCTATTCCAAGGCTGGCTATTGGCGGATACCTCATTGAACAATGAAGGAGGCGAGAGCTAATGATTGTTTTGCCCAGCTCCAATGAACTGAGACAAACGCTTGGAGAAAAAAAGGAACCAATCCATCGTAGCATCGAAAAACGATGATTCTTGCACATAAGAATGTGTGTACTTGATCTGTTTAGACCAATCTTAATCACACCCATAGTCCAGATTTTTCTTATGCGGTTTCTCTAGTCGTTGGTTGAATGGATGATTGGTTGAGGGAGGATCGCAAGGCAGTGGCTTGGCAGAAGCTCCCTTAGAAAACCGTAACCAAATTGGTAATTAATTTCAGAATGGAGGCAATTAAAATTACCAAATGGAAATTCCTTCCTCCGCATTATGGCTCCATTATGGTTCTTACCTGCCGAACTCGAGTGCATCGGCATTAGCTGATTTGGCTCGGAAAACGAAACGAGATTCAATACTTCTTGTTCAGGGGAGGTATTGGTTTGGTTGGTCATGAGAGGGATTTCGAGTGTGTTCACAGATCACAGACGTGGCTTGAAAACGGGCCAGTGGTTAGCCAAGTCGAATGGACGACATCATATTGGAACAAGCCCCACATCCATGATGATGATGATGATGTTGAGAGATTGTGGTGGACTTGCCTTGCAATTATCGATTAGTTCCATCAAGAGAAAAAATTGAAGACACATGGGGGTGAAAGGATGATGTGTTTTATTTTACATTTTCGTATGGTGGCTCTCTTTTTTTAGACCAACTTAATTCTTGTCATCTCACACATGTCCTGTCAAATTGTACTTCCAACCAAGCTACCATTCCACCAGATCGAATTCTCGATCTGCGGTCATGAGAGCCATTTTCGATTCAAGGCTTTCTCTCCTTTTGTCTGCCTGATTCACTCGATTTGACACGATGAGAAGCGACTTTTTCCATATTACTTAGATGTTCAAACATTTTAAAACGAAGACACAAGTCTAAGGAATGTGTCTAGAAGATCGGGTAATACTCTAGGTGCCAGAGGCCAAGAAATATCGCCTTTCATGCTCTGTGATTAGTCTGTCACAAGTGAATTGTAGCCATTGCCGTCCTGAAAAGAAGGCCCGATCGTCTCGCCATCTGAATGAATCTTGAACTCATCATGAGATGTGTTTTGAGCGATAATGTCGAAAACACTTCAATACTGACTGATTTGGATCGACATTGATGAATTTTCCTTGACGAAAATTTGGGCTGGAATTCGGTCTGGGCAAAAGAGAGGGCAGGTCAGGAGAATTGTGTTTCAATTCAGGTTGATTAAGTTATCTTGATCAGGGCCCGAAGGGTCAATTAAGATGTCTGACGTTCACAGCTCTCCTTTGTTTTATTATCAACTTTTGGAGCCGATACCAGGGTTGGGGATTAATAATTTACATGCAGTGATTATAACCATGAAATAGGACCATCAATGCTAATGGCTACTTACTTGACTTCGTCTTCATAAGACTTTGGCGGGATCTTGGAAGAATTTGCTGGAGCTACTTGAGTGTTCAATTTTTGTGGTTCAGAATTTGATGGTAAAATGAATTTGTCAGCCATTCCGTTTGTATGTAGTAGCATGTGGGCTGGACATGACTTCCGAGTGAGAAAAAAAACATATCAATTTTCGCCTTAAGGCACGAAGCTTGGATCATTGGATCGGTAGTTGAGCTCCTCGATTTGCGATCATGAAATAAACGATTGCTGCCTCTTCTTTTTCTCACTCCAACGAATTGAAACCATCAATGGTCGTCGACCAAACAACATCTTGCCACCGAAGGAAGTGCTCTTTTCGAATTATGGAAGCCAAAAGCAAATCGACATCTTTTACAATCACGAGTCTAGCAACAACATTGCTGAAGTATTCATCTCCGACACCACCATAGAACATTGAACTAAATCGTTTAGAGACATCTATCTTTATGTAGATCTAGATCCAAGTATGGACCGTTATAGTGTGTGTATAACTTTGCTCAAAGCCGACTACTCGTTTTAGATTCTGATGATGAGTCCAATTCGTCAGATAGTCGGAACAAACGCCGTTCCCGGACCAATTTCAACACCTGGCAATTGGACGAGCTCGAGAGGGCGTTCCACGCCTGTCACTACCCCGATATCTTCATGCGAGAGGCCCTCGCCATGAGATTGGACTTGAGGGAGTCCAGGATCGCGGTAAGTTCAAGCTGGATATCAATATGTGTCATGGCCCTTGAGCTCCGATCTCAAACGCAATCAACCCAGAGTTTAACCAACACTTACACAAGACTTTGATCCAAAGACACAATCATTTCATATTCCCCTCCCATTTCCTTCCCTTCCCGATCATCCACGAAAGCGAGAAGCGGGATCCGAGAGAATGAACTCCAATCAATCTCCTCCTTCTCCGTCGCTTCTCCTCTGACGAGATCGACGGATACTTAATTCAATATGTGTAGTGCACGTATATACAAAAGGTGTGCCACAGGGTGCTTAGAACTAGCCCATGTTTGTCTAAGAGCGGGTTCACGCAAGTGTGATGCGAATGTTTACTCGTCGGTTTTCGCCGAGTTTCACCTCACTCCTAAAGCCTTCTAAAATGGCGTCCTCTTTTTTTTCCAAATCGACCTGAAAGGTGTTTCTGACGTAAAATATTGATACTTTATGTCAAAACCTGGACTTTATGACCCAATGTCATGCACGCTTTTTGTGTGTCAGAACGTCAAATGAAAGGAAACAAGTCACTCTATTCCGTTGGATATACGTTGTTCGCTTCAAACGAAGAGCATTGCCACTGAGTGCGATGAAGCGAAATCACTTTTCGTCATTTGAAAGGATGTTTGAAACATTTACTTTCCGTCGTGTTATCATAAAAAGGAGGCCCTCGTAATCATCCGTAATTGCAATGTACACCGAACAAGTGTATAGTACGTAGGATCGTATTGTGTGGAGAGGGGGAGGGGGAGACACAACCAAATAAAACAATAAGTCGTCAAGGCATTCCGTTTTCGTCGGGATACCCTCTCAAAAATAATTTTCTTCCTATAATTTTCCTCTATTTTTACGAATGGCTTCATCTTGACGCGAAAGCATGAAAAACATGGACGACTCTAGTTTGGATCCAAAGGTTGTTTGTACCCTTTTTGACAAAGTAAAAACACTAGAAAAAAACGATGAACACACAATGATTCGGTTCAGTCAAGTACGTTTGTTCATTCGCTCTCCAATGCTGATTCACTTCCAGAAGTAGAGTTATCTGGAAACCATTTTTAGACCAAATTGTTATTGTGCAAGGGGAGAAAAGACTGGGCTAGATTTTTGGAGGAAAATTAGTACCTGCTCGGGCAGGATGATTGATATTCGTTGATTGAATATGTTCATGCACTTCGGGCACTCATTTAAAGTGTTATTATTTAAGGAAGGTACAAAGGTTTCTACGTTGTAATGTCACCTAAAAAGCTAAAACTTAATTTGCTTCAAGCAATCTACTATTCGTGTGGTGAGATTAATAGCGCCTCATAGTTTGTCAACCTTGACGTATCACTCACAAAAATCAATGTAAATCAAGCTCACCGTACCGGCAGGCTTTTTGATGAGCAAACAACCGTTTTTTTGTTATCCGCCCTGCCAAACCATCAAACAAATTGCTGACTTTTTTGTGCCGAGACGATTTCGAACTCGAGCTTGGTCAGCGGGAGAATAAAATACCCCACAACAGAGGCTTCATTCCAGGCAAATACAATGGAAACCCTCTCTCGCTCACTTACAAATCTCGAATCCCTAGGCGCAATTCAAACACAACAGACTCGCTATGATATGGTTGTCAAACGATCCGGCAATCTTTGGCCGAAAAATGGCCTGATTTGCTGCGGTGGTATCAAATTACGCCCGATTGGCGTGATTGACTTGTACGCGTTCAACTAAGCCAGAGATCCGTCAAGTTGAGAAACTGTGTTACTGACTTGTGCGCTTTTACTTTTCAGGTGTGGTTTCAGAATCGACGTGCCAAATGGCGGAAACTGGATCAAACCAAGAAGGGTCCGGGACGACCAGCTCACAATTCACATCCACAGACTTGTTCCGGAGAGCCTTTGACCCAAACTGAACTGGAGCGACGAGAACAGCAACGAAAAGAACGGAAATTAATGCGCCAATTGGAAAAACAGCAGAAGAAGTTGGCGGCCAAAGGCATCGAAATGGATTTGGCTTCACTCCGCGATGAGTGGATGAAAAAGCATTCCGATGATCTGGAGGAAATCGACGTTGTGGGCGATGATGACGGGGACGACAGTTCGGACAACTGCCTGACTCCAAATCCGGATCGGCCTGTGATGGAGGATCGCAAAAATGATGTGGTCTCTACTTGGCACAACTTACCACCCTTATCGTCAGACCTTCCCTCTCCAGTCATTTCAACCTCATCATCGTCATCATTGACTGATACATTGTCAGCTCCTAGTTTGAGCCTCCAGCCACACTCGCACAACGACCCTCAGCCTTTTCCTTTGATGGCTAATCTGATGCAATCAAAACCAAACCGCAAGCGGTCTTCGTTTAGTATTGACAGCTTACTCTCCACTGTGCAAAGGCAGCATTAGGGTTGCCATTATGGATCAATGACTGACCAGTTTCGTTTTTAGTTATTTCTCAATCTGTCCCCCAAACCCTTTCAGTTTGTCAAGAGCTCACCCACAAATTGTCGTTACTTTGCAATTGAAATATACACATGCCTGTCTTTGTTACAAGTCCAAGTCCTCAATTGAGCCCCTTGGGGTCGAATAATGAGCAGTGGTGGGAAACAATTATGGTCCAGTCTGGCCAAACTGAGACATCAAATTCGAAACCCAGGGATGAGACTCGAACGCCTCCTTGGTTCATGGTGATCATCGTCATCATGATCATCTCCACTCTCACCACCAACACCGTGATCATCGCTTAGGAATGTCCTGCTTGCCAGCGTTTACCTAATGATCATGTTAGCCAGATTGCCTCGAGCCAAACCAAACAGATTCTATCGAACACGTCGACAAATCTTGGGTTGGTTGGGTGGCTCCATCCAGGGACCTCTCGAAAATTGCTCAAAACCGGGTGGTTTGTAGCATTGAAGAATCCTAAGGCCAATCCGTAATTGAAAATCGATCAAGACACTATTCAATTAGTAGTCTCGAGTTTTCAAATTTAATGTCTCTGTTGTGGTGTTCGAGGATCAAAGCACTGGATTTTTGGGTTTGAGTAAAGTGTTTTTGCCGATTCCTCAACGACAGAGTTTATTTCAGGAGTCTTTCAAAGGAAAAACCCATGCGGTCTTAACCCTCTCGATTTTAAGTGGCTTGAGTGAGATTGAGAGGCGAGTTTTGAACAAATTGGCACTCTTTTGTTATGTTCAACTTCTTTGTCGTTGAGACGGACAGAGACAAACTAGAGAGGTCAGCATATGAAGCTAACCCTTTTTCAATACTTTACCTGGTTGCACTTGACTGTTGCATCAAATTTGAATTTAAGAATACCTCAATGTCCATCGGCGTTGACTTTTTTCTTACATTGAGAGTTATCTTTATGTCAGCAAATCTTATACATTAGATGCACATTTGGGCAGCGGCAAAAGACATTTTATTATCAAAAGTAATTCTTTTTTAGGTATGGTTTTGCGATACTTCAAACATCAGCTACACCCCAAATAGTGGTCACTATCAAGCACTTCCCTTGCCACGTGCTGTTTTAGCGAATATTCTAATATCTAACATTAACTGTTCTATCTAGACATGTTGAAGGGGGGGGGGAGACCTGGGTTCGAACCCATGAACCCGAGCATAGCTCGGTCGCGCGTTAACCAACTGCGCTACAACCATCTCCCTTAATTTGAATAACACAAAAAATTTGAGCCTCATCTTAAAATAGTGAGATTTAAATATTGAAGAATTTGAATGACAATGTTTATCCTTATTTGATTTTATAACACATAAGAAAATATGTTATATATGTCAAATATGTATGCCTCTTTTTGGCCTTGCCTTGTTATTCTAGCAATCTCTTTGAACAACTCGAGTTGAGCACGGGTTTTCGGCGGCTTTTTCCAACTCAGCGAAGAGAAAACCAAAGAAGAAAAAATGAGCTGGTTGTGTGAATCTAACCATTACTTAGGTCTTTTCAATTAGCAATCATGTCTGTCTTGTCTAGGACCAAACAGCCAACGAGAGAAGAAAAGAGATGTGTTTTTTTTTCAAAGAAAACCTCGCCGCGCTCAAATCTCAAATACCTTCAAGCCAAATAAACTTTGGAGGTAGTTCGTGATGGTTGGTTCGAGGTGTCGGCGTGTCTTTTGACCTGTTCTTGAGCTCTGGACCTTGATGAAGTCATTTAGCCAAACTCTAAAGGAACTTCAGGAATCTCCTGTAGCTCTTTTCAGTTCAACAGTTATTTTCCATCGAACTTTTTGGACGGGAACAACGACCCCAAGTCCGTGAGATCCTTCAAGTAAAGTGAGTGGCCAGGGAATCGTTCATCACTGATTAAGGGGCCAAGAATACCGCCAAACATTTTTGAGAGTGATAATTTGAGATGATCTCGCCTAGGAATGTGCAAAAAATGAATTGGAAATGATAACCTGACAAGTCTTGGTCATCAATCAAGTCAATGTTTTCGTCAACCGTT
The DNA here is from genome assembly GCA_010645155.1 of Tigriopus japonicus. Taxonomy (NCBI): domain Eukaryota; kingdom Metazoa; phylum Arthropoda; class Copepoda; order Harpacticoida; family Harpacticidae; genus Tigriopus; species Tigriopus japonicus. Next base: position 857,402 of record CM021320.1, read on the forward strand.
TTTTAAATTTATGTCAACTGGAGTGTAGAAAAACGATAGATAAGTGGAATTTTAGATGGTGGGATCATTTATTTATATCGGTCAACTCAAATTTGTTAAACCTTTCCGTAGTCTTGATTTTTTCCAATCTTCAAGAAAGGTTTTTGCGACTGATATTGGTGCTGGATTTCAATGGGTTTCTTGGACGTGTTGCACTGAGCTGAGTTGTTTAAAGCTTGGATCCTTGAAATCCGAATCATCTGGACAAATGCATAAAGGATCTAAAAAAACAGAACCCACTAAATGAAAATGTTTGATATTTTTCAACCAACACGGCCGAGGTAAGGACAAGTTAACGCGAAGATTGCGGGCTGCTAGACCATCTTATACCCATTTTAAAAAAAGTCAAACACCATCAATTAATGGGTTTGAACTTTGTACAGCTCATTGCCGAATTTATATTAAGTTATTCAATTATTATGACAAAAGGTATTCAATCTTCAGTCTTGGCAATATTTTAAGTTGCAAAAGTTCACCATTGACAAACGATTGCAAATTGCGCAATAATGAACAATGGCATGAATTACGTGCCTTGCACAATTTGGTTACAATCAATTGCCAAGATAAAATATTAAGTAGTAGCCATTCCCTTGCATAATGCCAAAAGTTGCTTCATTTTATTTGGGATTGTTGGAGCTAGGGTCGGAGGGTTGAGCCTCGCCGAGCCAGCGAAGCCAGCCATCACATCGTCCAAAGTTTTTCCGATGGGCAATTTCAAGTCCGGTATCAGAATGGTTCTCCGTCTGTGGGTGTGAATTAGCGTCTAAAAGTTTCCTCGAGAAAGGTCGGGGAGGAGAATCGAACCTGGGACCTCTATCACACTAGGAAACTGCGCTAACCACGACACCACGTCTCCTACTCCTAGCGTCTTGAATGTAAATTCGATATATACAGCAGAGGGGTGCAAACCCTGGCCCGCGGGCCAAATGTGGCCCGCGAGAGGATCTGTCATAATTGGGTCTCGGCCTCGTGACGTCATGTAAAGACGTGGACAGCCAGTCACGTGACCTTAACAGAAAAAGTAGGACATTGTTCTGAATTCAATGCTATGATTTCTGACAAAACTGCTTTATCTCACTCAATTGTGTTGTTCAATACCGCAGTTGCAGTAGGTAGATTGTAGAATTTAATACTACAGTAGAAATTACTTGCCGTTTTGGAAGGTGTGGCCCGCGAGCGCCAACGGTCCGGCCAATTTGGCCCATTGCAAAATAAGTTTGCACACCCCTGATCCACAGGATGACAAATAAGTAGTGGTTCACAGCAGTATTTGAGTGATTAAAAAAACCAATTACATGTCTTTCAAACTATTCGGCCCTTGATCACAGCTAACCACGATTTTAAATATGGAATAAAATCTGGTCTTACAATCTGGTAGCCCTGCTCCTGACTAGGGATGGATGACACTGGCATTTTTGCCATCGACGCCGACACCGACACTGCGAGAATTGTCAATTTCGACTCTGACGCTGACACCGGTTGTGAAAGTATTTAGGTGTACAATTTTCGTATTGTTAGAAATATCACGACACCTTGAAGATGTGTACACCAAAGGCCAGGGTTGACATTGACACCAAAAGTTGGAAAAGCTGGTGTGAGTGTCAACACCTCGATACCGACACCAGCTTCTTGTCCATCCCTACTCCAGACTGTTTTCGTTCCAAATTTGATGACAATGACAATGGTGTCTGCAAACTTGCGATCTTGTTGTCAATTCAGTTAAAAATTCAGCCAATGTCAATGTTTTCAAAGCAGATGGTTCGTAATGAATAATTTTTAGTTCGGAACATTGACACATTTAAGCCAGGAATTTGATTTTTTCAAAAATATACGGAAAAGACGTTTGTATGTGTTTCATGCAAAAAAGGCGTTTTATATCCAAAAAGCTAGATTTCAGCAACCCTAATCATCCCACAAGTATGAATTTCTGGCAAAATGAAAATGCTGCAGAGTGCCACCACATTCTTTTCGATAGATGTCCAAAAAAGATTTTTGCTCCCACTTGTTCTTTCTACTTCCAAGAAATTTACCGTTGGAAATGTTATTTGAGAAGATCAGTTGAGGTTTAAACAAAAATGGCATTGCAGTTAAAACTCAAGCATGTACACGTAGGTTTTCCTTTGTTGTCTAGTAACTAACTTACCCATTCGTCTACCACTTATATAAATAATTTTACACCACTACCACCACCACCAACAACAAAAAACACTTACCTGGAACACAATACCCTTTAAGGCAGACTTCCTCTTCTTGACATTCATTTTCTGTTTGACATGGACCCAAGACACAGAAACCTTCGAGACATATTCGATGAGGTTGACATTGGCTGTCATCCGTACACTTCAGCTCTTGACAGTGGCCTTCAATACAATCACCAAGAGGAGCACAATCGACCTCGTCCACGCAACCACCCATTTCACAATGCCCATTTTCATGGCAGAGAAAGTTTGGTGGACAATCCTTTTTGGTCTGGCATTTGTTTGGCACACACTGGAACTCTTGTGAGCACAAAAAGCCCTTTTTCAAAAAAAGTAAAATCAATTCTGGTGGCACGTTGGGTTAGGAAAGGTTAGGTTCATACTTTTGAGCAATCGGAGTGAAGGTTGCAGTGGAGGAAATGGCAATGACCTTTTGTACAAATAGCTTGAGGATGACAATCGTTGCTCAGTTGGCACTTTCCGTGGTAAATGCAAGTTCCTTTGTAACAGGTATGATGCGACGGACAATCGCCTTGGTTATCGCAGATCAGTTCCATGCATTTGCCTGAAGTAAAAATCGTACTTTTTGGATCGTCTTGTTAATGTGTAAGTCTTGATTTTGAACTAACAACACATCACGTCTTGATAAAAAGTTCGTTTAACACAAAACACAAAGAATATACTCCAAAAGTTTTTGCAGGTTCCAAATGTTGGAACATTACGAGGGATATTTAGAATAGAGATAGACTGGGCTTGTAACTCGTTTAAATGCACGATTTTTGGATATATGAAAACAATTGAATTGAAGATTTATTTCTTGAGAGCAGATGCTATTTTACAAATTTTGTTGTCAGACAAACCTCGTTGAAGTTATGATTTAAATAGACAAAGTATGTTGGTTGACCCCTTTATGCACACATAGAAAATAAGCGTCAAGAGCGAACAAGACAAAAATGATTTCTATTAAGACCATGATGTCTCACATCGAAATTTAACATTTTTCCTGCACAAATGTTCAATTAACATTAAATTATTGATATGAGCAACATCTTTACTTTTCAAAATATTGAATTTTTACGAGTTTCTCGCTCTTGACGTCCTTTTTTGAAATGTGCAGTAGTCGCCCAACATACCTTGTCTATTATATCATAGCTTCGAACAAGTTTGTCTGACAACAAAAGTAGTAAAATGACAACTGATCACAAGAAATAAATCTTTATTTCGATTTGTTCATAAATCCGAAAATCGTGTAATTTAACGAATTACAGGCCTAGTCTACCGATAGTCTGGATTAGAGCACTATAATTATTATAGTGCTCTAGTCTGGATAACCCACGAATTTTTTTTATTTTACTACTGACAAACAGAAAATATTTGGTAAATGTTTGTTCTTGAGATTATTTTTCTCCGCAAAAAAAGGTTTTTAAAAAGCCTATTTAGAAAAAAAGTTATCATTTTTGGAAAACGAAAATGTTTGAGGTTTCATTTTAAACCCTTAGTATTGGATTTTTACAGACCTTCGATCGAAGCTTGAAAATACAGCATTAGATGAATGAAAACAAGGGCTATCTTTATTTCAGAGCTATTCTCAGCTTCAAATTGTAACAAAAATGCCTGTTCAGATTTCAAAACGTATTTTGTCCATATTACATGTCTTTTGGAGGTCAGAACGCTACTATGCATTTAGAAATCAAAGATTCATGCTCATTGATTTTGCAATAATGTCAAATACTTTGCAAAAGTATTTCTGTTAGAGGACCTTAAAAACCCACGGAATCCAGGCTAGTTCGAACAATGAAGTCCTCCTCTCTTCTTTATCGGGCTCCTTCCTTGTTCAATTTGTTGCCCATTAGTCTTTGTCGGGAATATGTAGGAGCTGATTCTCTAACAGCATTTAAGGCAGGATTGGATAAATTTTTCAATAATATTCCTGAACTCCTGACTATTCAATGGTTGTCCAGATCTCCAGCAGTAACTCGCTGGTAGATCAAATTTCGCATAAATATTAATTCTTTAGATTATTTTAACTTTGATTTATTTTTGCGGGGAATCAAATTCCTTGTAGTGCTAGTAAAAAACCGCAGTCAATGTAAAAAAGCATCCAGAGTTGTTTTTACCACAACATGGCGCAGATTGTGAAATTTTTCTCTTTAACTTGGCATCGATTTGTTCATTTCAAGAACGAGAGAGGGCACAAAAGCTGTCTAGGTAAAAATGTAGGCTTCTTCAAAATGACCTACAACAAGGCTCGGCAACCACTTTTGTGTCAAGGCTCACCAAATTTGACCTTCTATAGTCTGGGGTCCACCAAGCAAACGTTGGTAGGTTCAAGGGCCCACAAATGAGCGATCAAAGAGCTTTGGGTCCACAAGTATGTACTACGAATAGCTCTTGGGCCCACTATTTTGGACTTTCCCCATAGCTCTTGGGCCCACCCATGGAGGTGTCCTTGGCCCACCCAAAACCCCCTTTGGGCACACAGATGGCCGGCTCCTTATCTACAGGTGTGGCTGATAAGTTTGTGACCCCTCACTTTAAATGGATGTGTCTTCGAGACCTGTTTCGCATTTCTCTCCAAAATTGTTCAGGCATCGGCTCCAAAAAATCGCAAGCAAATTTTGTTACAATTAATTTTTTATGATATCGACCGGGAACCTGTAACACTCTTTGGGTGGCAGTAAGTGAGCACCACATAAGAAGGAAAATGAAATTTGGATATTTGGAAAATTATGGAAATGAGGAACGCGACTAAAAGTTTTTTAAGATACAGGCTAGACGCATCCTTGACAAGACATGGAAAGGTTCTTTCAAAATTCTCAGAAGCCAGATAGCTCGATGCATTACAAAAAAAAATACTTGATTTTAGAGTAAGAAAAGTGGGTACCAACCATCAAGTCCTGATCTGCATCTAATCGACATCATTTTGTTATCCATGCTTAAATTCAGAGCTTGAGCAAATTTGTGCACGAATTTTGGAGCACTAAAAATTTCCTTTAAAACAGTCTGGGCTTTGGTAACTGAGCAATTTCTTTATTTCCAAATTTGTTTCTCCATATACCCCGCGTGCTTAGGACGGCTACTTGGAAAATGTTTAACACGGCTCTTTTTCACCAGTTTTGAGTTTACTGTGTTAAATTATTAGCGATAAAGGATTTGAAATGAATCATCTACAGTACAATAACTGCGGTCTCAGATATATCAACCAATGTTAGAACCCCCAATTTTCATGGAAATCATAAACAATTCTAATTTCTTAACCAAACTAAGTGCTTCCCAAAGAATGCTTCTCCTTTTTGTAAATTGTTACCTTGAACACATGAGTGCAGAATCCCGACTTCATTTTGACAAACTTGACTACTCTGACACCCTGAGATATTATTGTCCTTCTCCAACAGAACGTTGCCCAATGAGGCGCCAATCTTCCTCGACTGATCTGGTAAAGATGACCAATCATCGTGTGTCTCACTTCCATTGGAACATAAACGGCAACCAGGGTCTGAAAAGTGTTTTTTCTCAACATATTTTGTGTTCCCAGTGTGATCCATCTTAATGGACTGTAATGTAAGAGTAGATTCCTAAAGTTCGCCATCTAGCGGTTCTTATGTGACAACAACTCGCATGTCATAAGATGTATGCATTTGCAGATAACAGTGATCAAACTGATCAAACATCAATTTTGGCAAAGCTTAAGCGCCTCAAATGTTGATTAGGGCAGGCTAATGGACCTGCAATAGTTTTCAGTTGAAATGAAAGTTAAATCCCTTATAAGAGTGGCATAGAAAAATTGATGATTAAAACTTGCTTTTAGTTATGAATAGAGCGGCCTAAAATATTTAATTTTCAAGGCCAAATATTTCAATAATATTTAAGGAAAAAACATCAAAATATTTAAGAAAATATTTGAAAAGCACCCAAATATTTAAAAAATATTTAAATTTTTAGGTATTCAGGGGAAATAAATTAATATTTTTAGAGCTTCTTCTGTATTCAAAATCCAATTTTTTGATGAAAATTTTGCAACGACGAAAATGCAGGTAGACAAATCTTTGGTGGAAAACATTCATACCATGTAGTAAAATTTGGTTATTCTTGACAGCCTTTATTTTTACCCTAGATTTAATCAAAATGTTATTGGCCAGGATTTGGTTGAACATTCAACCCAGAGTTTCCCGAATTTTCTTTTGGTTGGAGCTGTGCTTTTCTTTTCTAGATTCAAATCCGTTAATGTAATTTTCAAGGCCAAATCGACCAAATATTTCTTTCCCACGCAGAATACTTTCCCAATTTGGTTGTTGACTATTCACCTCAAAAATTTTAATAGTAATTAAAAAAGGGAGATTTTGAAAATTTTGTTTTGGGAAGGTCAGATTGTTAGCCAATATTTCAAAAGATATGCGGAAATCATGATGATTCTTGATATAATTCAAAGAAACAAAGGGAATTTTCCTTTAGTTTTGGAAGAAAAAGCCCAAATATTGAAAAAGTGCTCAATACGGTAAAATATTTAAATTAAATACTTTTATATTTAATTAAATATTTTCGGCCGCTCTAGTTATGAATCACAAATGACTTATTTTATCATAATTTTACATTATGATTATTTATAATGATAATAAATGACTCATGATATATGCCAAAATACAGCTGAAAACACTTGTAGTTCCATTAAGAGTCCTCCCATTAACATTTTAGGCACTTTAGTTTGTCTGAACTTGATACTATCTACCTGATTGTTATCTACAAATATTATTAAATAAATCTATTGGAATTTAGCGAGCTGTTGCCAAATGAAAAACACTAAATGACACACTTCATGTCTATACTCTTTAATCACAGTGCACTAATCCATCTCACCAATGGCACAATAAGAGGCCAAGCAATATTCACTCCCCAGTCGACAATCTCTGTCATCTTCGCAAGACTTTCGAACGCATTTCTCGTTTAAGCAAATTCGCGCCAATGGTGAGCAAATCGAAGATCCCGTGACACAGGCGACGGTGATACATTGTCCATATTGACAAGACATGTCAACCGGACATTCGCCATCGTTCCAACACTCAACATGGTCACACTGATTCAGTCTATTGCAAGTTTGACCACGTGGACAATCCAGTCTACTTTGACAATGCGTTGGTGAGCAAATATTATCTTTGCCACAGGATTGTCCCTGGAAATGGAAAAAAAGTTGTATTAAAGTGCGATTCTTGCACTAATTAAGAATACCGCGTTTGGACCTCGTAGCAATCGTTCTTGAATCGACAGGGTTTCCAGACGCATTGATCTTCATGGCAGATCCCATTTTGGCACTCCACATTAAATTTGCAGGGCACATCTGGGACACAGGATCCATACTGACAAATGTCGGTCTCGTTCAAGCAATCTGTATCGTAGACGCAATTTGTGACAGAATCCCCGAGAATGCACTTGGTAAAAGAGAGGAGAGTAAGGAAAAGGTTTGGATAAGACAAGCGAGAACTTGTTAACGGCATGTTCGACAAATGAGAAACGGAACACGGTGTTGGCTTTTGATATATGGACGTTCATTTCATGGTCATGTATTAATCACAATCAACGTTTGCAGTCAGGACGGCTTTCTTAGGTCAAATGAGTTCGATTGGGACTTGACGGATCAAGTTATTTCTAGTGCCTGGAACATTTGTTATGGAATGACTTAAAGGCTCATTTCAGCCTTTGGAATGACTGAATTGCTAAGTTCTCTATAATCGTACAAATAAACGCACAGTGTTACCTGATTAGAGTAAAACTTAAAAAGGGAATGACTTTATCATAAACGTTTGATTGCATATCAATACGCAATGGGAAAAACATTTGTAGGATCTGTCATCAACGTCACTATTCTTTGCCCATATCTTGTCCGTTTGTGTGGATCCTTCGAACATTTCGCTGAAAAGGCAGTTGCATTCAGAACACATCTTATTTCATACATTTCATATATAATTCATCAAGACGGAGAGTTGAAGTTTTTCTTCACAGTAGCTGTATCACAAGTCAGGTCAGTAGAAGAAGAATTAGTAGTATTCTCGTTGTTGTCGTCATTATTATTGCCCTCTTGGACACTATTATCACAACCATTCAAATCTGGCTTGGTCACATCCAGGATATCTTTCACTATCATCTCGGCCATTTGCCAAGCCATTTCCTCTTTCATTTTGTCAATATCCGAATGAACCAACCGCTTCATTGCCCTACCCAATTTCGAGCTCATGGTCTGTTTTTTCTCCTCATTCTCAACTAAAGGCTGATATCGACTCTTGTAACGACCCAATCGATCGACTTCCCCGATGTTTTGAACTCCACCAAACTTTTGTCCCCGCCAAAGTTGATCCAGATCCACAACAGACTCGGTACTCATGGAGGATCCATAGACTCCTCTTGACATGTGTCCATGAGAATCTGACTTGGACCTTGACATCGAGGCTAGGAGTGTGTTTTGAGTGGAAATACTGTTCACTTCATTCATGGAGGAACACGTTGTGCTCATGCTGGAATTGGATCCCGAGCGTCGTCGGAATCCGGATAAAGAGTGCTTCTTTTTCTTGGTGGAGGATTGAGGAGTGGCATAGGGACCGGTTTGAATTTTCGATAACAGTTCTGACAAGTAGTTTCGGTAGAGGGAGGAGTCCAGGAAAGGCTTGAGGAACTTTCGTTCCAAGGCCTGGATCACCAAAATTAGGGCCGGATCGAAGCAACTGGACTGAATGCCACTTTCACTACAGATCGCTTCTTCAATTCGACTTCGAATTGCATTGCTTAAACCTGGAAGAAAATGAGAGGGCATTTCAAATTTATGTCAGAACACGTCCCACCTTTAGTTCTCAATGACCCATATCTACGATATCTTAAGTCATTTTCAGTAGTCGTTTCAATGCCTTACCTAAAGGAGATGTGGCTTGCATGGAGATGAATCGCTCATAGATAACGATGGCATCACTTTCCAAATGTTCGCCATGATCGTGATTTTGACGGAAGTTGTTGGCGGCCATCCAGAACTCCAAGAGATCCCGATGGCCAATACTGTCCATGAATTCCATAAAGTGAAAAAGTAACGTGTCATCATGGAGAATATCCGTCATCCGGACATTGCCGGAAGTCAACACATCCACCTGATATTTGGCATGGCTATCGCTGCGAAGGAAATCGCCATAGTATTCCCGCTCTAGCAAATCACAGATGAAGCTTTCGGCGGGTTGGAAACAATCGAAGCCCGTCAAACCGGTCTCGGTACAAATCCCTTGCACAATCTCTTGTCGAACTTCACTGGACAAGGGAATGGGGAATGGACAATTAGGAGCTATGTATCGCTGATAGATTTCGACCGCATCCTGCGTTCGAACCCGCAAATGATGCTCATCTTCATCGGGATGAGTGCTGCTACTATGAATGGAGACCGCGTCCATGGCCGCGGAAGTGGACGGACACGCCTCATAACCCGAATCGACACTGCCTTCATGAGGCAAGTTATTGTTGGGCACGTCGGAGTTCTCTGCCGATTGAACCGGAGTTTTGACCGGCATGGCCATAGCTTTGAAACCTGAAATGAAAACAGAATGGGTGAAATTTAAAGCCTTTTCAACATTTTTTGCGGATCGAAATCTTCGCCCAGTGTTCCATCAAACAATAAATTAGATTTGACAATAATTGAACTTCGGGTTGTGATCAGGAATATTATTTAGGACCTGGTCTAGCTCATCCTAGATACTAGGCTATGCAAACTCCTAACACTATGGATTAAAAAAGGCCTCTTGACCATAACCACAAAGTACAAGATCAGTCAATTATTATTCAACACTACTTCTACAAAGATCAAATCGGTTCACCTTGGACATCCATCCAAAACTTGACCAGATTGAGCGCATCTCTGGCTTCCAAATAAGGCACAAAGTATCCCATGGCATTTTGATCTTGCAGAAATTGGATCAAGGATCTGGAAAGCGAGGAACACGCCGACAAGAACACCTCCTCATCGGCCTGAAGTTCCGCCCAATTGGGCTCATCCTCAATCGGTCCCAAGGGTCCACTGGGCGAACGCGAAACCCAGGAATCCGAAGGGTTCCCCGATCCGGTTCCAGGACCCTGGGACACTTTTCGTCTAAAGAAATCGAGTTTCTCTTTGAGCGAAGATGACGATGATGAACTTTCGGATGAGTTCACGCTCAGGGTTTTCCTCATGAGTTCCGGTAATGGCATGATGACCGGTGGGTGGGTCTAGGGGCCAGGTGAGGAGACGGGTTGGAGCAACATGGCTGAGGAGGTGGGGCCTGAATTCTTATCTTGAATCTTGGGGTTGTTCGGTTCACTTTCTCTGGATTTTGTCTGCGTTTTTGGGAAGGTGAACGAGTGACACGCGGTTTGTTCAGTGGGGCCTAGGGTGAATTTCGTTGAGAGTTGGGTTCGATGGAAAATCGATAAGAATAAACATACGGAAATATTTTTTTTGATGGTGAATAGGGAAAATAGATTCAAGAATTTGATGAACTGTATAGAAGGGAATTTGTTTACTTTGTAGGGAAGGTTTAGAGAAGGTTGAGACACAAAAGGAATCAAAATGAGTAGTTAATATAGCCAAGTATGAATGGTGCTGTGAAAAGTCATGCGATGAAAAATTTATTTTAAAGTGTTATTATCAATATGCCCTTAACACCTTGACATTGGGATGAGCGGCGATCAGAAACACAAAATTGAATGATGTGTGCAAACGCAAAAAGAAAGATATTTCATAGTTAAGTGACGGGATTTCATTTCTTTACTATGAAATTTTAAATACACGAATATTACCAACGAAATCCACAAGGATTTCCGATCTGGAATATCAAAAACTTTAACAAAAAACCGAGACTCTGGAATAAAATCATTTTCCATCGCGTAGAAAAAATAAATTAAATAAAGATTTCATTGAATTTTCATGATCATCGACATTTCCCCACAAAACTCCACTTCCAGATGAAAATTTGGTCTTTTTTAACGCGTAACACACCGTGTGAGCCAGGTGATGGAAGGTAAATGCACTGACTCAAAGAGAAAGATAGCAATTTAAGAGTAACTAAGTTGATTCCGAGGCTGGGCTCCTGTTCCTGTCTAGATCCTACATTTGTGAGTCTATGGTTGTGTATCGAGAGATTGTCAAAATATGACCAGGGTTACCGAATATTTTGCTCAGTACTGAAAGTTGACTTTTGATGCCAAAGTGTTGACCTTTGAGAGAAATTTAAGAAGCAGTAGGTCTTTTATCAGTCGCGGGGGAGCATTTGGAACGGACTTTAAGATGAACTGACAAATCAATACGTTAAGACGAAGTACCCCGATCTTAACCCTGATAATTTGATGACGTCCATGGCCAAAGACATGTTGAACAAGGAATTTTATTGCTTTGAATATAGGTCTATGTTATGTTTGAAAAGAGACTCATTTTAAGGGGAAAAATATAAAGAAGGTCACCAAGACATTTTAGAATTTCATTTGGGTCATAAATTATGTGCCTAAGTGAATAAACAAAATATAAATGTTTTATTGAAGTTATCAGGACCGCAAGGATATGAACAGCTTTCACGAAACCTCACTTTCAATTTTGTAAGGTTGCTGTAAAACTAAAACTTACATTTTGGACTGGAGCTTTTGCGGGCGCAGGCGTTCAGATCCAAATAGCAAAATTTCACTAAAATCACGTTTGATCATAATCATTTTTCAACCATTATGAGTTGTTCAGTTGTGCCGACGACTTTTTTCAAACTTTTTTTGTATATTCATTGATGAGTGTTTCAAGGGCTTCAATGTCAATTTTCAGTGTCTGAGTATCATAATGAAGATGTTTTGCTAAGGTGTGGATTTTAAATTATTAAGTTATTTGCATATAGATTTATTAATTAGTGGGTTTAATGGTTTCAAGGGATTTAATATAGTTATTTGACCTAACTAAAATATAGTGTAAATGTCTTGACAGAAGGAACATGAACAATTATTCTCCTTGCAAACCTCCTCGTCTAGGGAAATTCAGTAATTCTTACTAACTTGGACTGAAACGTGAAATCTCGAAACTTTTTAGCAATTTTAAAATTTGATTTTGATACCAATACATCATTTTACAAATTGCTGCTCTTTGTTTATAGTGACCATCTGAAATTTCCATTGCAAATTGCTCTTTTGACAATTTTAATAAAAAAAATACTGATTTTTTAAGGGAAAGAAATTCCCTGTAAAAATTGTCGGCCAAGTATCATACTCTGAATGATATTTGATCGCAAAGGGCGTTAGAGTTTGCCGCCCTAGGGCAACCTTGGACGTAGGGCTGGTCCGGAAATGTTTTAAGAAAATGTCAAGGTCACGTTTGAAGCTTGTGAGTAGGCCATCTAATGCGTAGAATTGTCTTAGTTGTGCCGGGAGAAGGTTGTACAAAGTTGGTGCTCTATTCAAAACATATGAGTATTTTAAGATCTTTAACAGTTTCCTGTCGGACAATTTTGGAAGGAAATCTAATGTTGCACGAGATCCCTTTCCTGTCGCTCCATGTATGCTCAATTCCTGGATTTGGACAAAGCGCGTGGAGACATTTGAAAACGTAAAGGATTTGATAGCGCTCGTATCTGCGCTGAATGCTATACAATCCGAGTTTTCTTAGCCTATCCAGGAACCCCTGAAAGGGGTGGACACGAACTCCGATTTTTGAAAAAATGGTATGAGGCCGAGGCTATATTTTGAAACAATGTCATTCATTCCTTATTAACGAGTAAAACTGTTGAACATGCATCTTGAAAGAATTCAGTCAAACTTTTTGTGCTAATATTTATTGACTAATTGTTCTTCGCCTTGATTTTAGAGGTCCCAGCACTCCTTTTACTCGTCTCATGAACGTTTGACATTCAGCACTCCAAGGATTTTAGTCCTCTTAACAATCAGGAAAATACATAGATGGAATCTTGCTTCACCCATTAGTCCAACTTCTGTGAAACAATGCTAAATAGAAGTATCTGTGGTGATATCTGGAGGGTTACTCCTCTACCATCCTCTTCAGCACCTCCACGACGCAGGAACCATTTCTATAGGAAAATGAAGGAATGAGAATAGTCTCATTTTGAAACAAGATGGAGTCCAAATCGGAGATGTTGTTGGTTGTAACTATTGAAGGGCACTTTTGACGGTTCTGGATCAGATCAGCCATCTGATCCGGATTGGAATTGGAACAAAGGCAATCACGACGTCCTTGAAACAAAATAAGTGAAAAACATGAGGATTAAATCCTGGATTGTGGATTTGATTGAAAATGTTTCAAGTCTTGGGGCTCAAGAAGGTCAGGACCACGCAGAACTGGGGCTAAGGGTCCTTCAGGACCAGAGGATCATGTCTTTTCATTGCAGGGATAGGCTCTACGTGCTTGATAGGGTTTCATTGATCTTCTTAGTTCTTAGATCCCTTTGTCCAGGAATTAACAATCAAATTGAGTCAAAAAATCCACACAACTCAATCTTGGTGGGAGCATTTCATTTTCAAGACTTTGAGAGGGTCCATGTAATCCGGGTTAGACTGTCAGATCACCAATTTGGGCTGACTGAGTCGAAAGGCAAATCAAAATATTGAGCCCATCCATTGCTAGTAGGCACACCTGATATGTTTCGAAGTCATCTTAATTTGTTCTTCATTTGATGGATTTCTTGACATTGAGGACTTCTTTCTTTGTTTTATGTGGACCTTAATGCGAACGGAGATTCCTCTGGGAAAGGAACCAAATTTACCCCAGAAACTCTCCTCTGGATCAAAACGGGGATTTTTATGGCGCTCATCCATTAGACAACTTGAACAACCTAAGAATATCTTACCTGTCCTTGAATTATCCTGAACTAAAAGACACAACCATATAATAAAAGAAATTCGAGGATGGAACATCTTTTATAGAACAATGGCAAGGTGACACAACCTAAAACAAACTTGATTTCATACAAAGTTTGGCATGTGTTAGTTAAGTTCAGGATAATACATGGATGGGTTCAATTGTAAGTTCAAAGATATTAATAAGACGTTCAAATCGGATAATAGATAAGCTCGGAAAACCCCGCTATTTTGTTGTTGATAATTCAAGGAATGGTAAGATATTCTTAAGTTGTTCAAGTTTTGTAATGGATGAGCATAAGGAAACTCCCCGTTTTGGTCCGTGGGAAAGTTTGTTCTTAATCCTTTTGTAGAAAAGAGGAATTAGGGCTCGGATTCCGGTCCATATTCGTTCTTTTTGCTTTAGTTAGGTCTATCACTTCCGAAGGTTGTAGCAGGTAACCTAGTCATCATCAGATTTAATTTGATCACTTTGATCGTCATCTTGTAGAAAAGACACCTTGTGTCTTTTCTACACTTCACTCGCACTCCATGATGTGGTCATTCATTCATTCACTATTTCATTCACTCGTTCTTGGCTGAACTTAATGTCTTCGAAACACCCACATCAGACTGATTTTGGGGCGTGGGGTTGACCTTTACCAAGGCTAGGACTTGGCTGGACCCGCTTGAAACACAGAAAACCCCGATTGGCGCACTATCTTTTGGACTCTTGGTCGATTTCCGTTTGATTTTCCACTCCCAACATGGCCGTCTGTACTTCTTGTTTACTTACGAACTTTCGGCCTCATCCGTGTGAGGTTGCGAGCTAGGAAATTCCGCGAGTTCGTATCCAGTATTTATACTATTATATAGGTTATCCCTGGCCTATCCCAGTAGTTTAGGCGACTCATAGCAGCAATACATCTGGTGAAACTTCTCAACACCCTTTCAATCTTGTTCAGCAATGTTGCTGTCACCAGTGCCCAGATGAGAGATGCATATTCTAAATGGGGCTGAACAATTGAATTATAGAGAGCCTTCATCACAAGTGGATCCCTTGATTTGAAAGTTCTGTAGATCCATCTGCACGTCTGGAAAGCCATGATTACTTTTGTTTGTACGTGTTCCTCGAATTTTCCATCGTCTTGGATCATTACCCCTAAGTCCTTTATAGTGATAACAGCTAATATGGGGTGCAAGTCATTATCGAGGTAGATCGGTTTATCGACACCAATGCGGTCAAAGGTCATTGTTCGAAATTTATCCCCGTTCAGCTCCATATTTTGGGATTCTACACATTCGTATATTAACTTTAGATCGGTTTGCAAGTTATTGATGGTGTGTGAACTTCGACCGTAGACTAATTTAGTGTCGTCCGCGTAAGAAGAAAATGATGATTTGAGTGGCAATTTTTGAAGTGGTGCAATAAAAAGGATGAATAAAAATCGGATCAAATGCTGAACCTTGGGGAACCCCAGACGATACATGTTGGCTTTGACCTAAGGTTCCCTCAACCTTGACATTTTGAGTTCTATTAGTAAGGAAATCCTTAACCCAAGAGTGAACTTTGCCTGCACAGTCAAATCTCGATATAAGAAATTTTCCATTTTTCCTCAATCTCGATAAAAGAAACATTTTCAAAGTTTTGGCCTATTTCTTTTGCTTGAATTGGTCACAGCACAAAACAAAAACAAAACAAAACGATGCATTGCTTCCATATTTTGCGCTTTTGCGCAAACTTTGCGCTTTTTTGGGTGCCTTTTGAGCACTTTTTTGGGCTGTCGCGCCTTGTGCCTCTTCAAAAAAAAACTTTTTTTCAAAGTTTCAGCCAAAAGAACGAAAAATTGCATTTTGAACCTTCAAATCGCTAACAATTGTCCAACCTGCCACTGAACAATAACTTTTTTCATGACATTAAGTTTAAAAAATAATTTGTCGACAATTTTGAAAAATAATATAAGCTCATTTTGCCAACAAACTTGCAATGATTGAGAGTGAAAAAAATTGTGTGTCTGCCAAAGCAAAACCTAGTGGAAAATAAGTAATCCAAGGAAGTGTCGTGTGAACCCAAGAAAGTCTCTCAAATTTAAAGTAATTTAAGGTCAAACTGAGAATAAAAGATTTGCAGTTGAGATATTCCAAAAGAATAGCAAAAAAAAGAAAACCTTCGTCAGTATGAAAGCGTGGAAGGCTCAATTTTTTTTTAAAGTTGTTTGTCCCTGTATAGGTTAGATAATATACGAATCATGATGACAACATTGTACTTTCTTCTTTCACTTTTTCTGTCAGATTGAGATTGAAACAAGTTCTGAAGCTTTGTAATAGAGATATAAATGCATGCACTTGTAATGTAAATTTGTGTGTTTTAATAACTGTTTTTAAAAAGCTAAATTTTTGAGTCATTGTCGGATTTTGTTGTAATAAAAGTAAGCTTATAAGGTTATATTAAAGTGAGGTAAACTCCTCTGGTAGTTTCCTTGTATTTTTTATCGTTTCTTGAGCCAATTTTCTCGAGTCTCGACATAAGAAAAATCCCGATATAAGCAACATTTTGCCGCTGACAGAAAAGTTTCCTAAAATGAGATTCGACTATAATTCCTAATTTAGCTAGGGTGCGAAGCAATAAAATGTGATCTACTTTGTCAAATGCTTTAGCAAAGTCTAAATAAATAATATCAACACATTCGTTACATTGCTTACATTGCTTACATGTTCTTTGGTATATGTACCTTGTCGAGCAAGAAAGTAGAAGCATCTCGTCTTGGTTGGGTAAAATTTGAATCTCTTTTAAATTGGCCAAATTTGTCAAAATATTCGCGTAAACAAAACAGTCTGTGCGGGCTTAAACGAGTTCATGAACAACAATCCATTTGGGACAAAGGTCTTGTAAGCTGGCCTTCAAAAAAGTAAAACCTGAACAGGATATTTTTCTATTGACTTTAAGACCTAGTTGTGCCCTTTTGCGCATTTGCTTTACAGATTAATGTTTGTTTCTCTCTTACCATATTTCTTAGAATTTCTGATGACTATCTTTATTCCGAGAGATTAAAATCTTCGCAAGCCAGGCTTAGCAATTGTTGGATATTTTATGGTTTGAAGTGCTTGCGCCCTCGCGATGTCTAAAATTTAAGATGTTTGGATCTGACGTCATAGATTCATAGATAGTCAATCTCGAGACAAACGTTGACCTGTTCAGATAAAAACGCATGTCATGAGAGGTAAAACTAGTAAAACTCATGTCCGTCGTTCGAGGCGTCAGCTGACGAAATACACGAAACGACGAGGTATACATTACTAGGGACGGGCAAATTGTGTAAAAAGATTTTGGGTAACATAAACCCATTTTTCTGCTTTTTTGCACTTTTCACCTTTGTTTGCACTATTTATTTACGATTTGGGCCAAAATTGGCAAATTTTTGTCTTTTCACCTCAAAACTAGTCTCAAATATCTTTAGAACTTATAAATGATTTCTCCAGCTTAATTAAGCGCCGTGGAAACCTTGAATGGTTGAACCTTGAACCTTGAATGAATGAAATTTTAAGTCCAAATGCAAGTTTTTGCTCTTTTTTGACATTTATTTGCACTTTCAACCTTTTTTCCGCATTTAGTTTTGCACTTTTGGGTACATTTTTCTGCAACTTTTGGTAACTGAAAGGATAAATTAATTTGCACTTTCTGCCCGTCCCTTTACGTTACATTCAAACCCGACTGGGTCGTTGAACCAGCAAACTTAGAATTCCAAGAAAAAGCGACTCCTTCACACTAGACCATCGATTTTCAGTTTAAACATGAACATAGAGTACCATGTTACTTTTGGAAAACAAACACACATCATTGTGTCAAGCTTGGTTGGGAGATCAAAGACTCCTGACTCTTGGTAGATTAAAAACTGATCAACCTAAATCAGCAAGCTTTTGGCTTAAAAGACAACAAGAAGTATCAAAATTTCGCCATAGACCTTGTTGTAATTCATGCCAAAGAGTTGGGTAAGAATAAGTACGCTTTATTTGAATTGCGTCTTTAGGTAAGCCTAAAACGCACTCTTCACCTTTCTTTTGAAAAACGATCATTTATATGCAGTTAGAAAGGAGGTCTATGAGGTGCATTTTAGAATTTATATCCTTACTACAAGGTAAATTTACCACCATTTCTATCCGTGTGCTTCTAATGACTTCCAAGGAATTCCATGTTTCATTCGCAGAGAGGTCGAAGATATGTAGACTAGCCATCGGTGAGCAAGGACGTCTCCAGAGGGTCTAGATCAGGGGCCAGCAACCATTTTTGGCTCAAGGCCCACCAAATTTGATTTTGTGTTGTCAGGGGCCCACCAAGCAAACGTTGATAGGTTCAGGGGCCCACAAATTAGCGAACAAAGAGCTTTGAGCCCATGAGTACAGTACTATGAATAGCTCGAGGGCCCACTATTTTGGACTTTCTGAATAGCTCGTGGATCCACCAACGACCACCCTTGGGCCCACATGTAATTGAATTGGTAGCACTCAGCATTCCATATTTTGCTATTTGATACTCCTCAATCCTTCAATGGCATGCTTTAAAAGGAACTGGAAAAATACCAAAAAAAATCTTGATTTGTTGTTTGCAATAAAGGTTACACACTAATATTATTATTGATTTCTTTGTTTACAGGGAATCACATTCGTTAGAGCGGCGTAAAAAATCCACAACCACAAAAAAATGAAAAATTGGCCCATTTCATTTGACATTTAAACGATTGAGGTTAAAAAGAATCACGCAAGTATTTGATTGACAAAACGGGGTAAAAACAAAAAAAAAGAGTTTAAATCATACTTCTTTTTGGATGAGTGTCGTCCAATGAATTCAGCTGGGGAACTGGGGGCCAAATTGGATAGGGATGGGCAGAACTTGACTTGGGTATTTTGTAACTTAAATTTGCTTCATGAGGGAAAGGTTCTTGTTTCGATTGAATATTAAAACAAGGAATGCGAATCCAGAGACTTGCCCACACTCCGTCGTTTCAAATCTTCAGTCGAACCTTTTATCAAAACTGTGCCTTTCTGATTTTGTTTTTTTATCACCAGATTTGAAAAAGCCACCTTGACTTAACAAACAATAATAATAATAATAATAATAATAATAATAATAATAATAATAATAATAATAATAATAATAATAATAATAATAATAATAATAATAATAATAATAATAATAATAATAATAATAATAATAATAATAATAATAATAATAATAATAATAATAATAATAATAATAATAATAATAATAATAATAATAATAATAATAATAATAATAATAATAATAATAATAATAATAATAATAATAATAATAATAATAATAATAATAATAATAATAATAATAATAATAATAATAATAATAATAATAATAATAATAATAATAATAATAATAATAATAATAATAATAATAATAATAATAATAATAATAATAATAATAATAATAATAATAATAATAATAATAATAATAATAATAATAATAATAATAATAATAATAATAATAATAATAATAATAATAATAATAATAATGGGCAAGAGAATTTTATTATGTTTTTTAGGGTCAGTCTCGTTTCTGACGCATTCCTAGCCATTTTGGTCCCAGAATCCCTAGCTGCATTCGTTCGATTACACTCTTCCATTCAATTGAACGTCGTACGCGTCATACGTCCAGTTTTTGCGCTCTCTTCTGTAGCAACTGGTTTCTGATGTTTGAGTGCTTAAGGTTTAGGGGTTTCACAGTGCTCGATCATGGAATAAAGCAAAAATATTAGGTGGTGCTAGAGCACTTTAATTACAAGAGCATGCGCATGAGATTGATTAAATGGTCCTATTTAGGTCCAAGTGTCACTATAAGAGTCGAGAGGAAACAGGAAAGCCTATGGCAAAGCGCAATGTTTGGGAGAAAATGCTAAATGATGCGCGTTCATTGTATGTTTAAGAACTGAACGCAATAATTTTGCTGAAAATGCAAATTAATTGAAATGTTGCACCTTACTCGTTGACTTACTTTTTTCCTGGTCGAATCCTAACAAGACACGGATTCTTAGTTGAAATAATCAATCTCATGATCGTACTCCTATAATTCGAATGCGGGAGTTGGTACTTGTTTGGAAAAGACGAGCATGAGCAACAGAAGAATAGATTCACATTGGATGAAATATTTAAACGTGCGAATCTGTATTGAGTGGCTCATTTTTGCGCAAGTCTCCACGACGAACGGAACTCGAGCAAGAAATGGACGTGAAAGAAAAACTTGAAGACTTGAAGGCCAAATATGATTTTGAAGAGCCAGAAAGGTCCGGTATGGAAGATGTTGGTATCAAATGGAGATATGGCAAACCAAATTACACCCAAGCCAATTATGAATTTCTAAGGGGGAAATCTCAAAACCATCAAAAGGGTAAGTAACAGTACAAAAGTACGGTTTGGTCAAATCTAAAACATTCCAAAGCGTGTTGATAACCACAATCCAGATCTTACAGAACTGATGATCCCCAAACACAATAGTTTGATTGGCTTAAGGATCCAATTCAAGATGTCCATTTGCTCCTTGGAAAAGTAAAGTTTACTCAGATAGCCGAGAGCCACATGGTGGAACTGTTATTTATTTTCAATTAGCGAGTATTTTTAGATGGACGCAGTAGTTAGTTAATAGTTTCTGGTAGCTTTTTATCGAGAATTGATCGTACCGTATTTCCGAAACATTCTGGTTTAAGAATAAATTGGACAATTTAATAGCCTAAGATTTAGGCGAAAATTTCGAAAGCACTGGATTTATTGCAAAAATTAACAACAAGGTGTTAAACATGAAAACTTTTGAGCTAAATAAGACAAGAAATTACCGTACTATTGGAGCCAAACTCAAAGATTTTAATGTCAAAATCCTGATCATAGATAAAGAATTGTGAATCGCCAATTTCTATGATCTTCCGGTCTCCAACACATGTAGAAACTGTTTTGAGGCAAGTTTCGAAGAAATGAATCAACAATGCATTGGGCTAGTTTCAAATGAACACCACGTAAATAAGTCGTTTGTGACAAATCTTAGGGTTCTTTTAGTGCCTTCTGAAATTTCCAAATCATTTCCAATCCCTCAATTGCTACATTTAGAAACGAGCTCAAAGATTTTGTCTGTTTTTTTTATAAGGTTTTGATCATCAAACTGGTTTTTTTTTGGCCTGGATGATACTACTATTGCTTTATTGATGTAGTTTATACAAATTGTATTTCCTTTACTTAACTGTATTGATTAGGACTTGATCGATGAACAAGCTCAACAGCTCCGTTATTCCAGAAAGTTACTCGACTTAATCGTTATTATCTCAGAGAAAAAGGTTTAAAAAACTAGCCACTGGAAAGTCATAGTTAAACAAGAATAAACATCTAACTCTAAAAGAGTTTTCACCCTTTGAAAAAACGTTCTTCTCCTTCTCCTTAAAAATGGGCGCTAATTTGATCTTGCACCAACATATTTTTTCTTCACTTCAATCCAAGGATCCTTAGAGCGCGTTGTTGAGAACTTGGTCAAAACCTGGGAAATGGAAGCCTCGCATAAGGAGGATCTCAAACAATGGATCTCTGTGGACCACAAATTCTACAAAGTGTCTTGTAATGGATCTGAGCCCGTGAATGGCGAAGTGGCCAAAGAGGTGGGCAATTACAACGCTCTTCTTCAAGGTTGCCCGTCTTATGAAAAATGTGAGTAGAGTTACTTTGGGGTCCAAGCAACAACAAAAAGTGTGATACTTTTCTATGCTTTGTTTCATTCAACAAGGCGGACTCTAAAGACAGTGCGAAAAAATAGAGGTAAATCAAAGGCTTATTGTAAAATCTGTCCAAGTGGCTTCTTTCTTGCACTCTGCTAAATATTATAAAATGGTTTGTGCGTTCCCCCCCAACAACGAGTGTTTGAACTCTTTTTGAGTAAACCCCTGGTAGAGTTATTTGTTGTCGCAAGAGAATATTTTTACAAATTATACATACCCTTTAAGTAAAAACGCACTAGTTAATTACTTAAAATAAAAATAGAAATGACTGCAAATTGCGTTCTTTAGATGGTTAGGACAATTAAGGAATGTCTCAAGCAATAACCAATCAAATATTCACAAATAAGAGTCAGTCACCTTATAAAGTGTGGACGAAGTTACTAATTCTGGGGAAATATATTTACATTTTATTTCAAACGTTAGCAACTCGAAAGTTGGTGAATAAATATTGCTCTCTGACCATTTTTGGTTCGTCAACTCATCTTTCCTGAGGTTCAGCTTGTGCATAACTGATAAAACTTATTTTGATTTTCAACTAATATGTTATTCTGACGGTTATTAGTGTGTAATTCGTAAATTATTCCCTTGCAGTTGGAGCCTTGTCCTTTGAAGAATCTCACGACCTTTTTCGAGATTCATTCCCGGACGGCTTCCCATGGGAGGTTCTTAAAGTGATTTGTGGACCACCCAATGTGATTTTTAGTTGGCGACATTGGGGAAATTTCAAAGGGAGTTTCCGTGGAAATCAAGGTCACGGCAAGAAAGTTGAAATGTTTGGACTCTGTCGAGTGACTGTAACCGATGATCTCAGAATTCAATACCTGGAAGTGTTTCTTGACGGCGAATCGTTCCTGGAAGAAATGGAGGGACGGTGTCCATTTCCGGTGAAAAATTGGCCCACTTTACTGATGGGCAAGCCAATGGTTCAAGCAAAAAATGAATAACTACATTTTGACACTTTATTGCCAGATAATTCAGTAAACAGTATCATTTTATTGGTTAAAACTGTTGACGTATGCATGCGAAATAAATTACTTCGACGAAGCTATTTGTCTTTGGTTTATGATTTTGAGCGCGAAAAAACCACCGAGAGCTGCCAAAGCCAATCCAAAAAGACCAAGTCGTACTAAACTGGTTTCTTCGCCAACCAACCCACCAAGATGTCGCATGTGTCTAAAAAAAAGATTAGAAAGAGTGGATTGTGCTGTATCGTACAAATTTATAAGATGTCGAAAGCGGTTCAACCGAATGAAGAAAAACAAGTTCTCTACATCATACATCAAACTTGGACCCCTGATAGGAGTAATACTATTCTATACATGGGTTTTCCCTGCATTAAGTTGCGATAGAGCGGCCATAGTTGAATGCTTTTAGGTTAAAAAGGACTTCATCAATTTTTGGAAGAGGTTAGAAAGGTAGAAATGAGAGCCAATCAACCGAATCATTTGTGGGTGGCCAAAATCTTTCATCAACCACTCAAAATTAAACGCATGAACAAGATGCATGCTGTTGATGAACCAACATCAAAAGAAAAACTCAGGATACAACTACTCTTGCCAGAACTTGAATTTTGAATTGAAAATGATGTTTCAGGACGTAAAAAATTCGTGCCTTTCTATGGTAATCTCCATTTAAAGAACCATGCTTTTATCTTTTTCCTCATTGTTTTTCTTACTCTTAGAGCAACGAAGATTTGACGAGTTAAGGAGATGCAAATTGGGCAAGTTTGCATCAGACAGCTCAACCTCAGCATTTTAGCATGTACTGTAAAAGGGCAAAATACACCTTGGGGCAAGGGCGCGGGAAGTCAAAAAAGTAGGCAGAAGTGCGTTTAGCTACGTGATACGTATAACATCAAGCAAGAAGCACTGGAATCATGGAGTGGGAGGCTAGCAAGGAGAATAATGATTTCCAGTAAGAACAATTCAATTACGTTCTTCTGCATATGAGACCTTGCATATGTTGACAAGACTACGTATTTCAATTTTCAGCTCAATCGAACGTCGGAGACAAAAGTAATGCTCACTCAAAGTTCAATGCAAATCCTACCGAGAATGAATGGTAATCGCTTTACCACAAAAGGGCGAGTTCATTCGTTCTATGCTCTCTTTAGTACATAAGTTTGAGAAGGCATAACTTTCCACTCCGGCATTCGATTAGGCTGAAATTTGAAATACGTGTTCTTCTCAATGCAAGCCAGGTCTCATTTGCAGAAGAACATAAATGGTTGGTTTCTGCTGGAAATCATAATTCTCATTGCTAGCCTCCCACTCCATGATTTCCGTGCATCTTGCATCAAGACAATTACGAGCAATATTACCAGCCTTCCACTTCAAATACAGTGAGTGGACTCACGTCATAATGCTCATTCAGTTTAGGGCCCCTCTTGATTTTGCAGATATTTCAGGGTAAACCCTATATCTTGTATTTAACATTACATAAAAATAACCCCCCCCCCAGGCAAACTTTCGATTTAGTGGTTAAAAACAACGAAACGTCGGAAACAGTTTTAAACAGAGAAGGATAGTTTATTTCAGGTAACTTACATGTTGGCATGGAGGTTGGTTGCACTTTTAATTCGTATTAATGTAATTTTCTTTACTGCTTTTCAATTCATCTTTTTGGACCCATTCAACATTAAATAATGCTAGGGAATCCTCCAGATACACTTCTATCAACTATAACAAACTAGAAGAAGAATATCTTGATACGGTGAAACTCTCAACAAAGGGTTGCGTGTTGTGTTTGCGTCAATTTCTTTTTCAAGCACATCTTTCCACTACCTTTAAGCATGACATACTTGGCAAGTACTTCTTTGCTAAAACTGTTAGATATTTCAATGTCATTAAACATCTTCAAACTAAATCAGCAACCTCAAGAGGCCCTTTCGTTCCTAACCTGAGAGGTCAGTATAACAGGGGTCAACTGCAATCGATTAAACGAGGCTGAAGTGACCAGGAAGCAACACGAAGCAGGCCAAACTTCTCTTCATGAGACTTTAAACGGGGGCATTCGTTTGCCACCATGCAGTATCCTCAAGGCATGCTCCTAAATTGCAATATGAATTTGATCGTTCTTCTATCCTTCCTTGATGGTACCGGTTCTAATGCATTTTTTTGCACTTGCACAAATGCAAACGTCACGATAAAAAAGTAGCATAAAAAGATGGCAGGTCCGTCGAGGCATTATGACAACTTCATCAATCGTCCGTTTTTTAAAATGACGTTGCAAAATTGGCTTTAGTGCCAACAACAATACTTAGCTCCAAGGGACTTTAACACGTTAACGTTTTTGCACAAACTTGTTGCCATCCTAAAAACAATACATAAATGGAGCCTAGTAGTTAAGGTCAACGATTAACTGACAGAAATAGCTATTCAGGATCTTTTTGCTGAGCAGGAGAAAATACTATAGACGTGGTCAACATCCTGAACGAACAAGGGCCTCCAAAACCAAAATATTCGCAATAATTGGATAGGAAAGATGGAGTGGAAGGGGCAAAATTTCATTGCTTATCAGTTATCACGGTTACTTCAAATATTATTAGTGGTAGAAGGCATTTTCCAGATTAGTTGAGGTCAGGAGATTCAAAATCAGGCTTTTAGGGGTTGGGAAAGATAAAAAGCACTTGAAGAAGTCTTTTTTGTTGTGGTAGGGCAGAAGTTTCCTAACTCAAAAACAATTCTTAATGTTCTTTGAAGATCAGAACGGTTAACTAGGTCTAGATTCTAGAAGAGAGAGGTATTTTTCCTAAGATAAAATGGAGCACAGACTGATATTTTCCTAAGAAATGTCTTAGGAAGTCTTTAAATAAAAAATGACCTTTGCTTAAAGTAAGCTCTAACTAAGGAAGCTCGTCCCGAGTGATAAAGGAAAGTTTTCAACTGGATTTTTGTTCAATCCTGAACCCTGGATTGTCGTTTGTTTAAATGTACCTAAAAATGACTCAAACTCGTTGAAACATATAGAAGCATTTGGATAATGTCTTTTTCAGGTTCTAACGAACTCTAGCTTCGGATTTGCGATTAAATGAAAAAAAATCTTGATTATGAATGAAGTATCCTAAATGTCTTCTATCCCAGAAACGATTTAAATATCAAACTGTTCCAAACCCGTCACAATTCTTTTTTTGCAAATTTTCAATTGCAACATTATAAGATGAAATCAATTTTAACAGTAATATCGTCTTCGTTTAAGAACCATTCCTTGCATTAGACTTATGAGGTAAGAAAATCATTCCATCTCTCTGTTAATGATATTCTTGAAGTTACCTATAGGTGACATGAGGTAATCGGACCCAAAATTATTAGAATAGGTTTTTACGAGATTCAGCTTCTTCTTGGCAAAGAGGCGTGAATTTCGCTTAAATTCATCGTTCAACACGCTAATGTTAATCTTTTTCAACACAAGCTTAGAAAAACAACGTGCAAAAAGCAAGAGACGACACACGGAAAATATTTCCAACCTCAACCATTCCCAATAAAAAGACGGATTCATGGTATTGGAACGCAATCGTCGCAAGTGCCTTGAAATGAAGAAAAACAATCGGTATCATGCCGAACCAAAAAGAAGGGATAAGCAATAGCAAATAATGAGAATAAAACGAATCCTTAATGCTCAAAAAACTTCCTCTTTACCTTCCTTTATAGAAAAGCATCCAAGCAGCTTGAAATCGTCTTCAGAGAAAACGGTGCAAAAAGGTCAAGTGAGTGTTTTAAGTCGTCCAATAATATTGGTCTCCAACTCTTCGTTGAAGATTGAAAGTCTGTACCATATTTAAGCATATAACTTACGGAAACGCAGCCATGGTCGCAAGTTTGACAAATATGTCCATTTTGACCCCTCGAGCACTTGAAATTGGTTGAGGTGGTGGAAGCTGCAAGAATACAGACAACGATCATGGTGATATTTTTCTACGATTCGGTTACCACGCAAACATACATTCATGATAATCATGGGCTTGAATAACACGTTTTTGATTTAAATTGATCGTGTTTATGTGTTAAAATTCCTTTGGAATCATTACATTGACTCACCTTGTGTTTGTTACAAAACCCTTCTGGTTGAAGAATATAGTCTTGTCTGACAGCGGGAAGTTCGGATTTGTTGCCGCAAATTAGAACCGGAATTTTCGCATCCGCAAAATATTTCTGAAGTGAAATTATTTGTTCATTAGTATTTCCGAGGATGAAAATAGTCCTTTTTAATTTTTAATAGTTGAATTTTTTCGCCAATGAAAACAATTTTGAGGTTGACATTCACTCTTTTTGTGTGTTCCAGAGATTTAACCTAAGTAGCGAACGAAAAAAAAAGTCAACAAATATTTCAAACTGAAAAAAACTAGTCCAAATATTTTAGACCTAAAAAGTCGAGGAAATAATTTCCACGTGAAACGGAGCTCCCATAGAAAGCAGATTTCGAAACAATTTCTAAGCCTAATTCATGAACAAAAGTAATAAAAGCGGGTTGTAGTAAATTTTCACGTTAATAATAAAGAAATGCAATCTCTTGTCTTATTTCTTATTAGCAGAAAAAGATGTTTTTTGTCCTTCGTTCAACTTTTGTTCTGCATTGTAGTTCAAGTTTATAAAAAAAAAACATAACTACCAGATAAATCCTGGCCACAAACTCGAATGATCTTGGATTGGTGACATCATAAACCAGACAACAAACATCGCAATGAACCTCGGAGGGCATCAAAGAATCTGTCACATTCCTCACATCAATATCCTGAAGGCAAACGTATGTTAAATAAAAACAAAATATAAACGTAACGATAGCAGTCAAGTTCAATAATCATCAAATTGACCTGTGCTTCCATATCGACAAGATATGGAGACTTTGACACTGACATACCTCGAGTACCAAGTATTTCTCTTGTCCATAAACTTGAACTGTGCTGATTGTGTGCCTAGGAAGATCCTCAGGTCTGAGACCCACAATGTCTGCTCTCGAATTGCCCAAGATCCCCTGGCAAAACGTGGTTTTACCCGCATCCTTGGGCCCAATCACGTGACAACGATAAACATTGCGACTCGTCTGCTTCTTGGCCAGATCTAGTTTCTTGTTCCTGAACAAAGTCAATAAGTACGCTGAAGCATAAACCTCCCATCTCGTTCAAAATTACCTAGTAGTTTGAAGCGCCGATAGCTGGTTATCTTCTCCGGAATAGTACGGATAGCCCAAATAGGCCAGATATTCCAATGTCTTTTGAGTATCTAGGAGAGTGGAAAGCGACCAAAGGCCGAGATATCCTGGCAAGCTGATATAGCCCTGTTGACTGGTGACCACTGTATGATACACATCCGGACCCCAAGGCATGACCGGGCACGTGGAAAATAGGTTCACGAGCTCTTGAGGACTCAGGGCTTTGTCTCCATCTTTGTCGTATTTCTCGAAAATGGTTGTGAAGAAGTCGTAACCCTCATGTGAGAGCTCAACTGAGGCTGCATGAGGGACTTTTAACACGGGAAAGAGATACTCTCGGTGGAGTGTGAGATCATCATCGTAGCCGAATTTCCTTAAAATGGTCCACGTGGTTTCATGACGACCACGTTGTATAAACAAGCTGTTCAGGGTTAAGAAGCCTGGAACGAAATGTATCGGGAGATGTCCGACTAAAGCTTTTGTTGGATTAAACAGTAATGGGACACGGAAGTTTTGGGCCCATATTTTACTGCCTTGTGATGTTTATGAAGGCTCGCTGGTCAAAAAAGAAGTCAGTCTGTTCTAACATACAACTGTGGGGTACCTCATTGTTTCAGTGGGGGAAAATGGTATTGGTTATAGACCAAAATCGTTTGGTTGTGCGAAGTAGAATGGACCTTTATTTATGTGGGTCCAAAACTTTCATTTCACACTGAAGAAGCAAAGCTTACCTTTCACGGTGAGGCCTTTTGGGGTGAGCCCTTCGGCACAACTTTTCAAGACCACGGCTTTGAGACTGTCCAAAGTTCCGCTTTCCAAATCCATATGAAAACAACGCTTTTGGAACAAGCCCAATTCGTGGTCCGAGAGAAATCCGTCGTTATCTTGATCGCATATCTTGAACACTCGGGTCAAAGCCTTCTTACATTTATCGGTCAACTACAAAAAAAAAAAAAATCTCCATGATGGCGTTGTTTGAGTTAACCAAGCAAATGATCCCCAAAAACTCACTTCCTTTTCCACATAGTTCCATAAAGGAGCCGAGGGATGGAGTACGGCCTTTTGAGCAAAGTAGAACATTTCCGAAATATTCTTGAGATTCTTGGCCGAGCACTCCACGCAAGTTTCGATCTCTTCGTACTCATTCATAATAGGCAACACGGCTTCCATAGTGGAGTAATCGATCAAATCCACCTACAAATCCACCCCCAAAAACATAATCCCACGTCTTCCCTTAAAACTCTGTATTTCCAACTCACTTTATTGCCCACTAAAATCAAAGGGGTGCGTTGGCAATCGCCTAAAGTCCGATGAACAAAAGGCAACCAATGATCCGTCACGGAATCCAAAGTATCTTCATCATCCACGGCATAAACCAGAGCAATCACATCCGCTCTTTTGATCTCCATTTCCAACATGGAATCGCTTTGTTCCAAACCTATTTCATAGACGGAACAAAAACTCAATCCATGAGAGGTTCTTTTCGCAGGCTTAATTTTTAGAGAAATCTTACTCGAAAAATCCACGATGCAAGTGGGAACCTTTTCCGGGGTCAAATCCCCGGGAATCGTGATCTCTTCCGCTCTGGGTGGAACATCCAAAGGGAATTCTTCGCTCACCAAGGATAAAATGAGAGAGGTTTTGCCCACCGAGCTAAAATGGCAAAGTTATTCTAGACAAAAAGAAACCATGGAGAGAGTTCAAATGATGTTACCGATCGCCAATTAAGAGGATCCGGACCACTTTTCGAGATTGAGTGAACATGATGGCTCAAGGGATTTTGAGGGATAGGGCTGATTCACTTCTTGGATGGCAACATCCAGAACATCCAGAAAAGATTCACTGATGATATGATTGAAGGGAGGCGCCCAAAGAAAGAAAGAAAGATGAATGTAGGGAGAAGAACCAAAACAACACGCACGGATGTTATCGATCCAGAATATTTTTGTCGAAGTTTGAACTCAAGCGGCAACCTTTACAACACAGTTCTCGGGTTGTGATTCTCTCTGAGAGAGAAAATACAAATTAAATATAATGCTAGCCCATAGACAACGGAACTCCAAGGTATCCTTGGTTAGCCATAATGAGCCTTAAAATGATGTCTGATGTACAAATTAAATCTCAATTTGCCGTGTTTACTGATACTAAACATCTTTCTTTCAAATGGCCATATCATAAGCTGGTAATGGTGAGGATGTGAGGTCCGGTCAAAAAAAATAATCAGGGTTGCCAGAACGTTACGAAACAATCATTGCCAAAAATATCAAAAAGACGGTCAGATTCAGCTAGATGGAGGAAAATTATTTTACTGTCATGCTATAGCACTTCAGCAATCAAATTTAAAACCAAATTAGTTAAGATTTAAAGCAGGCGTTCAAGATACAATGCTTTACTTGCAAGTATGAATTTCAGATCAAAAATACTTGTTTGAACAGTGAAAATTTCCTTTGGCCAATATCTTAAGATGTTTTTCTTTCCGTTTTAAAAGTGGAAGCTATTTATAATGAAAGGCAAGTGTTTCCTGTCAATTGGCATTTGTCACTATTGAACTTGAAACTACTGATTGTGAAATATCTGGCTGCGCTCATTTGTTGTTCTTTTGTCCAGACCTCACATTGTCACCATTACCCATAAGCATATGTGAATTCAAGTGACAACACTCTTTATGGTTTGAACATCATCATGATTTTTGGCATCTTTACCCTTTACCCCTTACCCTCTTTGAGGATATTTTGGTAAAAACGTTTTTAGGATAGGTTGTTTTTCCATAATTTTTGGTATGTTTTCTTAAGTTTAGTTTAGGTTAGGTTAGATTTCAGTTTAGTTAAGTTTAAGTTTAGTTAAGGCTTTCTATGCTCTTCCCCCTTTTGTCAATATTTATGACAGGATGACGTCATCCCTAGATTGGCAGACAATTCGGGTCCATAATATGTTAACAACAATGTTCTTCTCAATAAAGAATCAAGCATCTCAATCACATGACTTGGCTTTGCCAGGGCATCACTATTCCATAGCTTTTCAGCGCAATTTTTCTAATGAACATGTTTTTGAAAATAGTTAAAAGCTACTTTGTTGTAGTGTTTTTCCAACCGCAAGTTTGGTTTTGCAATGTTTATCTGTCTAGAAATCTATGATAAATAGGGCCCGCAAATGAATTTTTCAAATATAAAATGTTTTAAAAATATTTATCCACTTTTCCTTGATTTTTTAAATATTTTGGCTATTTCAAGGAAAAAATAGGGTAATGGTGACTATGTGAGGTCTGGACGAAAGAACAAGGCAGTGTTGTCAGATATTGCAAAATCAGTAGTTTCAAGTTAAATAATGGCAAATGCCAATATACAGAAAACATTTACCTTTCATTTAAAATATGCTCCACTTTCAAAACAGAAGAACAAAACGTCTTAAGATAGTACCCAAAGGAAAATCATCATTGGTCCAATAAATATTTTTGATGCGAAATTCTTTCTTGCAAGTAAAGTATGCTATGTAGAACATCTGAATTGCTTTAAATCATTACTAATTTGGTTTTCAAATTTGTTTGCTGAAATGCCAAAGCATGACTGTAAGAATTTGCTTCCATATAGCCAAATCTGACCCACTTTTTTATATTGCTTGGCATGATTGGTTCATCAAGTTCTGGTAACACTAGTTCACTCTTTCGTCTGGACCTCACATCCTCACCATTACCAAAATTAGATTTTCTCAAATATTCTAGTCACTAAAAATATTTTGGGCAAAGTTGAGGAAAATAAATGCTCAAAAGAGCCTTCCCAAAATGAAACCAAAGTACAAAAATCTCTACAAACTGGCATTTGTACTAAGATTAGAGACATTTTCAATCAAAACTACTGTCATACCAGCAAAACACTGCCCCATCTATTGAGGTAAATTGAAAACTGTTTTATTTAAATCAATTTCATGTTTGCCCCAAAGTTTGCCCCAAAAAAACGGGCAAATGCATCAATTTCATCAGAAACAAATTCGGAAAATTGGTGCACACAGAATACCAAAATAATGGCATTGTCAGAATTTTTTTTTTCTTGAATATCCGGCCATTTCCAAACATTTGGGGCTTTTGAAGAAAATATAAATTGGATATCTGGTCACTTTTTTGTAAATATTTTTCCGGGCCCTAATGATAATACAAACAGTATTATGGTATTCATAGAAATTGCGGTAATATATGGGTAAAAGTCTGGACATGCAATAAATAGGACCCCCAAAATACATTTGTTTTAACTCTGGATCAGAAAGTCTAGAACTGGGGTTGGCAATCAGTGAGCCAAATTTGAGCCCAAGGGTGATTTTTGATGGGCCTAGGAGCTATACGGAAAGATCAAAATACTGGGACCAAAAGCCATTTATTGTTCTATGCTTGTGGGCTCACAGCTCAGTGATAGTTGATTTGTGGGCCCTTGAATTCATGACTTTGAGTTTATATACCCTGTGATAGCTTGAGTTGTTACAGAAACTTTACGTTACCACACGACGTTGGCTTCATTTGCAAACATGAAAGTACGTAAGTTGCAACAAGAAATCATTTAATGAAAGCTCTGCTTATAAACCACGTCGCAAAACTTTTTCATAACTTTTGCCACAGGGTTTCTTGTCCTAACTTATTTACTTACGAGTTGGCAATTGAAGTCAACGGCGTACGGTAGTGAAAAATTTCTGTAACAGCTACTGTGTTTGGTGGGCCCCAGGTGCGCCCTGCTCTCTGGAGGAAGGTCAGTTGAGGATCTCACTCGTCAACCATCAGCTGACATGACATAAATAGAGCCAATGGAACTTCTGGGATTCTTTTTCATAAGATAATTAGAGTCATTCATTTCAGTGGTTGCGTGAGCTAACTTGATCTGAAATCACTATCAAAATATTTTAAACGGAGCTCATAAACAAATTCAGAACGCAACCTCGTTTTTTGACGTTCGGAACCCTCGACTTGACGCTTCGAGATTCCTCAAGGCGACCTGGATCGACTGCTTATATCGGTTTTTAATGAAATTAACACCGTAGAAAAGGGCTTTCTTAAAAAAACAGCTGGCATGGGTTTGGTTATCCTTCCTTACTCTCGGTGGTTAAAATTTCTATTTTAGTGCTTGCTCAAATGCCAAGATTTTTAATTACAATTTTTGATGTCGCAATATCATGTTAGGGCCTATGAATTTAATGCAAAAACTTTAATAAAACTTCGATATGATATTGTTAAATCAAATGATTCAAAATGACTGAAACCAACAATCCAAAATCGTAGTAAGAGATATGAAAAGAATTATGTCTTGAAGAGAAATTTGAATAGCATCTAAGTAGATGATTTTTAGGGCTGGGGGCAAAAGTTGAATAAAAATGGAGTTTTCAGTCACTAAAAAAGTCGGAAAAATCAAGTTAAATAGTTAATTAAACCTTCTAAAATAGTTGAATAGAGTCGAGTAATTAACGGGTAAAGTGTAACAATAATCGCAAATTCTGTTGTGCAATGGGATGTCAAACTCAGGGTGGTGTGATGTTTTGCGGAGCCAAACGAAAACTAGACTCGCAACCTCAAACAACATGGTCGTAAAATGGCAGGCCGCATGTTATCGCACTTAATTCAAAAGCGAGAGGATACCAAAATCAAGTCGAATTAGCATTCGTCGAGTATATACTATCCATATCTGCTGCGTTTCAAACACAGGAGTTGTCACAAGTATAAACTCGAGGCCTGTTTATCTGATTTGATTTTGGTGTGCTCTCGCTTTTGAATTAGGTGCGACAACATGCGGCCTGCCGTTGTACGACCGTGTTGTTTGAGGTTGCGAGTCCAATTTTCGTTTGGCTCCGCAAAACATCACACCACCCTGAGTTTGACATCTCATAGGAAGTGTGAGCCTAAAAATGTGTCTCCTGTCGCCAACTATTGAGCGAACAAAAGTGCGGGAACACTTAAAATGTGAGACCGGGCAGATGTCAACCATGCAATTGATGAATCAAATGTGGAATTGAGTAATGTTTTTGGGTCATTTTTTGTTATTGCTAGTTGTCACTTTCTTGAAAGAACCAAAGACGTTACTAGGTGACCATTCCTTGCATTTGAATATTACAACTAGGAACTGTTTTGCCAATACATGGAATAAGGCACTGGTAGGAAGAACACAAATTTAAGCTTTTGCTTTATGTAGGGTTAATCCAATACATATGTGGACAAAAACTAACTTGTGGCTTCAAGAACGAGTTTAAAAAAGTTGATCTTGATTCACATGTTTGGTCACACTAACTGTCCGCTCAACAGTTGTGAGGGCGACATTTTCCTAATAATTTTAAACGCATCCCGCCCGCTTGTCAAATCAGCCTGCTTGCACGTTATCTAGTGATTAATAAATGATCTAAGATTTACAGCAGAGAGTAGTGATGTGAAATCTAACCTTGGGTACGGACATCTAGAATTTCCCTGGACAGTGCACGGCAAATCAGGGGTGACCAAGATCAAGTGGAGAAGCACGAAAGGAGAGAACGTGCTTTTGAAAGTAGAAAGTCTCAGTTTTTAGTGAATTGATGATTATGCATCAACTTACAACGGTTTGGGATACACTTTTGGAATATTTGAATAGCAAAATGCTTTACTCAAGCAAAACACTAAACTAGTAATGCGTCTTCATTGTTTCAATGAACAGATAAAACATCCTTAAAACATTCTACTATTTTAACTCTTACTCAGCCTAGAACACACCTTTAAATGAATAAGGTTCATTTGCATCATTCAAACTTATGCTGATCATTGAACAAACTCATAAACAAAAAATAAGAATAGAAAGCACATGAATACATGAAAATATCAAGACAAATTTGACTGCCATTGAAACTTACAAAAAACTAAGCTAAACTAGAAATAAACTGACATTAGATCGATTGAAATGAGACAATATGAATCAAAATCAACTTTAACACTTTGAAACAGTTCTCATATCTTTAATTTGGTCTCTAAAACAGATCTTTCTAATATATTATTGCATTCTGAACAAATAAAGTAAAACTGACTAGCCTTTCACAATGTATCTTACTAGATATCAAGAGATATTTTCCTGTTGAGTGTTCTTATATCCGGGTTAGACTAGTCTTTCATGAAATTCTTTAACAATTCAAATCATGAAGTTCTGAAGAAAAGCAAAGAAGGTTATGCCAAATTAAAAGTCCTTGTGTGTCAAACTTGGGACCACGTTGGAATATAGTCAAAAATTGGATATTTAAGCATCCTTGACCACAAATACATAATATATGATGAATTATATACATTACAGTATTTATGCTTGCTCATGGTATTCTCAAGTTTGAATAAAATGATTTTCAGACAACGGTTTGGGATACACTTTTGGAATATTTGAATGACAAAATGCATTATTCAAGCAAAACATTAAACTTGTAATGCCCCTATAGGTCTGAAATCTAGATTTTTAACTTGTTTGCATCAATATCAATTTTTATTATAGGGTGCAAGTCTATTTTATGGCATATGGACCTTAATCCACACGCAAATTCACTACTCTACACTACTTGAACAACTTTAGAATTTCTTACCTATACTTAGATTGTCCTGAAATCAATGACACGATCGTACAATAAAAGAAATTTGAAGATGAAAGCATCAATTCTAGAACATGAATTTATGCCAAGGTGACAATGCATAAAAAACTCGATTTCTAATAAGCAATAAAGTTTGCCATGTCTTAATTAAGTTCAGGATAAAGCGTGGATGAGCAAGATTTTCGTAAGTTGTTCAAGTCGGGTAACAGATAAGCTCAAAAAAACGCCGTTATATTGTTCAAGCTGTTTATTGAATGAGCGCGATGAAACGCTCCGTTTTAGTCCGGGGGAGAATTTCCGGGGGAAATCTTGTTCTTAATCCATTTTCAAGATGAATTTGCGTGGCATTGCTAAGCATACCCAAAATCGAAATTTCAATGCAAATTAGGGACAAAAGCTCGATCAGCACACCTTTGTCTAAAATAGATTACTTTGGACAGACTACACTTTTATAACATTTACAGTACACTTAAACTTGTAGTGGTTTGGTGATTTATTCTTCAATTGTTCCCATGGCCCATGCCTTCTCCCCGAGTCGTGTAAAAATCAGGTGTATGCAAGTGTCTTACTTAATTTCTGGTGCTCAATAAAGGTGGTACAAATTTTTATCTTACTTTGGTGTAATGCGACCTTGACCTGATCAACGACGTACACTACATGGCGCAGTGGTGCTAGGTGTTGAGCCTGACCTCCTAGTGAATTTGAGCCACCCCAGTGAGTCCAAATCCTTGTGTAAGAAATGGCTACAAACACAAGTCGTGCGGCTGTCAATCCGGCGGCACCTCTCTTGAGGTCCTTGAACGCCTACAAAGGCCATTTCACGCGCGCGGCCAATGCATTTGAGAAGCAGACGATTGCAGTACAAGCTGCTGCTCCTACGACTCATGCCTGTGATGCCATCAAAGATGCCTATGAGACCACCAAGGCACGGTTGGCCAAGATTGAGCCAATCTACGATAACCTTGTGGGGCTGGTTGAAGAGGATGACCTTGCCGCCTTGGAAGATGACAGGGCTGCCTACAAAGAGAGGTTGGCCAACATCACGGCTGAGTTCATTCGCTTGTCTGGTGAACTGCGAGACCGCATGACGCCGGCTGCGCCAGCCGCAGCAGTAACCCCAGCAGCGGGTGCTGGCGGCGGCGGTGCCAACAGGGTGAAGGAGGCTAAGTCCCTCAAACCAGATAAGCTACGGTATGATGACACCCATGTGAGGCTTCGCAAGTGGTTTGGCGACATGACTGCATACTGGAAGGAGAGCAACTTCTCAGCGGCCTCTGCAGCTGGCCAGCATGCCTACTTCTTGGCCTGTCTGGATGACAAGCTCGTCTGCCGCATACGCAGTGCAATTATGCCCGCTGCCAGGGTATTTAACATGCCCGGCAGTCCTGTGGACCCTGAGAGCTTGGAGAGCCTTGTCCACGCCGAGTTTGACAGCTTGGACAGCTTGTTCAGTCGTAGGTATCGCTACAGGTGCCTCACCATGGCCAAGGGCGAGCTGTTGAGCGATTATCACCGCCGACTCAGGGAGGAGGTGGATGAGTGTCAGCCCAATGACATGACCCCAGACACGGATATGGCCCTGAGGCTTGTTACAGATTGCAGTGATCCAGTCCTAAAGGATGAACTGCTGAAGACATCTGGCGAACTTGGAGACATTATCAAGGCCTACAAGGCTTATGAGACTCGTCAGGCCACCCTTACGCGAACAACGGGCACTGGCTCGAGGGCCAACATCATAAACTATGTCAGGGGCAACTGCGGCAGGTGCGGAGGCACTTGCAGGCCAAAGGACAAGGCCTGTCCTGCCATTTACGCTGAGTGCCTCTACTGTGGCCTCAAGGGCCACTACAAGAGTGTCTGCAACAACAGGCGCCACGACGAAAAGGCTACCAAGGGCAGTGGCAGGTCCCACAAGCTGGGCGAGAACAACACTAACTCCAAGAGCAAGGGCAAAAAGACCGAATACCAGAGGCGCAAGTTGGGCAGAAGCAACGACAGCGGGACTGGAAACAGTGGTGGCGCCCGGCCAAAAAAGTTGGTGGCCTGCAAGCATGATGACAGCAGATCTGACCTGTCAGATACAGAGGACATCCCACGTAACCTTGGAGCCCTGTTCTTGGCTGTCAAAAGGGAAGACCCTGGCGCTACTGTCTTGCCGGCAATCATGAAGGAGAAGCCCTTAGGTTGGCCGGCTGAGAAACTGCGTCACCCTTGGTCAAGAAGGACCCAGCCCATCATCACCTGTCAAGTCAGCCCTTGCAGTGAGAATAACTGTTGGACAACAGTCAATGCCTTGGCAGACACCGGTGCCACGGTCACTATCCTCAACCCTGAGTTGGCCAAGGCCTGCCAGCTAAAGGTTACCAAAAACCCTGGCACTATCACAGTAGGGGACGGCTCCAAGACGGAGATCATTGGTAGCACGACCATGCTCCTTTCCTTGAAGACGAGAAATGGCCTTACTGAGCCGGTCCGCATCAATGCCGACGTTGGCAAGGTGCAGCACATGGTACTGGGCTTCAACGATTGTCAGGATCTGAACATTGTTCCTCCTGACTGTCCAGAGCCATATGCCAGATGGTGTCCAGGCTGCAAGAGCCATCAGCTTTCTGTTGTGTCCAGTGATCACATTCACGAGTGCAAGGCCACCAAGTTCGCTTCTGAAATCAATACATTGGTCCCGAAGATGCTAGAGAAGTGGAAGAAGGTCTTCGACGACACCACTGTACAGCCCATGCTTGGCAAACCCATGCACATCTACCTGGCCGAGGGAGCCAGACCTGTCAAGGTGTGCACTGCTCGTCAGACTCCCAGGCACCTTGAGGAAGGTGCCGCAAAAATGTTGGACATGGCTTTGAGGTCTGGAGTCATTGTCAAAGTGGAGGAGCCAACGGAGTGGATCTCCCCAGCCTTTTTTTTCAGAAGCCGGATCCGTCCAAGGCAAGGCTGGTAACCGACTACTCTGCCCTCAACCGCTTTGTCCATAGACCAGTCCACACTTTTCCTTCACCTCTTATGGCAATCCGTGCCATTGATCCCAAGGCAAAGTTATTTGCAAAGTTGGATGCTGTGTCTGGATACTTTCAGATCCCGCTGGACAAGGCCAGCAGCCTCCTCACCACCTTCATCCTTCCCACGGGCAGATATCGTTACACCCGTGCCCCAATGGGCCTCAGCTCTTCCTCCGATGAGTTCTGCAGACGGAAAGATGAAGCCTTGGTCGGCCTGCCCGGCCTTGTTAAAGTGGTTGATGACATCCTAGTCATGGGCAGAGACAGGAAGGATCTGGAAGAGAAGCTTGACAATGTCCTTAAGGCTTGTGCAAGGCACCGCATCACGTTAAGCAAGGACAAGTTTGAGGTGGGAACCAAGGTCAAATTTGCTGGCTATGTCATCTCTGCCGATGGCATCAGGCCAGATAAGGACAAGGTGGCTGCCATTGCTGACTTCCCTATTCCCAGGGATACAACAGGCGTCCGCTCGTTCATTGGGCTGGCCAACCAGCTGGGTATCTTTGTGGAGAACATGTCAGCCATGAACAAGCCTTTGCGAGATCTCCTGAGGGCCAATGTTGCCTTTGTTTGGGGCCCTGAGCAAGAACGAGCCTTTGCGGCTATTAAGGAGGTCCTCACATCTGACCTTTGCGTCACCGTCTATGATGAGGACAAACCTACCATCCTCTACACGGATGCAAGCTCTGTTCATGGCATGGGCTATGTTCTAACTCAAGAAGGCAAAACCATTGTGGCTGGCAGCCACTCCCTCACGGATGCAGAGACGAGGTACAGTGTCATTGAGTTGGAGGCCACCGCTGTGGCCTGGTCCATGAAGCACTGTCACTTTTACTTGGAGTACAATCCTGGCTTCACTGTCAAGACTGACCACAGGCCACTGGTGGGCATTTTCAAGAAGGCTCTGGACTCGATTGATAACTCGAGACTGGTGAGGATCAGGGAAAGCGTCAGCG
>CM021320.1:919848-931457 GCA_010645155.1 Tigriopus japonicus
GCAGTCACCCTTGTTTATTTTGCCAGTTGCTTCTCACTCACAACATTTGAAACATCTTGAAAAATCATCTTGAAATGTGATAAATTCATCTGTGCAGTGCTTTTTAAGTGTTTTTTTTAAAGTCACGTTCAGTTCATTTGACTCATGGCAATATTCCTTCATCTGTTATAGTGCTACAGTCTATGGTTAATGGCACACCCACCTTTGATAGTGCAACAGCTTGAGTGACATGAGTATCTTCTTACCCAAAGTTATTTTGGGAATCAATCAAATCTCAACTACTGATATATTTTTTATGGTGTAAGTTCATCTTGATGGTGGGGCTTGTTCTGTTGGTGATTTAGCCCCAAACCAAGTGTCCATATACTTTTTCTAAATGTGAGTGAACCAAGCAAGCATAAGATAAATCTTAGTGTTTGCATTGTGTGAGGCATAATTCTGGGCATCTTTTAAGCTCAAAACAGAAAACTTTTTTTAGCAAATATTTGCCCAAAATTTCAACACAAATGCATTTGGTCCATTGATCAAGTCACCAAAGAAAGAGTTTTATTTGATAGTAATAAGGGCTAGGCCGATCTGATTCTGCCTTCATTTCTCAAGTGTGGCGAGTTTTTAATTGAAGATCGAGATTTCACTCGTTTAAAAATAATGCAATGGTGTCAGTCAAGTACTTTTATGCCTTGATTACATCTACTTATTTGAGATAAAATCATAAAAGTACACTTTCGTAGTTAAATTGATATGCAAAGCAATTTGAATGGATATTTGCAGTATTTTGTTTTTTTTTGTATTTTGTACCTGCCTGTAGCTTCTTTAGTACTCTGTGATAGTGATGTGACTTGGTGTGTTGGGCAAGCTTTTTTGCGCGAGGTCGCAAGGTAGGGTCACCCAAGGATTTCTTAATACAGGATTTGAAACCACATCGGAAAAAGTGCCTGTCTCAAATTATGCGTCATTCAGGCAACCCAAGCCAATTCTCATTGGGCAGGATTGGCCACATCTGCCATTCAAAAGGTGACGAGATCATTGACGAGCAGACAGCATGATTTCATCTCATGACAGAACAACATCTTTTTATAATTTGAGTGTCAAGTTCCTTCTGCTATTCATAAGCTCATGGCAGGTTTCTATTATTTGAAGAAATGACTTGAGCCTTAATCATTTGGCAAGATCCAAATCACAATTATAGAAGGCCTACAATTTGCAGTCACCCTTGTTTGTTTTGCCAGTCGCTTCTCACTCACAACATTTGAAACATCTTGAAAAATCATCTTGAAATGTGATTAATTCATCTGTTCAGTGCTTTTTAAGTGTGATTTTTAAGTCATGTTCACGTCATTTGGCTCATGGCAATACTCCTTCATCTGCTGTAGTGCTACAGTCTATGATTGATGGCACACCCACCTTTGATAGTGCAACAGCTTCAGTGACATGAGTATCTTCTTACCCAAAGTTATTTTGGGAATCAATCAAATCTCAACTACTGATATATTTTTTATGGTGTAAGTTCATCTTGATGCTAAGGCTTGTTCTGTTGTTGATTCAGCCATATACCAAACATCCATATACTTTTTTTTAAATGTGAGTGAACCAAGCAAGTAAGAACCAAGAAAGTAAGTGTGTGCATTGTGTGAGGCATAATTCTGGGCATCTTTTAAGCTCAAAACAGACTATTTTTCTTAACATATACGTATGTGTCCAAAATTGAAACACAAATGTATTTGGTCCATTGACAAAGTCACCAAAGAAAGAATTTTTTTTTGATAGTCATTCTTGTAGTGCTTTTTATCTTGCAGTGTGAAGTACTTAATGATCTCAATGAGACATCGTTAAGCAGATCAAGAAACTGTGGGAGTGTGACTTGAATCATAGCTTCTCATTACTATTTGGATCCTTTAATAGGAATGAATCTACTGAGAAACCCAGGTCTTGTAACTTGACATGGGGATAAGGTAGTAGGAATGTGCACTCTGCTAAGAATATATATAATTAAATAAAGGTATCTTAATTTAACTTAATGAAGGGATAAAAAATGTGTCAGTCAATAAACATGACACACCCATTGGGCCTCTTGGCAGATTAATAGTATGATGTCTCAATGCTTTTATATTTGATACATATTAGTGCACAAAGGGTGATAAATTAAACTTTATTATGGCTTTTCATGTGCAATAAAGCTATATAATCAACAATTGCTTACAGTAACCATAAGCCATTAAGGTATACCAAATATTTCATGAAGAAATCGCCTATCTGAATCACTTATATGGATATTTACATATATTCAATCAAATTGGATTGTCTCAAGTTAAAACTGTTAAATTGTGATGTTTTGGGTTGTCTATCCATGCATGAGTATTGCAAAAATATCAAACCTGTGAAACTCCTTTACATGGGAGATGTGGAGACTGAAAAAATAAGCTAGAAAAAAAGGTAACTAAGTTGTTAACATCTAACATAAGTCTGAATTAAGTAACGTAGCTTCCTGAGCATCATGACGCTTACTGAAAAGGT
Source organism: Tigriopus japonicus (assembly GCA_010645155.1). Lineage (NCBI taxonomy): Eukaryota > Metazoa > Arthropoda > Copepoda > Harpacticoida > Harpacticidae > Tigriopus > Tigriopus japonicus. Next base: position 922,363 of record CM021320.1, read on the forward strand.
TGAGTGGCCGTCAGCCGTCCAGAAGTTCCGTGGTCCATGGGTCACCTAATGGAGATTTCGTATTGTGCTCAGCTATATCAGCAAACACAAATTTGAGTGTCATTTGCAACCCTGTTCAGAAGTCACAAAAGTTAGGGACGCCGTTCCGTTCTCCTTGATAAAAAAACAGGTTTTTGAAGATTGGTAAGCAAGGCGAATACGATTTCACAAAGGTCGATTGGCGACACTACCTTACGACCTCGCGCAAAAAGCTTGCCCAACACACCAAGTCACATCACTACTCTGTGATGAGATCGCGGACATTAAGTTGTGCTGCGCAGGTGGACCAAAACTTGAATAGCTCAAGGCTGTTAAAACGGAGGTGATTCTGATATTTCTGGTGGCTACATGCGGTGTACAATATTGCGACGTACCAACGTGTTTTAAAATGTGCTAAAAAGTACTCAGGTTTCCTGTAAGAGTAAAATAAAAACCAACTTTTCACTAAACCTCACATTTATGTCGGAGGGCCAGACCTAATCAGGGTTCAAACATTATTTGTAGACCATTTTGAATCATCCCTCTTGTCTCGCTTGACTCAATGAACACGTAATTTAGTTTTAAAAAAATTACATGGTTTTGATTTGAGCAAACTCATAAGCTGCTTTTATGATCGGTATCGAAGGACGCACGTTTGGGATTTTTATGATTACCGCTCTGACCCTAAATTACCGTTCCGACGTGGCCAGCCGTCCAAACTATAAGCGCACAGACCACAGACCATATAATGGCTAGACCTCGCTTCGTGCGAGAAAAAGGTGGACAACTTTGCTTCATCAGCTGGTACATAACAATACACCCCAAAATGGTACTTCTGAGCACGCGGTCGCCCTTAGATTTTGAAGCTAGCGCAGCTGGGCCAAGTGGTGTCACTTTTCTCTCGCCGACGGTACGGGCCAATGCGACATCTAGTCATTATATGATCTGTGGCACAGACCATATAATGGCTAGACCTCGCTTCGTGCGAGATAAAGGAGGACAACTTTGCTTCATCAGCTGGTACATAACACTACACCCTAAAATGGTGGGAATTTCGAACTTTTCAAAATTTCGCCAGCGTGGCCAAATCCTGAACAAACCCAACGTACCCTACGTACTTTGTTCTCGACGCGAGCGAGCGTCTTTACTTCTGAGCACGGGGTCGCCCTGAGATTTCGAAGCTAGCGCAGCTGGGCCAAGTGGTGTCACTTTTCTCTAGCCGACGGAACGGGCCAATGCGACATCTAGTCATTATGTAAAAGCGTCGTCTTGCTTTAGTCCAAAACAACAAGAGCAACTTACGAGAGCGAAAAACCAAAAGACCTTTCATGATTAGCACCAGAAGATGTTTGAAGGATGGTACAGGCAACCAATCAACAAACCCACCAATCGATCAACCATGGGAATCCAGACTAAAGCCAAGAAACAACTAGATTCAGCACGCAAGCTTAAGTGAAAAATTGTAAGAATGAAAGCACCAAACACTGACACCGTTCCAAAACAATTCAAGAAAAAATGCCACAGCATCAGAAACTTCAATTCTTGGAAAGATTCTTCACCTCTATATCAGAATGACCCGATGGAAGTGAACAAAATGATTTGCCATGGACAGAATCAAGGCTCAATGTGACCTACCCTACCCTACATTGTTGATAAATCAATCCCAGATAATTGGAGCTTTTTTGATGATAAGCTTAAAAAATTTCCTTTTAACACTGATCTTCTTTGGACCATAACATGATTCATCCCATTTCAATTAGCCTAAATGGTTTATGGGGATTTGAAAGTTATCACTCGTCGTCATCGTCCAACCGCCCAGACCTCAACCCCTTGGACTATGTCGTGTGGGGCGTCATGGATGCCAAGGCCCAGGCAACCCCTCACTCCAGTGTTGGCGCACTTAAGTCACTCATCACCAAGGAGTGGGGCAACCTCTCCAAGGATTTCATCAAGAAGAGTTGCTTGCCCTCCACAGCCGGATTGAGGCCGTCATTGCAGCTGACAGGAGCCACATTGAGTAAATTGTTTGCTAATTGTGTGCACAAAATACACAAAACTTTGAAGATTGTATTCTTCTTATTGCCAAAGTTATTCTTTTTGACGTTCAACAAGTCCGGCACCGGACAATTGGGCTGGGACACCCTGTATGGGGTCTTTAAAGTCATCACTGCCAAGTGTTGTTGAAGCATCAAAAGTGATCTAATGTCTGCAAAACTGCTGCCTTATTGTCATTGGTTGAGCGGGCTCAATTCTAAACCAATCCCTGACTTTGTTTAGATTAGTGACCTCACTGAATCGTTGGCTAATTCTTGTAGTGCTTTCCATCCATCATGCAGTTAAACCTTTCTTCAGTATATCATGGATCTGTGGAACTTTGATTTGAATCATAGCTTCTCAAAACTATTTGAGTCCTTTTATGGGAGTGAATCTAATGAGAAACCCATGTTTTGTAACTTGACATGGACTGAGGATGAAAGAAAGTGTATTCTGCTTAGAATGTATAGAATTACAGTTAAGGTAACTAAATTCAACTTAATGAATAGATAATAAGAATAAGGAAATGAGTACATTGAAAGAGGTCGAACAACTATTGGGACTGTTGGCAGATTAAAAGTTTGATACCTCAATGCTTGTGTATTGCTCAGTGCCACATTGAGTAAATTGTTTGCTAATTGTGTGCACAAAATACACAAAACTTTGAAGATTGTATTCTTCTTATTGCCAAAGTTATTCTTTATGACATTAATGCACAGAGGGTTATATATTGTTCTGGAAAACAGAGATTTTGCGCTTTTCTTTTAAATTATAGGTTTCTAGATTTGTTGATGTGATTTTCCGATAAGAAAAAAATTAAACGAGTTTTTTGATTAAGAAGACGCCATTGAAAAGAAGTCTCTTTAGAGAAAATATGGTCCTTTTACGGTTTATTTAGTTACCAGTGGCTATTATAACTGTGTTCCTATTTGGTGTTGGATGATTGAGACCTCCTCAAGTCGAAGTGTTCTACATTGGACCTCACAATTCACACTTGCTTGGAACATTTCTTTGGAACACTAGTTGATGTCCGTTACTAGGACGTATCCACGTACGGCATTCATCAAATATCAACACGAGAAATACAGTCCATTACAAATCTAGGGCGAAAATGCCGGAAACATCAAAAGCTAGTCAAAGTGGGGCAGAATCGGTTGACCTCAGATCCAGATTGTCAATCTTACGAAGTCAACTGACAAGGGTTGAGAAATATGTGCAACAACCAAATGAGAGCCTTTCCATAACTGCACTTCAAAGGAGACAAAGTTCAATTGATTCTCATCTAGAAGCGGCCCGTGTTGCTCACCGTGATTTCCTCCGAACGCTTTCATCTCAAGTAGACTTAGATGTGGAGATGGGTTATTTGGAGAACGACGAAGAACGGGTGGAATTGGATAAGGATTTGATTGACCAAAAAATGAACCAATTAATATCGAACCACCAACCTCAAGACAGATTACCTTCAGAAGGCGGTCTCAGTCAAATGGAAGACCTTACAAAAACTCTAGCTGGAGTGTTGGGGCTTACATCTGATTTTACCAAGGATGTCCCAAGTTTTGATGGTTCCGACGTTTTGAAGTTCAAAAATTGGATCGACGCGTGGGAACAAACCGCCAATTTGATGGGACGAGCGGGAATAACCGAAGTACAGATGCTTACGAAACTGAAGTCCAAGGTGGATGGACAAGCATTGACCCTCATCGAAAACCTTTCGCCAGACCCGGCTAATTACAATGTCTCAATGAAAACGCTTAAACAGTTCTACAACAACACTGTGCTCCAAGTCTGTTCGGTCATGGACCAATTGATCGATCTCCCACAACAACTGAACATGTTTGATCTTCATGCAAAGATTAATAGCATCGACCAGAGCTTTGATGGTCTCCAATTGACGTCCGATCAGTTGTATAACTTAATGTTCATCAACTTGTGCTTGAGAAAGATACCAACCGAAGTGAGTGCGGGTTTCTCTAAGGCACAATGGAGGTTAAGGGAGCAAGGAGATCCCAACGTGGGTGTCAATCAAAAGAGATCAACGTTGATCAAATTGCTTAGTCAGGAAGCTGAAGATTATATTAGCCGAAAATCCTGTAATAACCACAAGCCAAAAATCGACAGATCGGACACACACAAATTCAGACAAACTGCTCCCAGTTCATTCAGCACACGGGACAACTCAAACCAAAAACGAGTTCAAGACTGTCCGTTTTGCAAGAAGCCCAGACACAAAATTGGAAGTGATTGCTCAGCACTGAAATCCAACAAAATCAGTCGAGACGACATACTCAACGCCATAAAAGCGTACAAACTATTCGGTGTCTGACCGTCGGTCATAGAGGGACAGAGTGTATGGTGGTTCCACCTTGTCCAACATGCAGCAAAAACCACTCAAAATGGGTATGTAGGGGTCCTTACGTTCCTCCTTGGGAGAGAGACGGAGACAAAGAACATGGGGTTGAATTTCCTACAAGTACTTCCGGGGCGAATACCAACCCATCTTCAAACACCACACACTCCTCAGAGGTGGGAACTTACGCTCCTTCACATCGAGCAATTTGTAAGAGTCTTGATGCATTCCTGGTGGGGCCTAATAAGGAACAGGTGAAGGTCCGTGTTCTCCTAGACTCTCAGTCACAGGTCAATTTGGTCCGAAAGAGTATTGCCAATCGTTTGGGATTGAATGGTCCAAGGTGTACGTTGGCTATGACTGTTTCTGGTGGGAGTACGGTCAGAATCAAGGGACAAAGAATTGTCAAGTTTCAACTCAAATCCTTAAGTGGATCATTCGTCTCTCCCATAGTTGAAGGTTGCACTACAAACCAGGTGGCGGCAGATCAACTGCCATTGGAGTTGGAGCCAGACGAGTATACTCATCTAAAAGGAATAAAATTTGCCGAGGGGGCACTTAACTCCAATTCTAACGAGGTGGATGTCCTCATCGGAGAACCGCTCTACACACACCTAATCATTGATGGACCAATACGGGGAAAGCTATTTGAACCTGCAGCTCAAAGAACCAAACTTGGAACCACAATAACTGGAGCTCTTCCTGCCGAGAAGGCCACTTCAGTTCCACGAGTTCATTGGCAGATCATTAAGAACGATGAATCAATCGACCTTTCTCAGTTTTGACGGTTGGAGGTTGTTGGGATCACACTACAACCAGATGAACGACTTGGACTTGATCCCAATGACGAACTCACAATATCAGAATTAACGGCAACACAGATAATGGAAAACGTCACACGATATGACTCGAACAAAAAATGTTATTGGACGCGGCTGCTGTGGCGAGATCCCAAAAATCTACCTGATGACAATTTCAAGAAGTCGTTAGCCGTTTCCAAGTCAATTAACCGAAAGCTTCGCCACGACGTTGAAAGGTGTCGTCTAGTAGACGAGTCATACCAAACATTTTGTTGATAAGGGGTTTGCCGAGTATGTTCCCTCAGATGAAAGCATCGGACCCTTGTCACAAACTTTTCACTTGGAGACACATCCCGTGTTTAAGACCTCATCGTCCACAACCCCATGTAGGATAGTGCACAACGCTGCTTCACGGGATCAGTCTGGGACGAGTTTAAATGATCGATTATATAATGGACCAAATCTCATACCAGATCTCGTCCAAGTACTAATGAAATTCAGGATGAACAAGATTGCGCTTGTTCTGGACATTAGCAAGATGTTCATGTCGATTCGAATGGAACAAGATAATGATGTACTACGTTTCATTTGGACAGATCGGAACGGGCATTCAATGTTGCTGCGAATGCTCGTTCTCACATTTGGGGTGATCTCATCTCCATTTCAAGCTATTTGGATAGTGCGGGAACATGCCCGAAGATTCAATCATCTGTATCCTCGAGCGGCAAAGGCCTTGGAGGATATGTATGTGGATGACCTTCCAACAGGAGCAAGTACCTTGGAAGAGGCTCGCGCTCTAGCAAAGGAACTTTTTGAATTACTGGATTTAGCAGGAATGAAAACGCACAAGTGGCAATCTAACATGAAGGAAGCAATTCAAGATATCCCGGTCGCCTCACGTTCTGTAGAAACCACGCAGAAAGTCTTGGGGGTGAATTGGAACTATCTATCAGATGAACTCATCTTCAATGTCTTACCCACCGTAGACCCAAAAAGAGATGACCTCAACACCAAGAGGTCAATTCTCAGTCTCGTTGCCCAACTCTTTGACCCGTTGGGTTACCTATCGCCTTTCATTGTTACCGCGAAAATATTGCTTCAACAATTATGGCAGCAAAACATCGGTTGGGATGATCAACTACCTAAAGACATTTCCACTAAATGGATGGACTGGTTGGGAGGGGTTTCCATGCTTGAATTTTCCATGCATCCTCGGTACGCACTCTCTCAGACAAGTAAGCCGATTGGTATAGCAGCTTTTGGAGACGCCAGTACCAAGGCCTATTGCACAGCCGTATATCTGGTCATGTCCGACACAATTTCAAGACAATTATCTTCGAGGTTGATGTTCTCGAAGACTCGGATGAATCCGTTGGAGTTGATGAGGAAGGGGATCCACAAACACGAAACGATTGCTCGACTTGAGCTTCTAGCTGCTGTCATTACCTCACGAGCGGCCTCATATGTTGCTCAATCTGTTGGTAAAAGTCTGCCAATTCATTGTTTCACCGACTCATTCATCACGTTGTGTAGGATCAGGCGAGGCCCCGATGACTACAAAATATGGGTGGGAAGTCGCTTGAAGATTGTTCTTCAAAACACTTCTGCTTCCCAATGGCATTTTTGCCCAGGTGAAATCAATCCAGCAGATTTGGGCAGCCGTGGAATCAGTGCTCATGAACTCATTCATAGTGACCTATGGTGGTATGGACCTTCATTTCTCTCGCATCACGAATCAGAGTGGCCACAAGTTCATACAATGAACCAAAACATTAAGGCAATTGACATCATTGACGAACTTGAAATGTCCAAGCAAAAGCATTTATCACACATATTTCTTTCTCGAGTAGAAACCTCCATCATTGACAGGTTCGAGGAGTGGAATAGTACCGTGCGGATGACTGCTTGGGCGTTCCGATTTTTGAGGAAAATTGGAGCTCACAATGTACAAGACCATCGTAAGTTTAGCGACATAAACATTCAACCAGAGGAGTTTGCTCTTGCTGAACGATTTTGGATCCGACGTTCACAACAAGATTCACTGATGGATGTCATTAATCTCGTTAAAAAGGGGAAGCAACCCTCACAGGAGAGTGGATTGATCAATGCCCTTCCAACATATGACCAAGACCTCGGTTTGCTAGTTGCAAGGACGAGACTGGGAGAGAGGCTGATTAATAGAGGTGTCATTTTGGTGCAAATAAAAAGTGCAAAATATGCTACTAAAAGTGCAAAAAAACAGGAAAAAACGCAAGTAAAAAGTGCAAATAAAAATTTTTTTAGTACATTCATTCACACGCATACTTACACTTACGAACTCACTCACACTTTCCCACTACACTAGGTAGAAGGAGGAGTTCCTCAAGGAGATTATATTCCCTCTGACGGTTGATTCCTTAAGCTACCTTCCCAAATCCAATCCCAAGTCTGAATGGAATTGATAATCTCGTCGTGCACAAAAACAGCTATTTTGAAGCCAAACACGCCTCTTATTTGTTTGTTGGACCTACTTTTGAGTGGCAACTCTGAAAACGTCGGATCTCGTAGAAAGATCTCCATGATGAGCTGAGAGAAACACATGCAAATCCAAGGAGAGCTGTTTTTCTCCTCGTCACTCACTTTGAAGTTAAACCAATTACGATTTTGGTAGCGGCTCAAGTGCTGGACGATATCGACAAAAAACACCTTCAAAAACCAGGTTCCAAAGCCATATGCAACGATAAGTTCGAGGAGGAAATTGTTGTTTTCCATTGCCTTTGCCAATCTGGTGGTAGCGATCACGAGAGATTTTTCTGGATCAAGAAAGAACTGATATTTTGGTTTCTCTATGCTTGTGTTTGTGTTCGTATGTGAATGTTTGTAGATGTCAAGCACAACAGAGAAATTCAAGAAAATTGAATCTCTGACTTTAGATTTTAAAAAAAATATGTTCAAAAAATAAGTTCAAAAATGAGCATTTCAAGTACTTTTGGAATTTTAGTCCAAAAATGGCAAAAAGTGCAAAAAGTGCAAATAAATTGTGAAAAGTGTAAAAAAAAACATTTTGCGCCAATGCGACATCTCTACTGATTATACTCCCTCGTCACAATCACATAACAGAAAAAATGATCCTCCACATTCATCGAAAAAACTTTCATGTTGACGTCAGCCATCTTCTCTCCATAGTCAGAAGGTTTTGGATCCAGGGCTCTAGACGAGAGGTGCGTCGAATCGTGCATATGTGCCACACTATCCAATGTCGAAAACTAGTTCCATTACGGGAACAGATGGGTCCACTGGATTTAAGAGCGAATAACCCTGTGGCGTTTGGACATGTTGCAGTGGACTTCTTTGGACCACTCTTTCCAGAAGAGGGCGGCAAAGCATACGGGTGCCTTTTCACATGCCTCTACTCTCGTGCTGTCCATCTGGAACTGACACACGATTTGTCAACGGAGCAATTCATGGATGCGTTCAGACGAATGATTGCAAGGAGAGGGAGGCCAAAAATTGTGTACAGTGACAATGCCCGGACCCTCAAAGCTGCTGATCGGGACTTGAAGTCTTTATTCTCCAAACTAAACAAATCTAAGATTTCAGAAGACTTTCAAGACATCGAATGGATTTTTAGCATTGAGCGCGCTCCTTGGAGTAATGGAGTAGCGGAAAGAATGGTCCGTACTATAAAAACTCCATTGAGGATCATGCTCCAAAAATCGCGGTTGTCGTTTCGAGATCTTGAGACACTTTTAATAGAAGTTGAAGGAGTCGTCAACAATCGACCACTTGCAGTGAACAGGGATAATCCAGGGGAGCATCACTCTATCACTCCAGCCGAACTTGTGATCGGACGTAGGATGGATACTCTCCCAGATTATTATGGAAATGCCAAAGATGGTCCTCCTTTCGTCAAAAGA
>CM021320.1:931548-984860 GCA_010645155.1 Tigriopus japonicus
ACAGGGATAATCCAGAGGAGCATCACTCTATCACTCCAGCCGAACTTGTGATCGGACGTAGGATGGATACTCTCCCAGATTATTATGGAAATGCCGAAGATGGTCCTCCTTTCGTCAAAAGATGGAAACATAGAAAAGCTCTACTTAATCAGTTCTGGCGTAGGTGGTCCAAGGACTATCTTCTTGAGCTTCAACCTACTAGAAAATGGCATCATGGACGCAATTTTGAGCTGAAAACTGGCATGGTTGTTCTCATTCGAGATCCTAACCCATCTCGTCAAGAATGGAGGCTGGCAATCATTGAAGATTTTATTTTGAATCCTAAGACTGGCCTCGTTCACAAAGCTTTGCTACGGACTACGACGCAGGGAAAATGCAAACCAACGAAGATTACAAGACATGTCCGGCAGCTAAGCATTCTTGAATCCCTTCTTTTGGAACCAAGGTTCATAGCAGTAACGGATTCAAACTGAATTTATGATCTAAAACAATCTGTGTTTTTTGGATCGGTCCTTTATAATCGTATATTTGTTTTAACTTGTATGGGACAGCCTTAACATTCGATCTGATCCCTTTGAAGCGATCAGTGGGGGAGTGTTCTGGAAAACAGAGATTTTGCGCTTTTCTTTTAAATTATAGGTTTCTAGATTTGTTGATGTGATTTTCCGATAAGAAGAAAATTAAACGAGTTTTTTGATTAAGAAGACGCCATTGAAAAGAAGTCTCTTTGGAGAAAATATATATTAAATTATATTATGGTTCATCATGTACAAGAGAGCTATATAATCAACAATTACTTACAGTATCAACAATTGCTTACAGTATCAACAATTGCTTACAGTATCAACAATTGCTTACAGTATCAACAATTGCTTACAGTATCAACAATTGCTTACAGTAACATTATGTCATTAAGGTATACCAAATATTTCATGAAGAAATCACCTATCTGAATTATTTAAATGGATATTTACATATATTCAACTTGGATTGTCGCAAGTTAAAACTATCTTAAGATTTGATGTTTTCAGTTATCTATCCATTGATGAGTATTACAACAGTATCAAAACTATGAAAATCCTTTACAGGGGAGATGTGGAGACTGGAAAAAAGCTAGGGAAAAGATATCTAAGTTGTTAACATCTAACATATGTCTGAATTCTTCCCCATTAGGCTCAACAAAAAGGCTTCAACTGGAGTGCCATCGGCTTCTGTTGCTCCCTTTGAGGAGATTGATGCCTCCACCGATAAAGAAGTATTGACTTTAGCTGTAGCTGAAGTCTTTAGGGCCCCATCTGTTGGGAATCGAGCTAGGAGGGTAAGTTGAGATGACAGAGAGAGTTTGAGAACTGTGCATTTTATTACCGGGACATTCCTTTTATTATTGACTAGAGAAGAACATGACTATAATACGAGCATCAAGTGGAGTGAGTGATTCCAACACCATCAGTGTTGGCCTGCTTCTCTCCAGGATTAACATCAGCGGAAGGAGCAATGGGAGCCTCTGAGAGCTTAGTGGAGGAAGTCATATTATTAGCAATTATACTTCCAATTTATTTTAGCAATTATATTTCAAATTTTATATTTTATATCATATTTCCTATTTTTTTTAATTTCCTCTTAATATCATATTGTTCAAGCCCATGAGCCTTCATTATTGCGCGGTATTTCCTTCGACCCGCTTGTGGTAACTTCCAAAATTCCGTTGCATTAGGAATCAACGTTGTGTTGTACTTGACCTGTTTGTTTCCGGAGATTCTGGGTCTCTTGGAATGTTGATTCCTCAGAGTTCCACACAAGATCGGATTCGGCGGGGGTTCCGAGAAAGAGATGGTCACATCGTGCTCCATGGGTGACAGGGATCACAATATACACTTACTTGTGTCTTACAGATCACTTTAGCCCCTTAAAGTAAAAGAATTAAAAACCACGAGGGAATTCACGTTGTTGACTCATCTGGGTAGCGGTTGTGTTGCAAAGTACAAATAAATTGCATTAAAAATATTTTAGAACAGGACCAATGGTAATGCACTTGCTAATCATCCAAAGGAAAGTGTTTCGATATTTGCTATTAGGTAAATTACGGGGTATTATATCATTTTCCCCGTTAGTTAATACACAGAACTCTAATAAACATATAAACCTTGCCAAAACTGGAATTTAAAAATAACAGATCCGGTTTTATATTTTTCAATTGCTAAGAGGCTTGAATTTGACTGGTCCATTTTTTTGATTAGTTTAACAATGATTGACGATTTGAATAACCAAATGAAACCAAAAGTTTCTTCAGAAAGAGGGTTAAACATCAAACGGAAGTCACATCAAACAAAAATTTCTACTAAGAGTGTTTCTAAGCCTAAAATTGACCATTATATAAAAGGCTGACCTTACTGTTTGAAAAACACAACAAAATATAAAAAAATCCAGCAGGTAATCATTTTTTCACTTAACAATGTCCAATGTGCTTTCTGACGAGATCAACAGAGGAGCTCGAAAGCTATGAATCATTTAAAAGCAGGATAATTGTTCAGCGTTTATTAGCATTTTGAAAAGGTTATGCTTTTTCTTAATGACAACGCCATTTGTGCTTTGAAAACAATAATGAAGTATCCTAGCAGCATGATTTATAAGCATGGCAACTATTGAGACTCAAAACGCACTTTCCTGGCGCAAAAAATGATAATTAGCTTATTTGTGTCAAAGGAATCAAAATGAAGACACATAGACTCCCGATTTTGACTTTTGTCATGCTTTCCTTCTCGATTACTATAGAAGCTGTTTTAAATGGTATGTCTTCACCATCAAACACGCATTTCGAAATGGTTATTTAAGATTTCTTTTGTTCTTTCAGACATTTCCAATCACCTAGGTCAAGATTGGCTGGAACCTAACCACGACATTAATGAACAATTTCATATAAGGAAAAAACGTGTGGTAGGTACATACATTTGCTCTTCTTTTTCACTGGTTACGTGATTTAAGGCCTAAGGCAAGCAGTCGTAGCGTAACGGTTGAGCATTCACCAACTATCCGCAACATCCCTGGGTCAAATCCCGGGCTTGCCGAGTTCTAGTGGCCTGTGGTATTAAGTTACATGCTGTAGTCTCGGCCCTTGACGGCTTGAATGGGTGAACCTGGGATTCCCGAGGGTGAGGTAAAAATTAATGCTTGTTAAGTGGAGCGGCAATATCCCCACAGTGCGGACAGTCTCATTCAGATCGCACTTGCGAAGCCATGTGCTGACTCCAGAAAAAAACAATGATTTCAGGCTTTGCCTCAGTCGTGGACGTCTCGAGTGGACGACTAACGGAACAGAATCGCCCAACCTCTTCGACCCCTTGATTGGCTAAAATTCTGAGCCCATTTACTGAATTTTGCATTTGGCTTCTCAAGTGATGTTCAGGGCTAGACTTATTTTGACTTGAGCCCAATCAAGACTATTTTTTCAAAAAGAACAATGGACAAAGTTGTGCCATAATTGAACATTGAATAATGATTTCTAAATGGATAGTTTGTTTTGGGTCCATCTCATTAATTTTGTCTCAAATAACTATGACACAAGATTAAAAATTTGACTTGCCCTCTAAATGTTTCTGACCCTTGACAATGCCAGTAGTTGTCTATAAAGGAAGCATTTCAGTTTGTATGGTCGGTAGAAAGTATAGAAATTTTAGTACACAGAGCGGTGTCAACAGCTGAACACTTCTCCAGGACCGGTGATCAGTGATGGCAAATTTTGGCTTTTACTGAATTTCTGCCATTTTCTGCCACTTGGTGACAGAAAAAAGCAAAAAATGGCAGAAAATGGTAGAAAATGGCCGCTAATAGACAAAAGTACGCACAGAATGATGTTCAACTACAAATCTGTATTTGCATAATAAGATTAAAAGAGTCAACTATGATTCAAGTTTACACAAATACTTGAGAGCAACAACTACTAACTCAAAATTAAATGTAAACATCATTGCTGTAATGCTGATGCTAAAATACCTAGAAATACACATTGTATTTGAAAACACATCTTTACATAAGACATTCCCTGGTTTAAAATCTGTCATTCTTTTCATGTGCCATATAGTGATAATAATTCAGCCTGAGATGAGAACTTCAATTGATAATATGACAAAAGTTTATGTGAAATCTTCAAAAACTCCTATACTCCTTTTATCATATTTCATATTGATAATATAATTATCATATTGGAAAAATATTTATTTTGCAGTTCAAAGTCACTTAATTATTAGATAGTGTTGAAATGGGATATAAGAATAAGATTATCCCTATTTTCTAGAATGCTTGATGTTATCATATGGTTTATTAATTAATACCGTAATCAATTAAACGAATTAATACATGAAATGTGTCCCAGGAAGTATTTGTTGCAACTTTTTGTAAAGCCCCAATTTCGATTTTTTTCAAAAAAAACCAAAATGACTTGTTTGGGACTAGAGTTCTAATTTTGTTGATTTGGTTTTAAAGTGCAGTCGAATCTCGATACAAGCAATCTCGGTTTAAGCAATTTTCGCGATACAAGCAACTTTTCCGAGCTGACCAAAATTTAGATAAAAATAAGAAGACATAAGAATTCTTGATATAAGAAATTTAACATTTTTCCTCAATCTCGATATAAGAAACATTCGAAAAGTTTTTGGCCAACTTCTCTTCCTTAAATTGGTCACAGCACAAAGAAAAACAAAAAACCGCAGCATTTCTAAAAAGATCGATGCAGTGCTTCCATATATTGCACTTTTGCGCAAATCTTGCACTTTTTGGGGTCCCGTTTGCGCACTTTTTGGGGCTCTTGCACCTTGCATTTTTCACGTTTGAGTCAGACGAATGAAAAGTTACACTTTGAACCCTAGCATCACTAAAACTTGTACAAAATCCCACTCAACAAGAGCTATTTTAAAGATTATTTAAAGTTTGAAAAATATTTATCGACAAAAATGAAAAATAATGTAAGCACATATTAGTTTCAACAACAAATGTGCCAAGTTTGAGAGTGAAACAAACTTCTGTGTCTGCCAAAGCAAAACTTAATGGAAAATAAAAAACCCAAGGAAGAGTCTTGTCATCCCAAGAAAGTCTCTAAAATTTGAGGTAATTTAAGGTCAAACTGATAATAGAAGATTTGCAGTTGAGGTATTCCAACAAAAATAACAAAAAACTTCATCAGTATGAAAGCCTGGAAGGCTCAATTTTTTTAAAAAGTTGTTTGTCCCCGTAAGGGTTTAATAATGCAACAATCATGAAGGCAAAATGCACTTTTTTCTTGCATTTTTTCTGTCAAACTGAGATTGAAGCAAGTTCTTAAGCTTTGTAATGGAGATATAAATGCAAGCACTTGTAATGTCAATTTGTATGTTTTAATGACTATATGTTAAGAGCTAAGTTTTTGAGTCATTATCAGATTTTTTGTAATAAAAGTAAGCTTATAAGGTTATATAAAGGTGAGGTAAACTCCTCAAATAGTTTCCTGTATTTTTAATGTTTCTTGAGCCAATTTTCTTGAGTCTCAATATTAGCAAAATCTCGATACAAGCAATATTTTGAAGCTGACAGAAAAGTTGCTTAAAATGAGATTCCGCTGTAATGCATTTGAAACTAATTCGGTTTTAGCAAGCAAGCATCTGCAAATCAGACTTTGTTAGAACAAAATGTTAAGTTGTAATTTATTCATCAAACATATTACAATTGTACTGACTTAAAAATAACAAATATTTTTCTTCAAATGATCATTGTAAGACTGTGTTGTAATTGTATTTGAAAAATATATCTTAGGCCTTAGTATTCAAATTTTAAAACGTTTTGCATTTACGATATTTAAACATTTTAAAAACCAACAATTCTCAGCTATTGTGTTCATTTGAAGTGATGATCACTATTTAGTGATCAAGTTTACAGAATTTAATTGCATTCAAGTTTTAACTCTCGGTGTATACTTAAGACGAAATAAAAGTGCTCGAGTTGGCCACCCTGACTTCGAGGGAAACTCAATAACGAATCGAGGACATTGATTGCACAAACTTTTATCTTCCTTCTTCGATGCAATGAGCTTTTGCAGGGATGGTAAGGCCATAGTTAGACCAAAAGTGCCAAATTTTATCCCTTTAATTATTGAATATATTGATTTATATGAGTTTCTAAAAAAAATAATTTCTGCCATTTTCTGCCACATTTTTCGCATGAATAAAAGCCTTTTTTTGCCACCAACTTCTGCCAGGTGGCAGGTAATGGCTTTTATTTATTTGCCATCACTGCCGGTGATGCCATATGACAATTTATTTTGTATGTCATTTTCATAACAGGATAAAGCAATACATCAAACTTATTCTCGAACTTAATGGAACCTAACCTAACCTAACCTCAATTTCCCAAATGTAACCTAACCTTACATGATATGATGGCGCTGCGTCAATGTTCTCACTTGGCAACACTTCCCGCGACTTGTCTTTCAATTTCAAAGTCCCCATCTCTGAGAGAAAAAGAACATCCTGCCGCTTGCCTCTCCAGTACTGGTCAGCTGTCGCCGCCGCTCTATGTTCTAAAATTTGTATACACTTCACCGCCCATACTTAAGTTTATAAGTCTTAAGGCTGTGGTTGAATTTAAAGCATCAGAAAACAAAAATCCATAAAAAAACAAGGCAAATGTGGTCTTCAGACTTTTTTGAAGGGGTGTGAAGTGAAGTGGTGGGCACCAGGGTGAGACTAAAGGGGCTCTATGAGTGGTGAGGAACTTCAGCCATCAATGACCATCAAACACAAGTGTTGAAAGATATTTTCAGAGTATTTAATGCACTTAAACAAGATTTTTGGAAAGCATATTTCACAACTATTTAGAGTACGTTATGATGTGTGTTGTGCCAAATTTCCAAACAAATATGTCTAACAGATTCATATTCAGAATTACAATTTCTAGAAAAACCATGTTCAAAATGGACTAAAATCAAAACTTGAAACATGAACCGATTTTTTCAAAACTTCTAAGAATTACCGTACTTTTAGTGTTTTTGAAACTGCAAAAGATTTTTTATCGGAAAATGTATTTTAAATGCCTTTATATAGTATAATTATATTATATAATATATTTTCTTATTTTGAGCTATTTTGACAAAAGTTCCAAAACTCAAAAAAAATCATTTATTTTTGCGATATTGAAAAGCTATGTGAAGTCTTCGGGATTTTTTTTCATATAACTAGAATTTTTCGACTTTTTGGGGTCAAAAATTGACCATTCAAAGTCAAATAACTCAGCTGTTGATGAATGATTTTTAGTCAATTTGAATTCACAAGGTTCAAAATGGTCTCTAACTAAATGGTCTCTAAATATTGGGTCCTTTAACGAGCAGCTGACTGGGAGGTCACAATACATAAGACTGGGAGGTCGCCTTAGTAATACAGCTCCAAATATTGTACCCTGACACAAACGTTTGACATATTTTCGAACTTCTCAATGTATATTGGACACGAAAGAACAAAAAAATTGCGTATTAAAGCTCAAAGGTGCACGTGTTTTCGATTTCACTGGTTGCGCTTAAAGGACTCTATAGGTTAAAAAATATTTAAAAATGTTATAATTCATAGTTTTTTAGGTATATAACTTTTTCCTAGGACCTAAACTTTATAATACAATAAAAGTAAAGTTGTTTCCCATTGAATTGTGGGTACAAAAAGTGCCATGATGTCTTTAGGTATTTTGATTCAAACCTAAAAGGCCATTTGGAACACCGTGGGCACTAAGAACTGGCTTTCTAAGGTCTTATGTTAACTTTTTCAAGTCATAAGGTGCTTGCACTCACCAAGGTGTTATGATGAAGAAAAATGAGAAGAATTGGAGGAGGAAAAGGTGTTTGTTTTAATTTAACTGTGCAACTGACTATACAGTCTTAAAAGGTGCAAAAATATAGAATTGACACATTGATCAAAATTTTGTGCTTTCAATTCACTTACCATTTGCATTGATAATTTGTTTATTTGTAACTTTTTTTCTTTATTTTACATTGTTCATACATTTTACTTGCTAGTTGTATTTGTCAATAGTTTAGGTCCCATGTGGTGACCAATGTTGTTAAACAGAATTTGTCTAGAATTAGTGATGGACCGAAAGCGCTTTTGGCCAAAATTACAGCCTAAGAAAGATGGAGTTTGACAACAAAATCGAAAACAATTTCATCCAAAAACCTCTGAAATGGAAAGTTCCCTACTTTTCAAAATGTGCGACTACCCAACATCAAACACTTGAGCAATTTGATTTTTTAGGGATATCTTGGATTCATACAATTTTGTAGTCAGCTACTTTTGGTTTTGGTTAAGCCCTCTTTCGGCCGAAACTTTTGGTTTCGGTTATGCGCCCTTTCGGTCCATCACTATTTAGAATTGTATATTGCCCTTTCATATAAAACAAATGATGGCTTAGCAATGTTGATACAATTATGCCTAACATAGCATTGCTCCATCAAGATCAACAAGTCAAGGTGAGCAAATAGAAGTCAACAGTGTCTTCAATCTTAAGCCCTCCATCAAATGTTTGGTTTGGAGGCTGTTCCCTGTTTTACTTATGATACAAAAATCTTGGACAATCTATCAAATCCAGTTCACTTTGAAACAGCCTTTTCACAGAAAGTTTATATCAACTTTTTTAGAACAGTAAAAGCTACATCATTGTCAGCTAATCTTTGGTTTTGAAAAATTCCATTTTGGTGTTAGTTTTTGTTAGAGCTCTATATTAGAAAGAGTACAATCATATCCAACGCCATCTAGTTCATTCTGCTCACAACTGCTCGCCGTTCCCAAAAGGATGCACAAGTACCCTCTAAGCTGAACAAGTTTTCCAAATTATCAAGCCAAGATAGCACCTTTTGAGAAACTAAAGGGCCTAGAACCTTAATGAAAGGGTCCAAAATGAACTATTAGTGTGTTTCAAAAGATTGAAAGCTGAATTGCCTGTAAAATTAGGTTTAAAACCTAAAAGACCAAGAGAAAAATGAATATCTCACCCCTCATTGTGATCAATGCTTTTTCAGAGAAAACGTTCACAATCAGGGCTCCTGCCATAAAAAACGTGTCAGAAAGAATAGTGATAGAGAGGAGCATGTTGAGTTTTCTTTTCTTTCCCTATCAACCCTGAAATGTTGAGTCAAGTCCTTCAAGTCCTTGTTTGCTCACTGGGCTCAGTGTGGAGAGCGAGAGAGCGAGCGAGAGAGAGAGAGAAAGCTGGCCCGGCCCAGCAATCCTATCTGTTCCCTTCTTAACAAGTGCCAGTGGCCAAGCTGGGCAAGCCATCTGAAGCTAGTAAGCATTTGACTGGACTCCCCTGCTGGCCACCACCACTTACACCTGTGATCTTGCATATCAAGGGGTAGGTGGGCAAGTTTAGATAGCAGTCAGGGGTGAAGTCAAGAGAGGAAGAAAATTCCCTCTGCTCTTTCTCAGCAATAACCATGACAGCGAAGCACAAGAGGGAAGAGAATTCAGCAGCCCTGCAATTTCATTTCCAATCACATTGTTGCCATCACCTCTTGCATCAATATGTCCAAGGGGATAGATTTTCATTCTCTTACTATCTTTTAAAGCTTTAAACCTAATTTTACAGGCAATTCAGCTTTCAATCATTTGAAACACACTAATAGTTCATTTTGGACCCCTTCATTAAGGTTCTAGGCCCTTTAGTTTCTCAAAAGGTGCTATCTTGGTCTGATAATTTGGAAAACTTGTTCAGCTTAGAGGGTACCTGTGCATCCTTTTGGGAACGGCGAGCAGTTGTGAGTAGAATGAACTAGATGGCGTTGGATATGATTGTACTCTTTCTATTATAGAGCTCTAGTTTTTGTGACTATAACTACCTTAGTTTCTCAAAACGTTTATAAGTTTGTGAGTAGGATGTGCTTCTGATACGTTCCAAGGAAAATTACTTAGTCCTTTATTCCTTTCACCAAGATTGGAAAAATATTTAGGGATAAATACAAAGACTGTCTATCCTCTGTTTGAAAGCAATAACACAGATGAATTAAACTACAAATGCAACAAAACTTAGGGGAAACTATGTCTTGACAGGATATAGTGTTATATATTCTAGTGCCTTAACAAAATGTAATGAAATACTCCTTGTTAAAATATACCTAACACATATATAAATCAATGTTATCAACCACGTTGTAAAATAGATGAGAAGGAAAAGGAAATAATTGTTGCGAACTTGTTGATTTAATGTGAAATAATTAGGGATGCAGGAGGAGGTTTGAGTGATCTCTTCAAAAATCTTATCGCGGGCGGATGAAAGAAAAGAAAAGGCCTGTTTGGCAACAGTGGGCGGCTTGTGAGAATTTGGGCAGTTTAAGGGTTTTCACATTTTACAGACCGCCCTTATGACTTAGATGCTATGAAAAATGTCGAATTGCAAGTTTGAACACCTTTGGTTAGGGTTTTGGAAAAATATGCACACTTTATTTGCTCATTCTTATATGAGCTTTGCCCATGCATTTGCATTGCTTGCATTCACAACAAAAGGCCACTGTTTTTGTGTAAGTATAAGTGTAAGTGCTGTTACAAGCACTGATTTGTATCGTCAAACTCCAAAACCATCAAGGAACCAAACAAAATGCCGTGTTTTGTACCTGTTTCTCTTCAATAGCAAAGGTCTTTTTAAGTGCTTGCTATTTTTTGATTAAAAGAATAAGTTTTGCATATTCTTGCAAAACAGGGAGTCAATATGTCCATACTCGCCATTTGACATTTTTCATAGCATCTAAGTCATTAAGGCGGTGTGTAAAATGCGAAAAATCTTGCACTGACCAAATTCTTACTTTGTCAAACAAGCCTTTTCTCTTCTTTCATTCGCCCGCGATAAGATTTTTGAAAAGATCACTCAAACCTCCCCAGCATCTGCTATTGAATTGTATTGTATTTCAAAAATATTTTGTTCATTTGAAGGCATTGGTGAATAACATGAGATCTCAAATTTTTACACATCAGTTTATTGAACGGATTTTTCTCAGGTCCTGGATAAGCTTTTGCTTGTTTTCACCAGAAACTGGACATGAGAGAGAAAGATAATAGATTATATTTATAGTTGGAAAGAGGAAGTAGATTGTAGGAAGTAGGAATAATAGATTGGCCGCAAAAAAATCGCATGGTTAAAAGCAACCATTCAGGAAGAAAGATGCAAATATGATTACAATAACCTTCCCCTTAACAGGTAAAACGGTTAGATAGTATTTCATGCAACATAAAAGTAGGAGAATTTTAAGTTCATAGTTAAACAGGATCATTAAGAGTGAGCTAACAACACCAAGAAATGAAAAACTTACCTCTTTCCTTCATTCCCTCCTCTAGCCAACCTAGCGGTCACCTCGATTTTCCGTACGACATCCAGGTCCTAGATATCCATGCCTCAGTAATGTAGTCACACTTTAATTTTTTTACTATTAGGTGCAACAGAGCTTAACTAGCCGGGAAAGAACCTTAAAGTTTAACCTCAAGAATAAAAAATCAAAACCTTACCTTAAACCTTAAAAAACCTGAATTTAAACATTGAAATAAATTGAAAAGAACAGCACAGTGTTTCAATTGGTGTTTTCAGCTTGGATCGAAATACCCAAAACATTGGACACATTCTTGGACCCACAAACCAATGGGAAACAACTTTTCCTTTATTGTATCAGGTGTTGCAAAATCACCTGTTTCGTCACACTGCAGAAATCACATTTCTGCAATTTAAAAGGCTTCATCAAATTTTCATTTTTTCTGCCAAACAGAAATTTAAATAGAGATACATAAAAAAGTGATGGGAAAAAATAAAGCCTAGGACCCATGGGTTTGTTGCTAGAAAGGAAGATGATAAAGATTGCATTGTTGATCTGTGCCAAGGACAACAACTTCAGGTCAGATGTTTTGTGTATTCCAAGGTGTGCTAGCAAAGTTGACTTCGAGGCAACTTCAAGTCAGTTTCAGCCGTTTTGTTGATAGCATAAGCTTTCTTGAATCAGAAGTACACGAAGCAACTCATGAAAAAGAGAAGTGTACCACTGGTGCCAAGGTGCAACAAGTAGATACGTCAACAATTTTCCAATGCTATTCATATGTTTAGCATGCACAAACATGTGCTAGTTCCATTGACTTCAAGTAAGCTTCTAGCAAGCTGGGTCGTTATTTGGGCTTAGCATCAAGTTTAATTGATGAGAGGTTCTCCGAGAAGCACGCCTAGAGAGGAGCATTCCAACGTTGTGGAAGCACTCACATTTGAATACTTCAAGGCTGATCAATCGAACTGCAAGCGAACTTCATTCCAGTGTTTCCTTAAATTAGCTGCCACAATTTGCATGCTCCTGTGAGATCAATCAATGTTTTGAGTTGAATGGAGTAATATGAAATAAAGAAGGAGAAATGTGGAATAGCTGAACCAGCGGGCAATTAGTGTTTCGAGAGGATGAATTTACGATCATAGATGTAGAGGCACTTCTAGGTTGGAATGAGAGACTTACTTTTCAAAATGGCAGCTGTCTCAACAAAACCAGCCAATTGAACTACGAAGTGTACTAACAAGTACACTTTCTAGAGTTGCCATCAAAACATATGCTCACACCATTATTTGAACAGGACAATTCATCTTGCGTTTGGCACGATTTGTCAAAATTACACCCAACAAACTATGAGAGTGCCACGAGTTCAAATTGAATTAGTAAATGAAATCACTGTATGCGATTCGGTTGGGTTGCAGAAATCTTCAAAGGAATTGTGTTTATAAAATTAATGAAAAGTTTACTCTCAAGTAGACTTTGGAGCATACCTTCAAGTAAACTAGCAAGCATTCCGAGACCAATGCAACCAAAACATATGACCTTTCATCCCCAGGACCACCGTGATCACAATCAACAAAAAGGTTAAGGTAGGAGAGGACCTCAGCCATGGCCTAACGCCATGATATGCTCTGAACTAATCGGTCTGAATATCACAGCGACCCAGTGTGGTTCGCAAAGGGGTAACTTGTCACTGAGCAAGAGCATGTAGACATAGATATAGGCACAAAGCGCCTAGATTCCCAACCTGCAAGCCTCCTCTGATGTCAGGTATCCATCTAAAGGGAAATATTTCAAATTCAGTAGTGAGATGTACTGATGGGAATAAGGTGCAGCTTGAAGAGGAGTTTGGGCCAAGCAACAATTTTTAGCTGTGCTTGAAAGCTTGCAAGCAGTTTCAAGCACATTCACCCGATGTCAGGTTTGGTAAAACGTCAAATTTTTGGCCACACGAAAAGGAGTAAAATGGTTTGCACTCAAGCTCAACAAAGCCTGCTAGAATAGCTCATAAGAAGGCAAATATCTTGACAAACCTAAGCAAAAAATTGGCAAATTTTGTAACAGGAAAGGAGTTTTTGGTTCTATTTATAGATCAGACAAAAAAGACAAAAGTTCGGCAACCCTGCTATCAACTGTAGGTCATCTTGAAACCTTGAATGCTTGGCTTGGTTTGAGGCAGCTGAAATGGAAACAAGCCCAGCTTGAAAAATTGAAGTGGTCAAAAGTTTGGGTAATCCCATCAGTACTGAAATTGAGCTTCCCAATACTCATTGTCAATCTGCTCTCACACCCCATAGCCACATTCCCTTCTTCAAAGTCTTTAGTGAACATTTCAAAACTATCTTATTTCAAATCAAGGGGTTTGGCAGAAGATTTAAACATTATTGGCACGTCAAATTATTGATTTGAATAATAAATGTGTTTACAGCACAACTGAATACATGAAATCATTATCAAATCTATTTTTTTTACGGGTTTTTATCCGATACAGGAAATGAAATTCCCTGTAAACATGCATTGAGGTGTCAGACTCTGTATGATATTTAATCGTTTAATGTGTTCGAGTTAGCTGCCCTAGTATAGCCTTGAACATAAGGCTGGTCCGGAATAGTCTTTAAAAAATCATCTAATTTGCGTTTGAAGCTCGACAATGGGTCATCTAGTACATAAAACTTTCGAAGGGACCCCGGAAGAAGATTGTAGAGGTATTTAATTTGGAATTTATTTTTTTACATCAGCATGATGAAGTTCTGGCTCCATATTAAAATAAGTTGTAGTGGATACTCTGATCTATCTGATCTATGCCTCACATGTCTATGCATTACAATGCATGCATCATGCTTCACCTTAACACTCAGCCACGGATTACTAGAAGAAGTGGATGTTGAACGAAATTTGTTTTTCACTATTGTTGACCCCGAGTGGGCCGATATGCAAATTAACATATTTTCAGCTTTTAAGGATAAAATAGGCATTGATTTACATGGATATAGTATAGTTCTTCAGTTGCGGCTTTCACCTTACACCTGGACCTTCATTTTCTTATATTAGCTCGTATGCTATGATAGCAAAGCTCGATAGTTGACTTGCAAGTTTTCTTCAGAGTGTGCTTGACTGGTTTTCTCCATCGATTTGGCTTTTCTCGAATGTGACGGTCCGTTTAGATCTTGAAATTCCCGAACATCGATGATCGTTCGCTCGCCCACTTTCAAAGCCGTCACCTCCTGATTTCAGCTACCCCACATTTCTCCTTTTGTTTCTTCCTCGCACCCTTTTCAACCCCGTGCTCAAGAATAGGTCAATGGGCTTGCAATTTTTGACAGCAAATTCGAAGAAACACTGAAAGGAAGTTCGATTAGAGTGTTCGAATGGGAATGCTTCAACGACGCCGGAGAACTTCCCTCTACGAATGCTTCCAGTCATGCTTCTCCTGGATCAAACCTCATGTTAACGTCAAATAGTGAGAAGGTTTACTTGAAGTTGACTTAAAGTCAATGCTACTAGCACACCTTGGTGCACGCTTAACATACCAGCTATTAACAACCATTTGGTTAAAGTATAACATTTCTTCGTTTTCATGTGTATTTCAACATGCACCATTGCTAAGAATGAATCAAATATAATGTAAACGGTGTGATGCATCAAGGCTTGGAAACAATAATTGATGTTAAATTGAAAAAAAGTGCAAAAGCATCCATTTAATAAATAGCAAATTAGATTTGAAATTTTAGTTCATGATTTAAACCTACAGTTCAATTCAAAATTTCGCGCTCTTTTGGTCTGCTTTGTTGCCTCTCATGTTGGGCGTCATGGTTGGGGTGATTTCGAAAAATGTGGAGATATTTTGAAAAAGAGGTACTGGCCTACCCTCTTATTACATGGGATAATGCTATGCCCATTCAGGGATTGAAATCAAACAAGTTGCCAATGGAAGCCATTCGCATTGATTACAGTTGAAATTTATTTGCAAACATTGTGTCACTCTGGTTTTTAATTCAGCCATCAACATCTAGAATGGTCACCCCCATCACCATAAAAAATCAATTCAAATCAAAACTTTATTGACCTCCTTCAAAAGCCACAAATACTCATCTCAAATGTGTTCAAAATAAAGCCAAGCTCCTTGCAAAAGATAGTGACTTTAATGTCTATTTCATCCCACTTAACTTCCCCAAAATTGTCTGTCAGTGTTAAGTTGCCTGGTGTGCTTTTTCTTCTGTGAATTTAAAGTGAAGTGACTTAAGAAAAGTAGAACGCCCAACCAATATCTTTCCAAAAACTGGATAGAGAAAAATATTACAGGTGTTTACTTCACTCCATACCATTTTCATGGGCTGAGAAAGAGTCTTCCGAGTGTAAATAAACAAACAAGCAAGCAGAATTATGTGAGACCAAAAGTAAGGATTTAAAGTTATTTTTTACACTTGAACTTGCTATAGCGCCACTGTTAAACATATTTAATACCTTCTACATGTGTGCAGGGTGTGCTACTTAAAATAAGACAAGAGAGAGAATTCCTCAGAAAAAACTCTTTTACTTAAATTGGCTGAACCTCATTGCATTGTTGATGCTTACACTTGTTGTCTAATCCTATATTAGTAGTGTTCCACTTCAAGTCTAATTTGTGGATTCTTCTTTTATATTTCTATCTTTTAGTGTTATTTATATTTATATTTAGATATTGGATTATTAAAGACACAATTGTTTTTCGGCAACCAATCTTTTTCATGTTCATACCAAATGAAAAAAAGAATGAAATATCTCATCTTAGATTCAAGTATTTGTTTTGTTGTCTTTTTATTTTCTTGATCAATTTGCAATTTTCAATCCAAATTCATACTGTCAGAAATTTTCAGCAAAATTGTGATGTACCATATAGCCAAAATACTTGGAGTGCATTTTTGTGTGTTTGTTGCATAATTTATTGCTGGTGCAGGGAGTGAGATCCCTTGTAAGAACAAATGAGTCGTAAATATGACATATTCTGCACTCATTTAAAAATATGGAATGTAACTTTTGTTACTGGTTCATTTACTTTGATGACAGGAATATTCCTTGCGTCAATTTGTGTTTTCATGATATTTTTTGACAATTGTAGCAAATGGTACTAATGAGTGAAATGCGTTGCTCTCTCTATATAAATGCAAGCTTCTGTTCTAAGAAATACAGTCAATAGCCAGCAAGTATCACAACCCTTTCGATCACTACATGGTGGCAGCGGTGGTGCCTGGTTGAATAAGGGTCATAGCGGTCAAAGTCGTGTCCGTTGGTCAAGATGACGGATTCTGGGGAACACAAAGCCGAGATGGCTTTGAGCAGTTTGAGCCGGGGCGTGTGGATATCGCCTGTTCCAAAGAAAGCCGAGGACAAGTTAGTGGATTACTTGAAGTACTTTGATCGGGTGGCAAAGTCTAGCTTAGAAAACCACCCCGCAATGCTAAGTGCAACCTCAGGTGAGCGAGGTTGCGTGGTGATAACAAACGTACCGTGTATTTACCTGTGAGGCGATTTTTCGTCCTGAGTTTTGAGTGATGGCAGCCAAGTAGCTTATTTCGGTAGTCTTGCACAACCGTTCCGACAGTTCTTGCGTACCGTGACGGTAGGCGCTGGAATTGTCAGTGTCTTGGAAGAAAAGAAAGGTTTCAGCCAGTTTCAGTGCTCTTTAGAAGCAAGTAGGAGAAGTAATTAATCAACTTTTCCTAACATCACCTAATCTAACGGTCACAACATATGATCCCAAAGCCTAGCCTTGCAGGGCCTGAAGCCTGAAGCCTAATCCTAAAGCTGTGTTGCAACATACACTTTGCATATTTATCTATGCCGACGCACTGAGAATCCGTGCGCGAACTTGGACTTCTAGGTCCAAGAGCTTACCGGCCCATCCTTAAGACTGCCTGTAGTCTGGTGATTCCCGTTTAGAGAACTCTCATCAAGACCACATGCTTCTATTGGGAACACAAAACTTTCGCTACGTTTGTTTTTACCACGCAACCTCGCTCACGTGAGGTTGCACTTAGCATTGCGGGGTGGTTTTCTGAGCTAGAGGTGGCAAAGACCAACGCACCCTACGCACGCATTGAAGGCAGGGTCGGGTCAGCTTTGCTTAAGTGGGAGCTGAAAAATGCCACAAAGATGACAATTGCGAATGATAACTTGCTCCAATCTATGAAACATTGAAGGCACAACACAAATTGTTGATTACCTATCAAATGATAGGGTTGGCTATATTTTTCTGCATTCGCAGATTCCTATTCTTAACTATTTATGGCAAGTTAGGAGCATTTGGCTTGTTTTCATCTTTTGCCTATTGGCAAAGCTGAGCCGACCCATTCCAAACTTATCGCACTATCGTCTTGACAAAACCGTTCTGGTGAACAAATGGTGAACAAGTTTTGCGTGTAGAACAGGTTTCCGCACTCAAAGGAATATCCAAGAAGGGGGTGAAGGCCCGCGAGATCCAACCAAAGAGCCAATGATTGTATCCATCCACAAATTTCCGCAATATTTGAATCTGCGTCAAAAATGGATTCAAGCAATTCCTAAGAAAGGATTAGAAACCCTCCTTGTAAGCAACAATTTGTTCCCGCCACTTTCAATCCCACGACTTTGAGCCCAACCGACAAGATGAGAATGTGACTCGGGAAGAAGCGAAACTCCCAAACCCAAAGCCGTACCAAGTGTCTTTCCAAATTGTCCAGTTTACTTCACACGTCAAGTGCAACCTCGAAATGAGGAGACGGCGGCATCAAGTCGACATCAGCGAGCTCAGCGAGAGCTTGATACAAAAATTGAAGCTTTCTTTTTGGAAGAGCAAGTTTAGAACCTCCAGGAGTTTAAATTAAAAATTGGATTAGAAAGAATGCCAAAGGACATCTGGCAAATCGATGACCAAGACAGTTTGACCTTTATTGGCGTTCAGAGTTCCAAAGACAACGGGCCGAGGATTACATTCAGCCTTGTATTGAATAGTGAACTGAGATACTCGATGTTCTCACGTGGAATCAAGATTCCAAATTCCAAAATTGCTGACATAACAAAAATGTCTTCAATCTGTTCAACAACATTGCTCCTTAACGTTTTGGCCTTCTTAAAACATTACGATGAGACTCAAAGGAGTAGCATTGACCACTTCCAAAATGCAATTAAAACGCTGGAAACCAGCCTTGATCATTGGATGGGTACAACGGGAATCAATGAAGACTTTGAGCGTAAATTCCAGTTTTCACTTGAGCAGCTAAAACTTTCCATTGTTGGAAAAGGGTCTCGGCGTTATTCTCCAAATCTTCTAGCCATGTCTGTTCTATGGAATACCACTAGCCCCAATCTTTACAAACAGATCCTAGGGGAAGGCATTCTTTCTGTTCCTTCTCAAGCTCATTTGTCAGCTATTTCTCGACCATGTGATGTTGATCCAGGTCTGCCAACACGTCTTTAGCTTACTTGGAAGCCCGTGCCAAGGCATTGAACAAGTATCAGAAGACCTCCTTGATCTTGATTGACGAAATTTTTACTGCTTCTCGCTTTGAATATGCGGGAGGAAAATTCTTCGGCTCAAATTACAATGGAGATCCAACTAAAACCCTCCTTTGTTTCATGATCAAGTCATTGGCAAGTGGTCAACGAGATGTGGTGTCACTTATTCCTGTCACCAAAATAAGTGCTGAACTTATCCACCATCATCTGATGGAAATTCTTAAGGCTGTCAGTGAAATTGGTTATAAGGTGATCGGTTTGTGTGCGGATAATCACTCAGCCAATAGAAAACTCTACGTGTCTCTTTGTAAAGGAACACTGACGCCTTGGATTCCCCATCCAGTGAATGAAAGTGAAAAACTGTTTCTCCTGTTTGATCCTGTTCACACAGCAACAAGGTTTTGAATCCCACTTCAATTGAAAAAAACAATGTCAAACTAGCCAACAGCCTATTTCATGAGTCCACAATCAATGGATTGACCTTCCACACTAACAATTATTCTGATTAGAAGGACACAGTTGAGTTCTTGGAACTAATACGAAGATATTGGAATGTGGTTAACGTTAAAACCACAACTCTTAGCCAAAGGAAACGCAACCCAGATTCAGAACCAATCACGTCTGCCAACAAGAAAAACTTAGATTTTCTGAGGAACTTTACATCTTGGTTGATCAAATGGAAAGATGATTGTGCTAGTCACAAGATGAAGCTCGGCTTATCCAAGGAAACATTCATTGCCCTCATTCAAACCACAAACGCCCTTGTTGAAATTGCAGAATTTTTATTGGACGAAAAAGGCTTCAACTATGTTCTCCTTGGGAAATGTCAATCAGATGACTTAGAAGAACGATTTGGTTGGTATAGGCAGTTGTGTGGAGCGAACTTCTTTGTTTCTGTGCGACAAGTTTTGGAGGCAGAGAAGGGTATTCGTCTAAAATCCCTTTTGAAATTTTCGCAACTGACGATGAAGGAGGTTGGAGAAGTTTTCTCCAAGAAGAGCAACGACATCAGCAACCTGTCGGAAGTTGACATTTTCACTTCATTGTTTGAAGACCCGCTATTTTTAACATGCAATGAAGAAGACGACGCAAACGTAATTTTTTATGTTGCTGGGTATTTGGCCAAGACGGTGGGAAAACTGAAAAAATGTCAGTCATGTCTCAATCTCTTGTTTGATGGAACCCAAGAGCTTGTAGTTAAATTTGAAGATTTGGAAGATGACACCGATCCAAGTTCAAGCAATATACTCAAAGAGAGATTCTTGGAACAAGTTACTCGTGGGGGGCTTAAGAAACCAAGTGACCTGGTATATTTGTCGTGTATTTACATCTGGAATTTTTATAATACCATCATGGCCTGTGGTGATTTGAAAGCTTTTTTGATGTCGTAAAGATCACCTAGAGTTTTGTTCTGCGAGGCTTTGTTGCTTAAATGGATGAACAGGAAGACACAACAACAATCAAATGTCGGACGTGCGCCAATGGGCACGAGTTTTCGGATTTATTGAGACGTTTGTCCTTTCACATGTTCAACTTGATGGCCAAAAACTTTGCCCTCCAAATGAACGAGACCATTCGCCTAACAAAGAAAAGAAAAGAACAGCAAAATCCAAAGTTGAGTACTTCTGGTCAGAAGATAAGGAAACTTCAGTCGGAGTAAATTGTTGCTTTCTAGGGGTTTGAAATAATAAATATTTCATCACTAACAAGTTGAATCACTGTCTACCTCATTTATTCTTTTCGCCATTGCTCGTCTTTTCGTCTTTATGTTAGATAGTTACTTTCCATTGCTTGGGCCTTCTCTAGAAATCCTGAAAATGAAGTCCACCTATAATCTAGAAGTCTATGCCACAGGACGCGAACTTCAGCTGACGCGTAGCCCAAAGAGGCCCTTAACACGGTGCGGCTCTGCAATGAATTGATTGAATGAACAGTGAATGAAAGGAGAAAAACAAAATTGCCAATAAACAATAGAAAAAGTTGTTTGATAACAAACATCACTTGAGAACAAAGTTGCAGCATGAGATAGCGCTCCTTTTCCTGACATTGATTTCTAAACTGATGTTTTCTGTTGTCAGGAATTAGTCATATCTGAGCTGCTTCAGACCAATGTCTCGCATAAAACTGAGAATCGATCTCAATCTGTTGTGTCATGTGCACCAGGAGAGTGTTTGTGTTCAACTGAGCTTTATTTCAGGCTACGTCAGAGTCAGAGGAATAGAGGAATGGAACACCTCCCCCGAGATGCGAAGTATATACAAATACACAAATTTGAGGTTTATTGAGAGAAGTTATGTCAAACTAGGAAACACGAAATTGGTATTGTTGCCCAAGGGTGGTCGTGCTTGGCGCCTATAGAAGGCTGTTAAGATGCGGGTTCTTTCTTGTCGTCGTATGTACATCCTGTACCAACGATGAATGGCTAGGAACACGAGGAGTGTTGAAAGTAAAAAGATGAGACCGATACCAAGTGAAGGAACGTGCAGTTCCAGAATATGGAATCCAGAAGAACTGAACTTGTTTGGGTGGTTTACCAATGTGTTTTCGGTTTTATCCCCTTTGGAAGATTCGTATCTTGAAGAATGAGATCCCATGTTCACTTGAATCTGACACGTTTTTCTTGGAGACGAATGGATCTTCTGGGTCCACTTGAATTTTGCGAAATTTGAGGAAGGCAGACTGATGACCTTTCCTTTTTAGCCATGTTCATGCCATCAAAACGAAGTCGAATGTATCGTCTGTTTCTTCGTATAGTTTTGCCCTCAACCTCATTGACATAGGAACGTCCGTATTTTTCCTTTCAAATGAGTGAAACCCCTTTGGAGTCGATTGTTTGGTGTTGGGGTCTTGTATCCAAACATCTTCGTTTGGAGTTAAAGGATAGAGGGGGTGAGCTCTGGCGTTAAATCTGAATTGAGTGGATTGTTTGGAAGAAGCTCTGGTATCCTTTGCTTCCAAATTTGGGGTGGCTTGTACACTAAGCCTTGGTAGAATGCCTCGCAAAGTACGATTAAAGAAAAGGTGATAAGGCGAGAAGCCGTCTTCTCTTGGCATAGCTCTGAACTCTTGGAGAGCCAGTTCTTTGTCTTGGCCTGTGATATGGCATTTTTGAAGGAGTCTCTTCATGTTCTTCACGGTACTTTCGGCAAGTTCGTTTGAAGATAGGAAGTATGGCGATGAAGTTTCATGTGTGATGAAATGATCTTGGCAGAATGTTTTGAAGGTGTCTCTGAATTGGGGTCCATTGTCGCTTTTGATCACTTTAGGAAATCCAAATAGTTGAAACCATTGATGTATTTGCTTGGTTACATTCGAAGTGGCCGTCCTATTCAGATGGGCGAGGAACCGAAATCCAGAGAAGGCGTCCACCATGGCCAAAAATGTTTTCCCTCCGAATTCGAAGAGGTCAAGACATACGAGATCCATGGGTTTGTCTGCATTTGTTTGTAGCAATGGTTCCCTAGGAAGGCTTAGGCGGAAACGTTGGCAAGCATCACAACGATCAATTACGTTTTTGATTTCGTTATTCATCCCCGGCCAGAAGTAAAGCTGTTGTGCAGCTTTTCTCGTCTTTGTGATTCCTTGATGAGGAATTCAGAATGTCCGGTCGTGCTGAATAAGGCACAATGATTCTGCCCTCCCATAAGATGAAAGTCTCTTCTTTATCGTCGAAAAGAGCGAGAACGTCCCATAAGCAGGGTGGGCATTTTTCGACATCGAGAGCATTTTGGACACCCTAGTGTCCAAAAGTGTCCAAAAAAAACCAGAAGGTGTCCAAAAATACCCAGAAGGTGTCCAAAAATCCCCCGAGGGTGTCCAAAAATCCTCAGAGGGTGTCCAAAAATCCCCAAAAGATGTCCATGAGTGTCCAAAAGTCCAACAAACTTAAAAGAAAGTTGTACAAATCAGACGAAAAACCAGTAACTCTACATAAGTAATTGAATTCTAAAGAATGCATGGTTGTGTACTTAAACAAAAATAGTTCTATTAATGGGAGCATTACTTGGAGAAATAAACTTTGCCATGATAACTTGTTAATAAATTGTTAAAAAAATAAATGTTTTGTTTACACAATATGGTAAAATGTGTGTAACTGTTCAAAATGTTTCAAGATTTACATTTTATTTCCTCATCTGTAAACAAGAGTCTTGTATTTTTTAATAGTAAAACAACACTGCTTTAATTCTTTGGCAAAAGCATTATAATACCCACTTTGCAATCTGATATCAGTTTGAGTGTGCTTTATTATAGTTAACATTTTTTGGACAGTCAGGTCAAAAGACTTCTTGCCTCTTGGATGGGAAACACTTGCAACAATGATAAACTTTGGAATATAAATCAAGATACTAAGTAACCTTCTCTTGTCACAAATCAAGACACAATTAGCTTTAAAATGTACTCGCATACTATGTTTAACATGAAGTGTGGTGTGAGCGTGTTATTAGTAGTCCCACTCTCACATTCGTTTGTTCGTTCATTCCTTCAGTCGATCATTCTTTCCCACATTTTGGACGATGCTCGGTGGTCAAATGAAAAGAGTGGAAAGTTCAAATGTCCAGTTTGGCCATCAAGTTATTGACTCATTTAATGTATTAAGTGTAAGTTTCTTATGCTGAATTGACTTATTCTTGCTTAGATATCGTCAAGTGATGTTTATTTTGGAGAGAAAGTTTGTAGAATGTTATTCTAAAAATGTTTTTAACCATTATTTTTCGAATTACTATTTTTGGACACTTTTGGACACTCTTATTTTGGGACAGCCTTATTTTTGGACACTTTTGGACACCTTTTGGACAGGGGTGGACAAAATGTCCAAAAATCAAATGCCCACCCTGCCCATAAGTGAGCGAGGGGTTTTGCTGGATGAGATTTTTTTGGGGGGGAGGGGGGCGGATTTTTTAATACCGCTACAAGGAATGGGGTTCCCTGTAAAGAGAGTTAATGATTAATATAGTTTATTAAATTACCGTTTATATAAAATTTGATCTGCCAATGAGTTACTGTTGGCAGATCTGTACAACCCTTGAATAGTGGGTTGGTCAGGAATAGTATTCAAAAATTTGTCCAATCCTGCCTTAAATGCTGTTCGAGGATCAGCTCCTACATATTCCCGACGAAGACTAATAGGTAACAAATCGAACAATCAAGGAGCCCGATAAAGAAGAGAGGAGGACTTCATTGTTCGAACTAGTCTCGATTCCCTTGGATTTGGAGGTGCTCTCAGAACGCACGTAAAACCTCTACGATCGCTACAACTGATTTGCATGGACAGAGCCCATGAATGCTCTTGAAGACATACAGTATCAGATACCATTCATACCTTCTCTGAGTACTGTACAGCCCTAACTTTTGGAGCCTCTCCCAATACGAGAGCTCTCTCATTCCTGTGATGTTCCTAGTAAAACATCTTTGAACCTGCTCGACCTTTTGCAAACCTGCCGAACTCATTGGAGCCCAAATGGGTGAGGCATATTCAAGATGCGGTTGAACAATCGACTTGTACAGAGTTAGCATCGTAATACTATCTCTGGACTTGAAAGTGCGATAGATCCAGCCACATGTTTGAAATGCCTTCCCCAGTTTCAACTGGATATGCTCATCGAACTTTCCATCATCTTGGATGACAACTCCTAAATCCCTCATGGACGAGACCTGCTCAATATCACAACCTCCATTGTCTTTGAGTGGAACATCTAATTTGGACGTCCCATAAGTCATTGTGCGGAATTTCATCCCGTTCAATGCCATATTACTCTGACCAACCGTAGTAGACTTTCTCCAAGTCCTCAACTAAACATTTTGAGTCCTGACCATTCCTTCCACAAACTAATTTTGTGTCATCAGTAGGGATGTCATTCTCTAGTAAATGCAATTTTTTGCAATTTTCCCGTTTATTTCCATTTTATGCAATTTTTCAGGTTTTGTGCAATTTTTAGCAATTTTCATGCATTTTCCCGAGATTCCCGCCAGAAACCTGTTCCATTTGTGCAAAAACTGGTTTTGAGTACAATTATTCTAAGTGGCTAAAATAGTGCCAAATATTTCAGTCGTATAGGGAAGCAGACTTTTGCAGTCCTTATATTGAATAATGATAAATATATCTGACCGCAGTTTGATGGCAGCACATTGGAAAGTGCATTCCGAGTTATCTTGGAGTTAAAACTTTTCACTGAGTCATTAAAGTTTGCCTCAAGTTCATATTAGTGATGGATTAAATTTGATTTCAATCTGTTCAATCTTTTAGAACTGCCACCAATGCCATTGATCTTGATGGCACCCCAGGCCCGAAGTCTTCAATAACAGGCTCACTTTTTGGATATTCTCCATAAACGAACGGACTTTTCGCAGAAGTGACAAATGTACAGTTTTACGTGAATTGGCAGTCACAACGAATTATCGCGCGCAAAAATGATCGAACAAATTGAAAATCAGATTGAACTCTTTCAGTAGTTGATACTTATGCATTCGTATTTGGCAGCAATATCAAATTTTCGAGTCCTGAATAATTCGAGTCAAAAGCCATAATTTACTACTAACGCCATCTATTGTACTTTCCTCAAACTCGTGTGAAACGTTCAAAGGCTTGTGTAACGAGAGATTCTTAGAAAAGCTAAACAACAAAAAATCCTTTTGTTTACAAACAAGCACCCATCCACCTTTGTTCATAGATGGTTTCCCAGAATTCGATGGAACTTTTCATTGTTATGAAATAACACCAAATAAACTTTGCAAGCCCCATTTAAGACCATTCAAAAAGGTCTTTCCCAGAATGGAGGTTTTGTGCAATTTTTGCCGTTTTTTGTGTAATTTTTGCGCAATTTAGGCCAATTTTTTTGTGCAATAGAATGACATCCTTAGTCATCAGCATATGAAGAAATACTGGCTTTTGTTCTAAACTTCTGGAGAGGAGCTATAAAGAGAATAAACAGGAGCGGACCTAAGATTGAACCTTGTGGAACACCTGACTTGACATCATACATGCCAATAAATGATCCTTCAACCTTGACTATTTGCTTCCTATCACTCATGAAACTATCAATCCAATTCAGGACCTTTCCTTGGATCCCAACCTCTTTGAGTTGATCGAGCAAAAGACCATGATCTACCTTATCAAAGGCCTTGGCAAAGTCAAGATAGACTACATCAACTGACTCGTGACTTTCAAGCCCCTCAATGATCTGCTCGATGTGGTCAACTAATTGGGTGACTGTACTAAAATGGGCTCGAAACCCATGCTGCCCTGGGGGAATGATATCATGAGCTTCCAAATACTCAACAAGCTTGGACTTCATGATCTTCTCAAAGGCCTTTGCAATACTGGAAGTCAGAGAAATGGGCCTATAATTACTAGGGAGTGACTAATCTCCGCCCTTAAAAATTGGAACCACAGGAGCTATAGAGAAGAGGGAAACTTGCCCTGATCTAAAATGCGACGCATCAAGTACGAGAAAACAGGGGCATGTTCTTTTGGTCCTGTGTGCTGATGGCCCAGAGAGGGCATACGTTTGCTTGTGCACCTGTATCAACGATAGCCGTGAAATTGGATGAGCCTACGCTCAATGGTGCAGCAAATGGGTAACGACTTGATAGTTGGAGCTCCATTCCGAATATGTCGCAATAAGCCACTTCTTCGACAGCCCTTGAGGCCTCATGGTTATTGAGATACCAAATTCTTGTGTAATTGAATTCTGGCGTTCCATCAACTCGAACTCCGGGGTTCACTACTGCTTCATTCGATACGGGCATGCTTGATCATCTGAGTTCTTTAATCCTCGTAGCCAATGAGAAATCGTGTCTTCAGATATCGAGTGTAGGAACCAAGAATTTTTTATCGTTATACATATGTAAGGATACATAATATAATTGTCAAATAATACTAACCCTGGACATTTCGGGTTGTCTGACGTACGCGTTGGTTCTCTGGAGAATTTGATACAACTGTCATGGTCCTCATGGAATTTTTATTCGGTAGTTCCCCCAGAGTCAGATTCGCATAAGAGCGAGTACGGGGTTGCGTCGGTTGACTTTTGCAGTTTTTGCGATGCATTAACCCGATTAACCCCGTTTCATCAAGAAGCACAAGGCAATGACGAAATTCGCGGCA
This sequence comes from Tigriopus japonicus, assembly GCA_010645155.1. NCBI lineage: Eukaryota > Metazoa > Arthropoda > Copepoda > Harpacticoida > Harpacticidae > Tigriopus > Tigriopus japonicus. The sequence goes on from CM021320.1 coordinate 958,422, forward strand.
TGCTCCAGGGTGACATTATTGAACTACACTACGGACCTGCTCCTTGGGTAAGCAACAAACGTGTAACCCATAAAACCCTTAGTCAAATTAGAATTACCATCGACTTCCGCAACCTCAAAAAGTGTTTGATAGACCGTCGTGTCCCCATTCCTACCATCGAATCCATCAAGGCTAGCTTGGTAGGCTGCACCGTCTTTGCAAAGCTGGACTTCAAAGCCTCCTTTCACCAATGGATGAGTGTAATCGAACGAATTCAGCTGTGGATTCTGGGGACAAAATGACTAGGGATGGGTCAGAACTAGGTTCTGACATTTTACAGGTTCAGTTTGCTACGTGAGGAACAAATTCTTAATTGAATTGATTGTCAAAATGAAGAAAACGAGTTGGGCTAACGAATTTTGATTAAATTTTATGGAGGGTGAGTCTCGACTCCGACGCATCCCTAGCCATTTTGGCCCTAGAATCCCCAGCTGAATTCGTTCGATTACACTTATCCATTGGCATTGTCCAAGGAATCCCAAGCTCTCACAATGTTCCGCGCCAATGGTGCCCTTTATCATTTCAAGAGGCTCCCCATGGGAGCTAAACCCGCTTCAGGCGAGTTTATGAGAGCCATTCAAGAACATTTCACCAACATCCCCGGGCTGCACGCCGTCCACGACGACCTGATCATCGCTGGTGTGACGGCGGAGGACCATGATCGGTCTCTAACGACATTTTTGGAGCGATTATTAGCCACGGGGATGACTCTGAATCCGGACAAGTGTGTCTTCAAGCAGGTAGAAATGGCGTTTTGAGGCATGGGTGTATCTACTGAGGGAGTCAACGTCAGAGGGATGCCAAAACCCTTACGAACAAGGACGAACTCATTTCGTTGTGCATGGCACATTCAAATGCCGACTTCATATCCTTCTTTGCCCGCGAAACGCCTCTGTTGCGGGCCCTCACCAAAAAGCACGCAAAGTTTCTCTGGACCCGAGCTCATCAAAACAAATTCGATCGTTTAAAAACGTCTCTTTACGACGATGCTTGTCTGACGTTTTTTGACACCTCACTTCTACTGATGTGTTTCGAGTTGGATTTTTGGCAGAGCTTTACCAATTTGGTTTATATCATGAGCTTCCAAATTCCAAAATCTGACCATATCTAAACTTTTCAACAAGGAATAGACCTTATCTACCATGAAATATGGCAGCACTGCCAACTCGAAATCCCTTTTATTAATAACTATCGATAGAACTTGAAATCGAACTAGTTCGAGTGTTGCCAAATTGGTCCCTGTTTAGGTCTTTTCAAAAAGTTCAATACTACATGCCCTTTATAACAGCGATAAACTTCCGAGACAAAACGGGCAGCACTACTGGTTCGAAACACATCACTGCTCACTTCCCACCATTGTTTTTGTTGACGCCCAGCATAACAGATTGTGTGCCATTCTCTGCCAGGGTCGCAGCAAAGACGATCTCAAAACAGTGGCTGTCGCCTCGAGATCCACCACTGAGGTTGAAACACAAGACCATTTAACGGCTAGACCTCGCTTCGTGCGAGAAAAATGTGGACAACTTTGCTTTATCAGCTGTTACATAACACTACACCCTAAAATGGTGGGAATTTCGAACTTTTCAAAATTTTGCCAGCGTGGCCAAATCCTGAACAAACTCAACGTACCGTACGTACTTTGTTCTCGACGCGAGCGAGCGTCTTTACTTCTGAGCACGCGGTCGCCCTGAGATTTCGAAGCTAGCGCAGCTGGGCCAAGTGGTGTCACTTTTCTCTCGCCGACGGAACGGGCCAATGCGACATCTAGTCATTATTAAAGCCTTTAGTTTGAAGTTTGAAGATACCAATATAGTCGTTTCAATTGACTTCATAGTTAGTCTTTTCCAAATTTAATATTTCGAGGTAGAAACTTCAGGTCCTACAGAAGTGAATAATGAAACAAAAAACACCAAACCAGGAAGACAGAGTTACTTATAATGTGCTCTGAACTCGTCAAATGTGTTACATCTGTCAAACTTTACAACGGTGAGAGCCAAACACTGAAATTATTCGGGTCTTTCTTTGAAAATTCAAACTTAGGCTAGCTTAGAAATAAAATTTCAAGACTTGAAATTGCCGGCAACGTCTTGTCAGCTAAACAAAAGTTTTGGGAAAATATCTGGTCTTTCCCGTTTTATGAGTCACTTAGTATCTTCCTCGTCTTGTTTCATTAAAATATGCATTATAATGCGCAGAGCGCTAATCTTAGCTTTGACTTTGGACACAAAAAAGCTTCAACAGTGGGCGAGATCAACTTATACACATTAAAAAGCAAGTGAGCACCTTCCTAGGTGTACCGTGGTTCTTCCTGTCAATGATTTTCTGCAAACAAATAGCTGTCCTTCTAATCAATTTTCAAATGTAAAGTCCCAGTTTTATCATTGTTTATATCACCGCCCGTTTCATCAAAGTGCCACAAGATGTCATCCAAGTCACGAAAAAAATGTTGAGAGCTTCAGAGTTGTGGCGTTAGGGGGTCTCAGTAGGGCTGGATGGCTTGGGCCCATCCCCCACTTACAATGACTCCCAGCATGATTGTCAGATTGGAATAAAATCTTTTTTAGTTAGGCGGATTCAGCTTCTTGCCTATATTTATTGCCTGTGAATGGCATTTTGATATCATACATGCTATTTGGAAGCTGGAAATGTTAGCAAACTATTTTTAATGTTAACAAACCTGTTAACAAACACGAAGCAGAAAATGATTTCAAAAAATCCATTCCATGCGTAGTTTTGCTGGAAATCTTACAAAATTGCGTTTTCCACAACTGAGTTTATCCAGATGCGTGACTAGTTAGTTTGAGAAACTCGTTTTTCAGTCGACCGTAGCTATTTCGTTGCTCCTTGTTACGAAGCTACAAGGTAACTTTTTATTAACTAGCTACTTCGAAAATCTTTCAAAAACTAAGCTGGGTAAAAAACGAGTGGTCCAAGTCAGGGATAACCTATATGGCTCCTGTCCAAGTTTAGATGAGCATTTCTTTTTCTTCTTGCTAGGCCGGCACAAGTATGGACGCCACCAACTTTACTTTGGTTGAAGTTGCAAGCCAAACAATTAGTTCTTCAATGGTTGATGTTGGCGACAGTTTCACATTTGAAGTTGTAGTCGATCTGCCTGGTATAATTGTTGCAAACAAGTCGGATATGGTGATTGAAATTTTTGGCCTTGACGCAGACAGTGGTAAGATATATTTTTTCATAAAATACCTGTTAATCATATTTGTGTTTCTATAGGTGTAGCGGGAATCCATGTGTGCCAAGCTCATGAGGAAGACATCTCTGGACATGGGGACAACATAAAATCGATTCAAAACTTTCCAGTTTATGTTGATGAAATATCTTCACATCATAAGAACTTTGTAACAAATCATCACATGATTTCAAATGTTAAATGATATCAAAACCAAATCCCAACAGGTGCCAAAAACGCAAATAATTCGAGAGCAACTTCACACTGATGGAGTGGAAGATGTTGAAAATGGCAATAAAATTCAGATTCAATTTCAAGCAGTGGTCGTAAATGCTGGGTTGGACAAAGATTGGACCTTTCAAAGTGGAGACAGACATTATATTACAATTGGAATACAATACGGAGACCAATTCCTCTGGGTTGGCCAAGCAAGTTTTATTGTGTCGTTGTCAAATCAAGTAAGCTGAATAAGATCCAAATCAGGAGTGATTTTTTTTAATTGTTTATAGAGAGAGTTGCGGTCGGCCAAGTGCAGAATAAAGTAATAACTAGGGACTGGCAAAAACCGCAAAAAAAGTGTTGAGAACATACATTACTTTTTTTGCTGTTTTACACTTTACGCCTTTATTTGTCCTTTTTATTCGCTAATTTAGCCTAAAACATTCGAATTGCTGAAGATGTGCTATTTATTTTTGAAAAATGTCAACTGTTGTAAGATTTTTTTTCAGATTTGAAAATTAAGTATAATTTAACACACATCCAAACGTTCAGACGATTTACAAACGTAGCAATAGATGGTTACTTGCTAAGGTTGATTGAATTCTAACAGATAAAGAAATAAAAGAAGCCTCGGTAATATCTAGGCAAATCATTAGATACCTGGATGCTGCGGCTATTTACAAAAGTCGTTTTTCGAATTCTGGACTACCCAGAGAAAAATCTAATCAAACCAGTTGTCAGATTGGCAAGTAAAACTCTCCTGTTTAATTTCAACTTGATCGATAAAAAACTTGCTGCATTTAGATCAATTTAAAGCATAGAGTGCGCTCCTCCGACCAAACCAGTGCACCTACAATCGTCCAAAAGGTGTCCAAGCTTGGCATAGCTTGGGTGCTTGTACAAGTACTTTTCCCAGTTAACAGGTTTGCCAAATTTGCTATGAACGAAGAATAAACTTGCCATCCGAATTTCACTAAACCAGGCTGATTCAGTTAAATAGGGCCCATACCTTTGAAAGGATGTATTTTTAAGAAAATTACATACTTCAATTCTCTCACATGGGGAAATGCAAAATATTTCGAGAATACTAAAAAAGATTTGGCATTTTACTTTTTCATGCCGGCAACTCTGAGTAAACGAGATTGTTCTGGAAGTGTGACTTCTAAATCTCGGTCTTGATTAGCCTCAAAAGTGCATTCATGTGTGGCCTAGAACCGAAACAAAAAAAACCATGGTTTTGCAAATGCTATCCAAATTGAATTTTTTTGTATTTTTTTGTATCTTTTTTTTTGTATTTTTTTGTATCTTTTTTTGTTTTCTTGTATATTTTTTTGTATCACTTCCACTATTTATTGCTAAGTTATTAAGGTCAAAAGATCATCGAAAATGCAACTTGACATTTTTTCTTCTAAGTCACACTGCAAGTACGATCTTAACTCTTCAAAGAGCAACTGCCGGCAACTGCATCTTCCGATGTTCCTTGAGCTTGGGAAGTGTATTGGTGTATTGCCCAAGTAATGCTTGTCAACAACTTGTTCTTGGGTGTTTGTGATGACTCATTACTTGCCCAAGTCACATCACTAATCTTTATTTCGTTTTATCTTTTACTGCCGAACAGGTTCTAGGTCGATTCTTTTTCGAACTACTACTCCTCAACAGAGAACTTGTTTTAGGGCACTTCATCTTGATTTTCACCCAGAACTCGATAATAAAGTTTTACCGCACAATATCTCACTTCTACATATCTCAACATGGAGCAATCGGTTTACTGATCTTCGCAACATTGCTTGATCCAAGACCACAGTGATCCACTACAGTGATCCACTACAGTGATCCACCATAGTGATCCACCACAGTGATCCACTACAGTGATCCACCACAGTGATCCACCACAGTGATCCACCACAGTGATCCACCACAGTGATCCACCACAGTGATCCACCACAGTGATCCACCACAGTGATCCACCACAGTGATCCACCACAGTGATCCACCACAGTGATCCACCACAGTGATCTACCACAGGGATCTACCACAGGGATCCACCAACGATTCACAGTGATCTACCTTGATTTGGAGCCGTTTCACAACAACGACCCTTTCAAAACATCAAAATTGTTTGCGGTGACGAACTTTCTTTTATCATGGCCCCGAAATTAGATACAGGAAAAGCTGCGACAGTGAACTTTTCTGTAGCATTTAACCATCTTTCTCGATTACAACGCCACGTGACTCATGCCGTAAGTGGAATTGACCGTACTCAAACACCTTCTATTGATGTAATCTCAGCTTTGGATACAGACGTTGCAACAGCGGAGCAAGATATTCCATCTGTTGATGAGGCATTTCGTTCATATTGCTCAATAATTGATTTTGATGTTGACTTTTTAAATGACGATCCACTTTACAAGCAAATGAATGATGTTGTGAATGAAATCTCTGATGCAAGGCGGGAGATTAACCGTTTGTTGAAACGTATCCAATGTTTGGAGCAATCCCAAGTTGTTTCATCTAGAGAAGTCTTGGATCATAACGCACATTTCAATCGTCCATCCAAAATCAACTCTGCCCTGAAACCAGAGCGATTGCATGTCTCCGCCACGCTTGCCGAATTTCGGTCATGGAGAACCAATTTCAATCTTTACTATTTAGTGCAACGCGAAAACACGAAATGACGTGCTAATGAGTCGACCAACATCTCTCGCTCACTTTCCCCGAACCCACAATCAGTTCGACGCAAAGATCGAGCAGGCTGGGGGTAAGGAAATAATGATTTTCAAAGTAAATACCTTGTGAAATATCTACCATACTTCTTCCCTATAAAGGTACCGACTACAGTTATTTTACTATTCATCTAACAATATGGATACGTTTCCTCTTACCGAACAACACGGTTATGTTAGATCATGTCTAGAAATGAAATTGCAACACATGCTGGACACCATTATTGGACCTGACACACCCGTTATGGGCAACGATGGCGTTTTGGACTAACTACGAGGAATTTTTCTTCAAAACATACCAGTACTAACACGAAGGTACAATTTTTCCGTTGTGACCAGAAACTCAACGAGAAATTTAGCGATTGGTACTTACGAATGCAACTGGAGGGGCAAGAAGCCGAGTTAGAGAAATAAGAACAAGACGATCTTTATGTTTTCGACTGGTCACGGGAACGTCTGACAGAAAATTTCGAGAAGAATTTCTTCGAACGTCTAATCCAACTCGGAGCAAACTAGTGGTTATCGCTAGAGCTTGGGAAACGGCATCTGAAGTCGAGAATTACATGAATTTACAAAATGGTCCACAAAACCAGACTATTGTTGCATCAATCTCGAATGGTGCAAATGGAAAGAAGTTCAGAAAAGTTCAAAAATCAGCGATCTTCAAACAAATTACTCCAGGGACATGAGGTGTGGTAAGACAAAAACATCCCATGAGTCTCAACAGTGTCCTGCTAAAGGCCAGAAATGTAACAAATNNCTGAAGTCGAGAATTACATGAATTTACAAAATGGTCCACAAAACCAGACTATTGTTGCATCAATCTCGAATGGTGCAAATGGAAAGAAGTTCAGAGAAGTTCAAAAATCAGCGATGTTCAAACAAATTACTCCAGGGACATGAGGTGTGGTAAGACAAAAACATCCCATGAGTCTCAACAGTGTCCTGCTAAAGGCCAGAAATGTAACAAATGTGGCACCATGGGACACCTGGGTATCATTTGCATGAAATCTAAACAAGCACAAAAGCCCAACGTACATGCTTGCTCTACCGCTGAACCTGAGACAATCTCAACATCTTTGGCTTTAGTATGTGCTACCAATGTGGGAACAAATCAAACTCCCCGTGCCCTTGTGGAAGTCTATCCTGAAGTGGGTTCCCCTTTTCGATTAAAAGTTCTTCCCGACACAGGAGCCACAGAAACCCTTGTCTCGCTTAATCTGGTTCATGCTCATGGCATTCCAATATCGCACCAAGACATGAGAAATATAGTGGCTGCGAATGGCTCACCACTTCGATGTTCCGGTTCCGTTTCTCTACATTTGAAACACGGTGAAAAATACAAGGCCACAATTGTTGCGTTTGTCCAAGGATATGGTTTGTCACACCCGATCTTTATGATGAACAACTACTTTCTTGGCATCACATGATCAAACTCGGGATGATTCAACCATCATTTCCAAAACTCCAACATTCTACTACAATCAACGCAACAAGCCTCTCTATACTCGTTGACGAAAACAGTGCCAAAGCGAAACTGCAGGCTTTGTTCGGAGAATTTCCAAATGTCTTTGATACAAGCCAAAAGCTCAAACCTATGAAGGGTAAGCCCAGGCAAGTTGATATGATGACCACCTTCGAGATGATATTCCTATATATCCCACGCATGTTACGACGGCCCGAAACATTTCGTATGCCTACCGTGATTTGACAGAAGAAGAATTGACTTTTATGCAAACCTCTGACATAATCGAACGCGTTGACGAGCCCTCAGAGTGGGTCAGGCCATGTTTGGTTATCCCAAAACCCAGTGGTGGAGTTCGATTAGTTATCGACTACACAGGCTTGAATAAATACGTAAAACGCCCTATTCATCCGTTCCCATCCCCAATGGAGCTCTCAACGTCCATCCCTGCGGATTATCAATGGTTCATCGTTCTTTACGCAGTAAAAGGTTACTGGCAGGTTACTCGATGAAGAATCTCGTGCACTTACCACCTTCATAACCCAATTCGGGAGGTTTCGATTTCGTCGAGCCCCCATGGGGTTAAACGCATCTGGGGATGAATATTGTCAGCGAGGAGACAGAGCCCTCACTGGATTAAAAGGTATCAAGAAAATTGCTGAAGACATTCTTGTTTATGCTCCAACCTTTGACATCCTAATTGAGAGGACCCGAGAAGTTCTTCGTAAATGTGATGAGGCTGACATCACCTTGTCCAAAGCAAAAGCTCAAGTTGGTCGGTCGGTAAAGTTTGCTGGATTCGTGGTCTGCAGTGATGGAATTAAACCAGATCCAGACAAAATTGCAGCAATCGGAAAGTTTCCTTCTCCAACAAATCTCACCGAATTGAGATCATTTTTCGGTTTAGCTAACCAGTTGGGACAATTTGCTCCAGATCTCGCACATTCTTTAAGCCCACTACGTCCCCTTCTCAAGAAAGGAATTGCTTACCAATGGCTTGAAGAACACGAGCGTGCCTTTGAGTTGGTAAAATCAATTTTGGTCAACCCAGATGGACCAGTTTTAGCACATTTCAATCCATCACTAACTACAACACCCCCCACAGACGCATCCAAGTTACGTAGAATTGGGTTGGCCTTGGGTCAAACACAAACAGACGGAACAACCCGCCTTGTTCAATGTGGTTCCCGCTTCCTAACCCCGGCAGAAACAGGTTATGGCAACCATCGAGCTTGAAGCTCTGGTCATTCAATGGGCAATTTTGAGATGCCGACTCTACTTACAAGGAATGCAATTTAACGTAATAACGGACCACATGCCGTTACAAGGTGTCTTCCGTGGTTCCAATCAGCAATGGAGTAGCAATGAATCCACGTTTACGGAGGATTCTTATCAAATTGGCTGAGTACACTTTCAAGGTAGATTGGGTGCCTGGAAAAACTCATCAGATCGCTTACGCGCTCTCCCGATCTCCAGTTTTTGATCCCTCTTCTTCAGACATCCAGGATGAGTCACTGAAAGTGCATATCGTGAAAGTTTCAACTGATGTGGCATTGAACAAGCTCATTCAAATTGCAAGAGATGATTAAGCGTATCAGTCTATCAGAATGGCAATCAAATCTGGATTGATTCTTTACCTCAAACTCATCCAGCCAAACTTTTCTCAAGAATGTGAGATTATTTATCTGACGATGATTCTACAGGCCTTTAACTTGTCCATGGAACAAGAATAATTGTGCCATCAATGGCACGTCCCTCAATTTTGGCGGAACTTCACCGACCTCATCAAGGCCAAAGGCGCACTAAATCCTTGGCCAAAACCCTTTATTACTGGCCTGGCATAAATCACGAGATTGATCAAATGATCTCTGATTGTCAAACCTGCCAAGAAAATCATCCAAGCCATTGTAATGAACCTTTGATTCAAACTTGAAGATCTGCACATGTCCAAGCTGAGTGCAAGATGGATCCCTCTATTGTTCACAGAAGAACACAAGATGGCTCATTTGGAGTTTTCAAGAGACTTCATAAAGCGATTAACTGGCACTTAGAACACGATTTTACCAGTTTTCCACCATTTTGTCCTGTCCCGGAAACCAAACTGAATCTCTCAATCTTCCTTTTGGAAATTCCAAAATGGGCTCGTCCATGAGCTAATTCAACCGCTTTTTGGTACAATGTCGGGAGAAGCACTATGCGTTCTCCTCGCAGTATGTTTCCTGCGGTTGAAATGGACAGCTCGGAGAAAATGGAAGAGAATGGAACGGTTTTTGACTTGGATGCGGGCACATTTGATATTTGGATGGCTCTTTTGAGATCCTGCATTAACGTACACTTTTCTGTTTCGTCCTTGATTTGCTTCTCCGACAACGAATTAATGCAACTTTCCAATATTATGCATAGACAAGCTTCTCCACCTCACAGTTATCTTCGTCCCCGAATTTTGTTGGACTAAGAGGCTCGGCGTGCCTTGACCAGAAATCTGCGGGATTTTCACTTCCTCGTTGATATTGGACTTTGAAAGTAATGTCCTGGTGCTTTAATTTGATGCCCTCAATTCGAATCGAGCCTGTTCTTGCATTTTTGAAGATAGACACTAATTGTTTGTGGTCCTTGAATATTTTGATTCTGATTGATTCTGATTTCATGGAAATCCATGTTTTCCATGAAAACATGGATTTGTACACATCACATACAAGACTTGACACGGGACTGTCCCAATCTTCCTTGTTATGAATATGGACCGCTCACTTTATGAAGAGATTGATCCTTTCCATGAACGTGGGTTCCTTAATGACTTGGGACACTTTGCTTTGAAGCAGAAGTTGTTGCGTCGTAGCTGAATTTGATAGGGTGGATTTCTCTAATGTTCTGGCCTTGCGAAAAGTTCTTCCTTGCCCCAATCTTCTCTGAGGGCAGCCAGATGAAGTACATCCAAATTCACACCCCATATTGCCTGATGGAGAACAAATTCGGTCCGACAGTCGTTGCACTTGAAGCCTGCTCTATGGGAAATCTTCTGCACCCTATCATGCCACATTTCGAAAGGTTCTTGGGGCGTCTGTCTCATCTGCTTCATGGTCGCCAATGCGTCGAAGGCTGACGACAGCGGACGGAAACGAGCTCTAAGGTACTCCACCGTTTCCACGGTCACTGGATCTCTGTGACCTCTTTGGCCATCGTGATAGGAGAATATCTGAAGTTGGATCTCCCACACTAAGGTATAGGAAGGCTCTTCCATTATTTGTTTGCACGCACATCGTCTTGTTCTGGTGCATCCGTTTCAAGCGTGGCTTCTGTGTGCAGCTCGAAGCGAATGACCCATCTCTCAAAGACTTGTGCTATTTCTTCATTCTCGTAGTCCTTGTGGTTAAATTTTGTCAACGGAGGCAAGTTCCGAGTGAAGTTATTTGCACTGTAGGGTTCGGCCATTTCTCCAAGGGTTTGTTGCTCTGAATTCTCGTCGCCAGTATTAAGAATGGAGTTAAAGATGATAAAACCTATTTATTGATGTAAATAGACACTAGTGAACATGGGTGAGAAATACGTGCATCATCCTTATTTTTTCTTACCCTTGGATGGTCATTGTGCGTGCGTAAGTGAACAGTGAATGACCATCCGGGGCATTCCGAGAACGCATTTAGCCGTTGGTGCTAACTGCGGCTCTCTTGACATTTCTCACTTTGCATTAGGAGGAGCGACTTAATTTGGGTTTATAAAGTTCTAAATGATCTTGTGGACCTACAGCTTAGTGATCAGTCACGTTTTTTACTTCTGGAGAACATGATGGTGCGTACGGCAAGAGCCACATAGAGGCGAGAGTTGTGGACACCACAAGCAAGAACCCATATCCGAAAATATGTGTTTTGTGTAACAACGTTGTAGAACCAATTGCCGCTTGATATCAGAGAATTGTCCTCATTGAAGAAATTCATGAACGCGATCGGACCGAATCTGGAGTGATTGATGTGGCGACAAAAATATGCTCGTGCGTTTTTTTCTTTTCGAAGGTCGTATTCTATATCTTGTGAATTGAGGCTTCTTTTTTCTGTTTTTCTCCGCGTTTTTTTCCAATACTCCTTGATCGCCTTTGGGTGTTGGAGTGGTTTGTTCAGTGAACAATTAACAATAGTTGATATTTGTTGGGCCGAGGAAGCGGCCAGAAACGACGATAAGCGGTTGTCCACTCCCGAAGTGAATTGTACTCAGAAAGGAACACCTCGGGGTAATGACCAGAGCCGAAAGAAGGGACACAATGGACCAAGGAAGGCTGGTTTTCAAGCGTATTCAATAATTCAAGACTGCAAATTTTTGCAACGGAGACCACAAAAGAAGAGTGTCCAGCATGGAATCAAGAATGCCGTGTATGCGGCGAGATAGGACAATTCGCGTCCTCAAGACGATGTAGTGGAAGACCAAAGGATGGAATGTCAGAGACCAAAAGTCATTCGATAGTAGTATGACAAAAAAGGCAAACGGAGCCCCCATCATAGTTCAAGTTCATTGCGAGCAAGGGTCGCTCTCGATCAGTGCAATTTCAGGCGATCCCTGATTCGAGAAGCGAAGTAAGTTTGTCGGGTGTGGAGTTACCTCACAGTCTAGGCATTAAGTTATCAATGCTGAGGTCAGCACCCATCTATGGAATTCGTGGAGCTACGGGAAATGCTTTCACAATTTTGGGACAACTTCGAGTTAAACTCCAATATGGAGATGCTGATGTGTGGGATAACATCATCATTGTGAAATCGAAGGTTGGGATGCTAATATCTTGGAAGTATCTTTATAGAAATATCTTTGATATCTTTGAATCGAATTTTCCCAAATCGATCGTAATCAATGGATACGAACAACCGCGTGTGAAGAGTGGCAATGGAAACCAACATGGTCTGTACTAGAGCGCTATAATAAGAGAGTACGGTCATGTGCCATTTTGGTCCCAAGACGTCGGTTCCATTGCACTGTGGTTCTTGGGTTCGACCTGTTTGAGGCAACTTTCCCTAGGCACTATTTACTACCAAATTGACGCTCATGATCTCAGCTTACCTTTGAAAGCATAATGTTTGACCCTAGTAGCCTTTGAAGGCCAAGGCTGGCCAAAACCGTGGGTTCCGGAAGATAACCTTCTCGTTCTCCTTAAACCTCGATGCGCGTTCAAGCCCAGTGCTGCTGTGAATTGACTCGGTAATGACAGCTCTTGATGAATCTCCACGCTGATTTGCATTGAGTTTCTTACTTTTTAGGTAAACTTAATCTAACTAGATACGAAATTGATTAGTGAATATTTAGAACGTCACTTGAAGCTATTAGAGCGTTTTCCTTGCGCACAATATTGCATTGTCATGTGAAATGACTTTTTTGTTGAACAATTATCTGGCAGCCCTGGTGGAGTTGCGCATTCGTAGCAGTCGTCAGGCTGACAGTGCTACAGACTGTTATGCCTAACTTTGTAAAAAGTTTTGATGTTTTGTACTCATAATATATATGACAGAAGCTATTTAAGTAAGTTTTTGCAATTCACCTATCAATTTATGACTTTGTCACTAATTATTACATTCCTGTATGGCCTTCAAAGGCTTAATTATTAAGGTCAAACATTATGCTTTCAAAGGTAAGCTGAGATCATGAGAGTCAATTTGGTAGTAAATAGTGCATAGGTAAAGTTGCCTCAAACAGGTCGAACCCAAGAACCACAGTACAATGGAACCGACGTCTTGGGACCAAAATGGCACATGCGCGCACTCTTTTATTATAGCGCTCTAGTCTGTACGTAGTGGTCCGACCATTGAGGTAATTGAGGAGATCAAAAGCAAGCTCTTGAGCGAGTTCGCCGATGTTCTAGTCGACGGTGATTTCCCATTGAACGGAATGGAAGGCGATTCCCTAAAGATTGAGCTCAGTGCAAACGCAGTTCCATTTCAAGTGTTAAAAGCAAGACCAGTTCCAACACCTTTACAAGAGACAACAAAGGATGAGCTGGATTCAATGATCAACAATGGTTAAACTGGATCATCGAGAGGAAAAACCACTGAATGGTGCCACCCCATGGTAGTAGTTAAGAAGACGTCTAGACCTGTGACCGTGGATTTTAATAAATTAAATAAGTTCGTACGAAGACCAACTCATCCGCTACCTGCTCCCCAAACGTTATTGAGTGATATATCACAAGAGAACAAATATTTTGCGATCTTGGATGCATTAAAAGGGTACTGGCAAATTGCGTTAGACCCTGAAAGCCAAGATCTAACCACATTCATTACCCAATGAAGCATATATCACTTTTTGAGGTGGCCAATAGGGCTCAACGCTACTGGAGATGTTTTCAACTTGAAAATGGATGAAGCACTCCAGGGTACCCCAAATAAGAAAAAAACTTGTCGATGATATTTTATTGTACACGACTCCGAATTCAAACAACACGCACGAGTGGGAAATCTGCCGATGCCGTCGGCATGGCATTTCAAGGAACAGGCGCAAATTTGAATTTGCGAGAGAGGAAGTCAGCTTCGTTGGGTTCAAGGTGGGGTCTGAGGGGATCGCAGTTGATCCATCCAAAGTGATCTGAGAATTCCCAAAACCAAAGCGTCAATGTTTAAGGAAGCCAGAGTGGCCACGCGCACTAGCGCGTTCTTAAAAGTGCCGAGTGTAAGTGCTTCCCCAGACGGCGTAAGTTCGAATCCTGTTGGGGGTCGGATTGAAGCTGTCGGGAGAAATCCTTTTCTTTTTTCTCGTTTGCAAACACAAAGAGAAAAATGAAGCATCCTGTAGGACCTTTTGAGGTCGGCGGTAAAACCGTCAATGATAGTGAGGTTATGGCCAATATGCTTGGAGATCAGTTCTCAAGTGTATTTTCAATTCCAAAAAGGGTAGTCAGGGTAGCCATGACTGTAGCAATGTTTTTGATGAGACTGGCATTGATAGTCAGGATAATCGACTGGAGGATCTGGTAGTCACAGATCAAGATGCTTTTGAGGCCATCAAGAGCTTAAAGCTCTCGAGTTCTCCTGGACCTGATGGTGTGACATCTCAGTTTCTGATGAAATGTTCACAGATTCTTGCCCCTGTTTTCTCCTACTTGATGCGTTGCATCTTAGATCAGGGCAAGTTTCCCTCCTCTCTAAAAGTAGCTCATGTCGTTCCAATTTTTAAGGGCGGAGATAAGTCACTCCCTAGTAATTATAGGCCCATTTCTCTGACCTCCAGCGTTGCAAAGGTTTTTGAGAAGATTATGAAGTCCAAGCTTGTAGATTATTTGGAAGTCCATGATTTAATTCCTTCTGGACAGCATGGGTTTCGAGCTCATTTTAGTACAGTAACCCAATTGGTTGATCATATTGAGCAAATCATTGAAGGGCTCGAAAGTCATGAGTCAGTTGATGTAGTCTATCTTGACTTTGCCAAGGCCTTCGATAAGGTAGATCATGGTCTTTTGCTCGATCAACTCAAAGAGTTAGGGGTCCAGGGTAAGGTCCTGACTTGGATTGATAGTTTCATAAGCGAAAGGAAGCAAATAGTTAAAGTCGAAGGATCTTTTAGCGGCATGTATGATGTCAAGTCAGGTGTTCCGCAAGGTTCAATTTTAGGTCCGCTCTTGTTTATTCTCTTTATTGCTCCTCTCCAGAATTTTAGAACAAAAGCCAGTATTTCTTCATATGCTGATGAGTGATGACACAAAATTAGTTTGTGGAAGGAATGGGCAGGACTCGAAATGTTTAGTTGAGGACTTGGAGAAGATCTACTCTTGGGTTGGCGAGAGTAACATGGCATTGAACGGGATGAAATTCCGCACAATGACGTATGAGGCGTCAAAATTAGATGTTCCACTCAAAGACAATGGAGGTTGTGATATTGAGCAGGTATCGTCCATGAGAGATTTGGGAGTTGTCGTCCAAGATGATGGAAAGTTTGATGAGCATATCCAGTTGAATGTGGGGAAGGCATTTCAAACGTGCGGCTGGATCTATCCCACTTTCAAGTCCAGAGATAGTATTACAATGCTAACTCTGTACAAGTCGATTGTTCAGCCGCATCTTGAATATGCCTCACCCATTTGGGCTCCAATAAGTTCAGCAGGTTTGCAAAAGGTCGAGCAGGTCCAAAGATGTTTTACTAGGAACATCACAGGAATGAGAGAGCTCTCGTTTTGAGAGAGGCTCTTGAGAGTGACTACCAGATCCTCCAGTCGATTATCCTGACTATCAATGCCAGTCTCATCAAAAACATTGCTACAGTCATGGCTACCCTGACTACCCTTTTTGGAATTGAAAATACACTTGAGAACTGATCTCCAAGCATATTGGCCATAACCTCACTATCATTGACGGTTTTACCGCCGACCTCAAAAGGTCCTACAGGATGCTTCACTTTTCTCTTTGTGTTTGCAAACGAGAAAAACGCCTTTGGATTAGTCTTAACCTCCTGGATCACTCTACTTTCCTTCTCTAACTGATCAGAATCAATGGAGGCCCTAATTTTTGATTGGACCATATCCAATTTGCTTTGAAGGCTGGCTTCAACAAATGGATTTGAAGTACGTCGAAGTCTATTCGAAAGCTGACAACTCCGTTTGAACAACTTCTTCCTAACCTTTGGAATTCTAGACAATGGGCTACCTTTTGCCACTATTTCTGGAATACCACTGGACAAACAAACCTCGTCAAAAAGTGAAATTAGCTTATTTATAGCTTTATCTATTGATGGTTCCTGCTTTAGAATGGAAATCAAGTCCAACTCGCCTAATCTTTCAACAATAAGGGGCCAGTGTTCATCTTTGAACTTAAACTTGGCCACGCCCACCTTTTGAGCAAGTTTAACTCTAGAGCTTGCCGGCTTTTGAGTAATGGTCGACCCTATCTCAAGAATGTGATGATCTGAAAGGCTACATGGGGCAACATGGACATACTGGATCAGATCAGGGTCAATGGAAAAAACTAAGTCCAGAACACTCTGTGCTCTGGTTGCAACACCAACGTGTTGAGAGAGATTACGCAAGATCGCAAACTCTTCTAATTTTTCGAAAGACAGCGATGCTGTTTTCGAAATGGGAATGTACCCATACGGACTAACCTCCCACTCTACAATGCTAGCCGGAAAATTGAAGTCACCAACCACAAAGAGGCGAGAACAAACCTCTCGATCTAGCTCCTTTCGTGTAAATTCGAGTGCCGAAAGAAATGAGGAAGAACTACAAGAAGGTGGCCGATACATTGTTACTATTGTAAGATTAAGAGCCTTGACGTGGCAAATCAAAACTTCTACTTCTCCATTCGACATTTGTACATGACTAAGAAGTAAGTCTTTCCTGACATATAGACATACGCCCCCATGTGGGAAAATGAGATTATCAGGGCGTACTCTATCACATCGAACTAGCCTAAAACCAGCTAAAAAAAAAACTCCTGGACGAAGCCAAGTCTCTGTGATAGAAATGAAGGAGACCTCTCTATCAATGGCTAACTCCTCCAGTACTCTGACCTTTGTGCTGTCTTTTTTGGAAATCAGACAATGCACGTTCAAATAGAGCCCTTTTATGGGCTTAAGGTCTTCCGATGGACCAAGTCTATTAGTTCTTGGACCTTCTTGTCTAACCTTAAAAAATCCTGCTTACTAACAAAATTTTGCTCTACAGGAAGGGATTGTTGGGGAGGGGGAGGGGCGACTACATTGGAGTAGGTCCTAGGTTGCCCATAGGAAAAAGTGGAAGGAGGAACCGGGTTATGGATGTTGGGGAGAAGGGTAGAAATAGGAATAGGTTTTGAGGTTAGGGAAGGGAATTGGGACAAGGAGTTAGGAGGAGGAGGACGAGAACGGGGAGGGGGGATGCTAAAAGGATAAAATGTTTGGGGAATTGGTTGGGGATTGGATGCTAACCCATAACCATATCTAGGAGACCCAGATTTTGCTGGTCTCGGTTTCCTCTGAGTACCTCGTACATGAATCTGTCTACACTCCACATTGAAACATGTCCCACTACTCATTAATCTACGACATATGTACGGGTGGAAGAAGGGGCACTCGACCTTTGAGCACCCTTTCTTGTTGCATTTCAAGAGCCCAAACTTCAACAATTTTTGACACCACCGTGGGTGTTCAAAAAAGCTACAACCTTTTCTATCCGGACTACAAGGCTGCCTTTTGTGGTCAGGACAGACTTCCTTACAAGCTTTCTGGACAATTTTTGGTTGAGCTACTTCAACCAACTCGACCTCAGTTGCCTCTGTTTCAGTGGAGTTGTCTACAGTTGAGGCCACCTTTGAATCAACGAGCTTTCTGGTCTGACTAACTCAAGCAACCAGAGCCTCAACAATGAAAGCCTTCTTGACAACAGAGGGGTCCTTCCCTTCTAAGGCTAAATGCAGACATTTCTTAGCCTCATCGCTAACCTGACTCAAGATAGCCTCCATCATGTAAATGGAAGGAAAAACTAACAACCAACTCTAACAAAAGTAATGAGAGAAGAAGGGGGTGTAAAGAAAGATTAACAGGAAACAACAACTAGGTGAAGAAGCTGACCAGACTGACCTAGCCCAAGACAAGGAATTCTAGATGTCCGTGCCCAAGACAACCAAAACAATTTCACACCTAACTGTGAGAAGACAGTCACCTAATGGAATAGTACCCTTTCTGGCCAACAGGAAAGAAGAAAAACAAGAGTTTCGACTAACCTAGCTCAAGAGAGAGTCAGACAACCAATCTCATACCTAACTGATAAGAGATAAGACAAAGGATAATAACATACAATGAAGAACAAATCCTCAAATATGGAAGAAAAATATTGGATAAAAACGATAAAAGAATGATTAAAATCGCTAATCAAGACAAATTAATTTGCCAATATAACTAAAAATGTAAGTATGAAAAGGACATTAAAAACGACAATATAGAACTTAGGAACTAAAGGAAACCTGAAAAAAAGACACACAAAGAAAAGTAAAGTAATAAAAATAAACTGAAAATAGAGGAGAATACGAAAAGAGTACGACAAAAAATGTTAAAGATAGAAATAAAGTAGTAAGAGAAAGTAGAGAAAGGCAAATAAATATGCAAAAAATGGCTTACCTTGGATCCAAACGACCACGACACAACACAACACAGTACAGTACTTAGTCTAAACCGGCCCGTAATTCATGAGCAACGCAAAAGACGTGTGCTCACGACGACAGACGAGAAGAGACTAAAGGACAATATTTCCCAAACTCACTTGTTCCTTTGTAAAGTGGTACCGGATGGCAATGTGCTTTGTCCTGCCGTGAAATTGTGGGCTCTTGGCAAGCCCAATTGATGGCAAGTTGTCCTCGTATAGAACAGTAGGTCCATCCACCTCTTGACCCAAACTTCGCAATAATCCTCGAAGCCATATTGCCTCTTGTGAAGCACTCGACAGAGCCATATACTCTGCCTCAGTCGTCGAAAGAGCTACAGACCGTTGTTTTTGGCTACGCCAAGAAATAGGCCCACCTGCCAATTTGAACAAATAGCCCGAAGTTGAACGACGATCCTCAATATCACCAGCCCAATCCGAATCTGAGAAACCAATTAGAGCAGGAGCGGATTCTCGCCTGAACTCTATCCCCAACTCCGCTGTTCCTTTCAGATAACGAAGAACTCTCTTCAATGCACTCCAATGGAGACTCGTGGGGCTGGCATTGAACTTCGCGAGCAAACCAATCACAAAGGATATATCGGGTCTCGTTCTCACAGAGAGGTAAAGCAATCCTCCTACAATTGAACGATATTCCGAAGGGTTTTCCTCAGCTTCCCCTTCTTGACGTTTGACAAGTTTTGCTCCAACTTTCAAAGGTGTGTCCACAGGCTTTGAATCTTGCATGCCTGTTCTTTGTAGCAAATCTGACGTGCATTGAGTCTGACCCATCCAGATCTTTCCTCGTTCAAGGTCTTAGCGCACAGAAATTCCCAAGAAATATTTCAGCCTTCCCAAATCCTTCACCTTGAAATATTCGGCTAATTTCTTCTTTATCTGTTTGAGCTCTTCCTCGTCGGGACCAGCTAGAACGATATCGTCCACGTAGACGGCCAAAAACACATCCTCAGTGTCTTCCTTGCGGTACAAGCATGGATCCTCGGGGACCTGATTAAAGCCAATCCTCTTGAGCACCTTGTCCAACATGACATTCCAACAACGTGGTGCTTGCTTCAAACTGTAGAGACTCTTCTTGAGCTTGAACACCTTTTCTTTTCCATCGGTGGTTCTTTCAAATCCACTCGGTTGACGCACATATACTTCTTCTTGAAGTTCACCGTTTAGAAACGCACACGAAATGTCCATTTGATGTAAAATCAAATTCTTCAAAGCAGAAATGCCCAGAAGAGTTCGAAGGGATTCAAACCGAACCACGGGACAGAAGGTTTCATCGTAGTCCAATCCAAATTGTTGAGTATAACCCTGAGCAACCAACCTGGCCTTATACCGTTCTGGATTGCCATGCTCATCGCGTTTGACCTTAAAAACCCACTTTGTCCCGATGATCTTTCTGTCCTTGGGTTTGTCTACCAAGTTCAAAACGTCATTTTCTTCCAGGGACTGGATTTCTTCCGTCATGGCTTTCTTCCACTCATCACAATCTTTCCGTTTAAGAGCTTCCTTAAACGTGTTTGGCTCTTGAATGAATGTGGCACACGTCCACTCTCCAAATCTCTCTGGCGGTTTGCGGGTTCGAATTGGACGCACATTTAACGGTTGTTCGTCTCTTTCTTCTTGTTCTTCTGTCTCTTCCCGTTCTTCTGTTTCTTCTTGTTCCTCAACCTCTGGTTTAACGTCTTGAGAACCAAAGGACAAATCTTGAAAAACGAAATCTTCTTCAGGTTCTTTCGCCTTTTCTCTTTTGAACCAATTTCTTCCTTCGTCAAACACAACGTCTCTGCTCAAAATGACCCTTTGTCTTTCACAATCGTAAAGGCGATAACCCTTAACGTCTATCCCGTGTCCGAGCATGACCAATGCTCGAGATTTCGAATCCAGCTTACGCCTTTCATGCTTCTCAACGAGGCTGTAGGCGATACAACCTACACGACGCAAGTGGCTGACATCCGGTTTCCTTACAGTCCACGCCTCATAAGGAGTCTTTCCTTCAATCGCATTTGTGGGACTCCTATTCCTCAAGTATGAGCTCGTAGTGATGATTTCCGCCCAAAACCGATGCTGCAACCGTCCATCACACATCATGGCCCTCGTGGCCTCGATCAAGGTTCGGTTCATTCTTTCTGAGACGCCATTCTGTTCTGGATGCTTGGGGATGGTGAGCTCATGACGGATACCTTCACTGGTTAAATACCGCGCAAACTCCTTGGAAATATACTCTCCTCCATTATCCGTGCGAAGAGCTTGAAGATTGCATCCAGATTCCCTTTCCACCATCGACTTCCATTTGAGAAACGTTTCAAATACTTCGCTCTTCTTTCTCAAAATGTACACCCAAACGAATCTGGTCTTGTCGTCGATAAACGTGACAAAACATAGTCCTCCACTGAGAGATGGTTCTTCGAACTTCCCACAAACATCGTTGTGCACAAGCCCTAACTTCTGACTGGCTCTTCTCTCAGATTGACGTGGGAACGAGGAACGACGAATTTTTCCACTGACGCATGGCTCACAAACCATTTCAGTCCTGGTTGACTTGAGATTCAACCCTTTCACCATTTTTTGTTGGATCAACTCGTTGACTCCACTTCTTCCAAGATGCCCCAGACGTTTGTGCCATTTGGTGTAAGTGGAAATCTCTTGTCCTTGATTCGAAAGCGCGGCACGCTCCGGCTTCACCTCGAGTTCTAAATGGTACAATCCATCAATTCTCGTCGCGACTCCCATCAGAAAATCTTGCTTATTTCTGATGAAACATCTGTGACCCTTGAAAACTACAGACACGCCCCTCTCTGATGCCTTAGAAATACTAAGCAAATTGAAAGCTAAATCGGGCACAAGTAAGACATCGTGTAACGTGATTGTGATTGATCCATCTTGAAGACTTGTGACTAGTTTGACACGACCGCGTTTCTTGGCTTCCACGGCTCGTCCGTCACCTAACGTGATTCTCAACGAATCATCCATTGCTTGGAGTTCTTCAAACGCTTCGGCTTAATTACACATGTGACATGTGGCTCCCGAATCGATGATCCAAACTTGTCCTTGACCAATCCACGTATTTGTCGAAATATGGCCAGCCGGGAGGCCATAATTCGCACTTCCGGAGCCGCTTTCAACTTTAGCCTTATAAGCTTTCTCCTTTGGGCGAAACTTATTCTTTGGATTCCTCTCATATTTCTTTAATCTGCAGTTCTTCCTGATGTGACCGAGCTTGCCACATTGGAAACATTCCACACTCCTACTCGATTGTTGAGTAACGGCTAGGCCCTTCTCGGCCTCTTTAGAATCCAAACCAGTCCTCTTTCGATCCTCGTTCAGAAGGCGTTCCGTTACTACCTCCCAGGGCAGGACATCTGCGTGTGATTCCAACGCCGTGACCAAAACGTTGTAGCTCTCGGGTAAGCTGGCTAGGAGATAAACGACCTGATCTTCATCCTCTACCGGACTTCCTATCACGGCTAGCTCATGGAAAATCTCGGTAATCGTTTTGAGATGGGACTGAATAGTCGTTTTCGCAATTCCAACTTGTTGGCCCACGTCTTGCGCTGAAACTGGCCTTGAAGTCGATTCCATACCTCGGCCGGATCTGTGGGATCCCCAAGGAGATACAGTAGGCTCGGATCCACAGCCAACACGATGGTGGCTAACGCGCGATTCCGCCTCGCGACAAACTTCCGAGCGACCTCGCCGGACTCCTCCGTCGGTTCCACCTCCGATCCATCCACAATTCCCCAGAGACCGTCTTTGATCAATGTCATCCGGCATTGAACCTTCCACGTCGGGTAGTTCGCACCCTTCAGTGGGATAACCCAGTTCTTCTGATCGTTGGACATACTTCACGCGATCCACCTTATCCTCACGCAACGTAAACCAGACCCATAACCTGTTGAAAGTTGGTTCAGAGGTCGCGAGAATAAGTACAGCAATGGAGGATGCGTCCTTTCACACGGAGATTCTTTATTCGACTTAATACAGACAACGTGGTATCAACAACAAAAAGGCGGGAAACGGAACTATTTACAGATCATCACAGAACCTTGTATTTTAAGTAGTGTAACCAGTGAGCATCATTTATTTTAACAATCCATTCCAGCCTAGACATCTTTACGTGAAATATCGATCCCTTCCAGGATCCTAGAATCATTGAATGGGCTCTTATATGGAAAAAAACTTGGATTCGCCAAAATTGGCTGGGCAACTCAGCACAGCCAATGGCCCTGTTCTACCGCTAGGCTGGCGGTAAAGTTTAAAACGCTCACTTGAAGCAACCTGTATCTAAAGGCTTTATTTAAAAGAAGCGCAAATTTCTCGATTTGAAGGTCTTCTCTGATTAGAGGTTCCTCGGGTCCCACGTTCCGATTGGTCAATGCGCCAACGTGACTCACAACGTGACTTGGGGAAGCTTTCAGGCCCCAAAAAAATCACCAATTCATGGCTTATAAATCAAGATTAACATGTTGAATGTTTTACACGACAAAGAAAGAGGGGCCACAACAAATTTATGAAATTTTAGACATGAGATTGTATAAAAAATAGAGGGCTAACAGAGAAATGTCACTCCAGTTCAGACAGTGGAGATTTGTTTTTAACACACTTCATCAATCCGGCAGCAAGGGTGTCAAGTGGCTTGATTCATCATGCATTGCTTTTGTTGGTGCAAAGCAGTTGAATGAGCAATAGAGAATGTGAACTAAATATACGGTGTTACAATTTCCCCCTAAAAGTGGAGACAAACAAAAGGGAGGTAAAAGCTCAAAGATAATCACATATTGGTCACATATTGATACTCATTTTACAATTGTCATCTTAAGTATGTAAAAGCAAAAAAAACCAGACCTAACCAGAACATTGGCTTTAAGTAAATTCACTTGACGTAACTGTCTTTAGAGATTTATACGCATTTATTTCTTGACTAGGTTTAACAAACCACCCCACCGAGCACTTGCTTATCTTCTCATTTTGGCTACCCTACTGTTTCTCTGCACTTTGGCCTAGCTGACCAGCACAGATATGAGGATAAAAGGGCTAGATTTCACTAGATTTGGAATTGTTCACAACCTCTATTCCGCCACTGACTCCCTGAAAACACAAGTTCTAGTTTTGAATCACGTAATTTAGCGTGTTCAACGTCAAATCCCATCACACACACTGTGCAGGTTTGGTGACTCACGAATATTTTTGGAGTGTCATTTTTCTGTTAGCCCTCTATTCTACACGAGATTGGGAGGGCAAGGAGAAGACAGGGAATCTCAGTTGCTGAACAAAGGGTGGCATACATGCCATTTCCAAATTGGTGTTTCTGGACTTTGTTTGAGGAAAAGAAAAAAATGCTACAGAATGTTGAAATTTCTTTATGTAGTAACCATGAACCTCTGAATGCTCTGGACTCCCGCTTAAATTCAAGCTGAGTTGGAAATTTCCAAAGACGGCCCAGGTTGCGACGTTTTCATAACAACAAAAGGAGAACGTTGGTCCAAAATAGTAAGCGCGTAACAACGGAAGGAATGTTTGAAATTGAAATCCGTGATTAATACATTATTTAGTGTTGTGCCTCCAAAACAAGACCAAGTCCTGGGCCTGTTGGCAGATATTAGAATGCCAAAAATGAAGTGCAAGTGTCAGATTTCCAACAAAAAGAGATAGAAAAGACAAGTCTCTCCCACTACTAACAACCGGGCCACCCATTTGCCCACCGCCCACATGTGGGGCTGAATGTGAATTTTTGATTGCAGATTTTGAACCATGATTTTAGAGGATTTCAATTTTCATTGGACCACATGGGACTATTATAGTAGTTTGAAAGGGCAAGCTTTGGAGCCATCTAAAGTAATGAAGTCCTTGGGTGTTTAAACTGTGGGCCTTTGTCCCTATCAGTGTCAGTTTGGTGAGCCCTTGGCCATGCCAATTAGTAATTGATTGTCTTAGGCCCAAAAAATGTTACAAACCACTAGATCAAAATGATTCTTGGAAGAAAAGTCAACAGACTACAACCTCTTGAACTTAAAAGTGCTCTCAATCATAGATTTCTTGACACTGGATGGCGGACAACTGCTTGGTTGGTTGGAAAAACAGTACAATAAACCAGTTTGTGATCAATTCCCAGGAGACTGTTCAATGTACTAATGTACCAACCAAGCAGTCGGTCGTACAACATCCAGTAGTCAAGATATCTATGGCTCAATACAAGTCCATGAAATAGTAACCCTACTACCTCTGGCTCAAATTGACTTCAACTAAGGAGCCACCCTTCTGTGAGTGCATTTTGCAGAATTCTTGAATTCAAATTAATCCACATCACAACCAGCCAGCAAAACTCCTCATATACAAGATTTTCCACCATCTACATTATGGATATGGGTGCATCAATTCTCATGAACGATGAAGTTCTTAATGAACAATTGGTTTATCATTGTTTCAGACATCAACTTTCATTATTCAATCAATCAAACACTTATTGCAATGCAAGAGCATGCAACCCATGGCCTATTAGAGTGTGAAGTGTTCTGATTGTATTCAGAATAAAATGTTTCAAACTCTTGGATGAGAAACTTCAGCCCTAATTTTGAATATTCAAATCATCATAGGTAAAAAGTTAATTTGTGCCACCCAAATCACTTCTGTTTACTTAATGCTAAATGATCTGCAGGATTGAGTTGTTGACACCATCATGACCAAAATACTTTGTCTACATTTGAGGGACAATATTTGCGCATTTCCAAATTCATGATCCTGGCTGGAATCAAAAAGTTTTTCAAGAGACATTAAAAAGGAACTTAAAAACTGCTTATGAATGCCATTGTTCTATTTTAGCAACTAACATTGAAAGTCTAGTAGTCAAAAAGAATCTTCAATTTATTGTAATCAGTAATCACACTTATGTTATTGTAGCTTTTCAAAATCACCACTATAAAGATACATTTCATAACAATTTGACCTTTTTGTCTATCGTCATTTTTGTCTGATTGACCATTATATTGATCTAATTCCATGTGTAAACTTAATTCTTGCTGTTGCAGTTTGGGCCGTCTTTGGAAATTGGGAAAATGAAGTGTGTCCAGATCATTAAGAAGTCCATGGTAGTAACATACCAAGTTGTATCTGCAATATATATCTATTGGATTGAAAGCCATATAATTGCAATTTTCCTGGGACAAAAGCTTTCAAGACATGCCGCATCTAATCACCCTGGTGCAAGGTGTTCAATCTCTCCAGCCATTGACCGGCAGAATCAAAAATTGAATCAGATTGTTTCAACGGGCTAATTCTTTCAATTTTTGACGACGTTCCGGTATCCTTCCCCGTCACTTCACGAATTGATTCTCTCGATCGTTTCATCGTTCTGGAGACGCCACTCAATCTTTGAATGCAATCTACAAACGCTACATCTGTGGACAAGTTTTAGATAGTTACCATTCTCTAACATTTAGTAGGAATAAATACAATATTTACCAACTAACATCTGTACGTGCACTGTTTGTGGTTCACCAGGCATGCTCACTATTTTTGTTCCTTATTTTCCTTTCAGCGGTAATACTACTACAGGCATTTGAAATGTGAAATAAACAACGAAAATTTCCGACTTCAATCTTTTAGAAACCTGGTTTTGAGGAACATATGATGCAAATTGATTGATGCAAAAGCTTAAAGGTGAAATCAAAATTCACGTTGCAAAGGCCAAGTCAATTGACAACATGGTGATGGATAT
>CM021320.1:985388-1050224 GCA_010645155.1 Tigriopus japonicus
TCTCCACCTCCACTTTTCCGCCCAGGTTGTTGTGAAAACAAGCGATAGCTTATCTTGAACCTGAGGAATGAGGAGCATTATATCATGACATCGATGTGCCTTGGGAAAATATTGTTGTCTATTTCCGCTAAAATCTTGACATGAACTTAACAAAATATTCCTGAAATCCAATATACAAAACAGTACAATTTTCCATGCATTCGGTTGTTTGCTGTACTTTATGCGTTTACTCCAAAGCGGCAACTTTTTACATTGCCACTGTTTTTGCCAATATTTATTAAAAACTGGCAACCCTGCCTGCCCAAATCCCAAATAAACACTTTCCATGAAGGAAACGGTGGTTCTACTCTTAAAGATCTACATGGGTTTCAATGAGCAATATGGAATTTGCGGCCACATTGATAGAAAGATTGAACCGATCCGATCGATCTCTGAATCTCCTTCATCTTATCATCCAAAATTGGATCGTGTTCCAAAGAGCCACCTTCGACTTCTTTGATGTTGAAGGTGAACCCTACATCAGCCAAGTTTTCTTGATCGAGATCTCAACTGGACGATACATACATCGATCACAGGGACAAAAAATCGACTTTGGAGCCACTTTAGACCTAGATCTCTTGGAATCCAAATTGATCCAGGCTTTCCAATGTACTCAAGCTTGTCAAGGATTTCCTCTAACAGATATTTTTGATAGAAAAGAGACGTCCAAAGTTCTCGATTACCCTTACAAACGACGTGTAGCCAATGGCTGTCAGTTTCATTACAACCCTCGACTTCAGACAGAAAATCAACTCTCAATCTCCACTTGTCAGCCTTGTTGGGAGGTTTGGCAAGAAATCGCCTCTCAACAAGTCCAATTCAATCTCGGCCATGATCCCGACGTTCCTGGTTCAAGTTTGCAAGATGATTCCGAAATCGCTTTAAAGTTCGACGAAGAGGATGAAGATCAATTAGTAGAACTCCCAGGAGATTTGGGAGCTGATCTATCCTTTGGATCTGAGGATGAATTCGATCAGAAGCTCCTACAAACAGAAGTGGAAGAAGAGCTTGAAGAGCAGTTACCGATTTGGCCACTGAAACAGAAACGCATTCGGAAGAAAAAACGAAAAGATGATGGAGAAGACGAGACTGATTCGAAGGCTCCCAAGACAGTTTTTTCGTGTGAACACTGTCCCGAAACGTTTACCTGTCGGAGAGCCTTTCAAAGGCATCAGAAACGACGAGCGAGAAATAGACGTCGAGTGGAATGCCAAGATTGTGACGAGAAGGATATCATCACCTTCAAGCAACTCTTCAAACACGCTCAATCCAAACATCCCGAAAAACTCGAGTACTATCAGCAATTTCTTCCTCCAGAAGATGAGAAAGAGACAATGAAGGAGCCTTTGACGTGTTTCAAATGTGATATGGTGAACAATAGTAGCTTCATGATCCATCGTCATAAGGAGCTCTATCACAAATTAGGTGATTATCGCTGCGATGACTGCCAAGATCCCTGTTTGACTTACTATGATTTGATCATCCACAAATATCAGAAGCATTCCAAGGCCGTGGTTCACATGGCACCCAACACTTTTGGTTTAGAGATGGTCACAAATGCCCTTGGTAAAATTGAGGTCAAACGAAGTAGATTGATGTGTATGCTATGTGGAAAGCCTTATGGGAATGACTGTGGCTTGTTCAATCATTTACGTGTCGTTCATTCTTGGGGTCTTTTTGAGTGCAAACCCTGCGAAGAATCGTGTAATTATGCTCAAGAGATATCGTCTCACATGCTCAACTTTCATGAGGCCAATCCAGAGGTGACATGTCCAAAGTGTTTAGCCAATTTTAGTTTGAAAGAGGATACCGAAGCGTTCAATCACCATTACAAAGCTTGTCGTGTTCCAGATCACAAGCAAAGAGATAAAATGGAAGGCGCTACTTCTTATCAATGTCATTATTGTGGCAAGAAATACTCGTGCAATCAAACCCTTGGCTATCACGTTAAGCTTCACGAAGGTATCGAGCGTTTCAAGTGTAGTTATTGCGATTATGGCACCAACATCAAAGACGTATTGATTGCTCATGAGAAGACTCACCTCCGGAAGAAAGGATTGGACAATATGGACACGGATAAGGTTCTGTATTATCAATGTAATCAGTGTAACAAGCGATACAATTTCCCGCGGTCTTTGAAGACTCACATTAAACGCGATCATGAAGGGATCAAACCTTGTTTTCCATGTCCGGATTGCAGCCAAAGCTTCAATTCCAAGACGGTGTTTTATAAACATCGGCGAAAAGAGCATGGATTTGTGTCCAGTCGACTTGGAAAACATCGCAGACCTATTTTGTAATAGCCATAGAAATATTCAAAGCTTGTTCAACCACTGACAAATATAAACGTGAAATCTGGTAACATCATTATTATTATGATTTTTTTAATACCGCTACAAAGAAATGGGATTCCCTGTAAAGAGAGGAAATGATCAATATACAGTAGTTTATAAAATTACAGTTTATACGAAATTTGATCTACCAATGAGTTACTGTTGGCAGATCTGTACAACCATTGAAAAGTGGGTAGGACGGAAAAAGTATTTAAAAATATGTCCAATCCTGCCTTAAAAGGTGTTAGAGGATGAGCTCCTACATATTCTCGACGAAGACTAATGGGCACCAATGTTTTTTTTCACCTAAATTACCCTTAAAGGCAATCTATTTCCACTTAATGCAGAAGAGACCAAATGGGTGAGGGACTAGATTTATAAAATATGACGTTTGAAGAAGCAAAGAAGAACGGAATTGTGCGAAAAAACGGGAACTTGCAATATCTATTTATTTTTGATTATTTGACCTAAATCTGGAAGACAAGTCAGGCATTTCATCCTTTGTCCTAACGGAAAGCTTCATTGTACAACGATGTAAAAAACAAATTCAATATGCAGATTACCTGACTCGTTTGGCCGATACGGTTGTGTGATTGCAATCAGTCCAAAGTTGTTATCTTAAGACAGCATTATAATCAAAATCTTCAAGACCATATACTTTGGAACACATATCCGGATTTCATTTCAAGACTTAGTGATTCATTGGTCACCCTATTCTTATTGTACCTCTCTAAACGAAAGTCACCCAAAATTCCTCAACAACGAACCAATCAACCCAAAACACAAACCTTGCCAGGAAATTCCAGGATGGACTTTGTGTCCAGCCTTATTTCCAGATTGAATTCGCCTCATCGATCGTTAAACCTTATTCATTTTCAGATTCAAAATTGGGTCGTGTTTCTAAGAAACTCCATTGATTCTGTGGATAATGATGGAGATCCCCTTCTGAATCAGGTATTTTTCATTGAAATCTCAACCGGACGATTTGTTCATCGGGCTCAAGGCCAAAAGTTGGAAGTGGGGACTAGTTTAAATATAGATCTCATTGAGAACAAACTTGTCAATGGGTTCGATGGGACCAAATTGTGTCCCGGGTTCCCTGTCCAAGATGTGTCGGATTCGAATCAAACCACCAAAGTAGTTGAATATCCGTGGAAGCGACAAGTTTCCACGATGTGTCAAACTGTATTCACTCCAGCCGTGAAAATGGAAAATGGAGAAAACAGAGGCCTTTCAACGGCTTGCCAACCTTGTATTCAAGCTTGGCAAGAGCTTACTTGTCACGATTTTCATGAAGGAGTCGAAGAGCCCAATCTCCTTGTGAAAGACGAAGAAGATCCCAATGAATTCCTTGATATTGCTGGGCCATTGCCCGATGAGTACGACATTGGCTCCTCCGGAGATGAAGAAGATTTTGATGGAGATGAAGCTTACGAATTGGAAGAATCAGCGTGGGAAGATGAGAAACCCAAACCGAAAAGAAAACGGTCAGATAAAACAAAAGGCAAAGGACCATCAAAGAGAAAGAAAAAAGTGGCCAAAGAAGAAAACGACGAGGCTCCCATCGATGGCAAAACCTACCCATGTGATCATTGCTCGAAAGTATTTGTGAGACGTCGCACATTGCGAATTCACAAAAGTCTGTTGAAAAGGCAAAGTCGTCGAGTGGATTGCAAGGAGTGCTCATTGAAGGGAATCCCATCTCTCAAGAAACTAGTGGACCATGTGACGGAATTTCACCCCGAGCGTTTACATAAATACCAAGACTACCTGCCAGATGATCCAGACAAGGACATGATGAAAGAACCGCTACAATGTTCAATCTGTAATCTCACCTTCAATGGAAGTGTCTTTATCCTTCGACATCGACAACTTTACCACGAAATTGGCGATTTCGAGTGTAAGGAATGCTCGGAACCTTTTCTCACCTACTACGATTTGGTGCTACACAACTTTCAACTGCACTCGAAAACCACTGAATATTTGGAACCTCACACAGACGGCATTCTAGTGATCACACATAAAGACGGAACAATTGAGAACCGAAGAGGCACTCTAACTTGCACCTATTGTAACAAACGATATGCCAACGATGCCGGTTTTCTGAAACACATGAGGAACAAACACGCTTGGGGTGTCCTTGAGTGCCTTCCGTGCAATGAAACGTGTCATAATGCGAGAGACTTCTTTGCCCACTCTGTGCGATTTCACGCCGATAATGGCGAAGTGAAATGTCCATCTTGTGGGGATGGATTCAGTATGGATTCCTCGGAGACGTACGTCTCCCATTATTCCACATGTGATCCGTCTTTCAAGTTGAGTAAGGAGGATGGTTCCTGCCAATGTCAGTATTGTGGGATGCAGTTTATGACCAAGCTGGCCTTCAACAATCATGTCAAGAGCCATGAAGGCTACGAACGGTTTAAGTGCACCTTCTGCGAGTATGGGTCCAACAATAAGATGGTTCTATTGGACCATGAGAAAAGGCATCTTCGAGAAAAGGGATTGACGAATGGTGACAGTACCGAAGTGCTCTACTACCATTGTGATAAATGTGAGAAGCGCTTCAATTCGAGCAATGCTCTTCGATTGCACAAGAAAAGGGTCCATGAAGGGATTAAGCGGCTTTTTAAGTGTCGTGAGTGTGGGGCGTGGTTCAACTCAAATACGCCTCTCTACAAGCATAGACAAGCAGAGCATGGATATATACCTGGTCGTTTGGGCAAGAATCGACGGCGTATTGTTAATTTTCAATGTAAATAAACCGCATTTTTTTCGTTTGAACACTCGAAACATATGGGCCTTGTCTCAAATGCGGCCTCCAACTTGTTTTAAAGTACAACTAGGCTTGATTTTATTTACCCTTTCTTTGTCTTAAGAGTGCATATAGAGAATATACTTATATTGTTATTTATGACTTGTTGCATCCGAGGCTAATTAACTTCGTCCCGTTGTGTGTTGTGCGAAGTTAGGTTAAGTGCAAAAAATAAGAGTCAGAAAAAGACCCCTTGATGATTATCGTGTTTATATAACATCAAGATCTTGCAAATTTGCTCTCATCACATTATCTTAGATTTTGTTCAACAAGAATATCTATCTACAAGAAAACTAGTTTCTACTGCAGTCAAATAAGCTATGGAACAAAAATGTAATACCAAAATAGTCCAATAATAATTCATAAGCTTCACATTTAGGCAAATATTTCTTGCCGAATGACTAGTGACTCCTTCAAGTCTTGTAATTCAAATCGAAGATAATAGTCACCCTGGACTAATTGTCAGCTAACAAAATTGAGAGTTCGCTTGCTTGCTTTGCTTGGGTTGCCCGCCTCTAAATAAGCTAATGTTTTAGGCCACTGTGCAGCCTAAATTCATAAAAACAGCCAGATATAAGTAACCCAAAATCTAAATTATGCTGTCATCTTAAGCCAATCTCATTTTCTCTCGGAGACGACGTGATAATCCACTTCCCCAACATGGATTTCGTCTCTTCCCTGTTGGAGAAATTGGACAGCCCGGAGAAATCCTTGAATCTGCTCCACCTCGTGATTCAAAACTGGATCGTTTTCCAACGAAACACATTTGATGCCTTCGATGAAGATGGAGATCCTTATATCAGTCAGATTTTCTTTATTGACGTGTCCACAGGGCGTTATGTGCACAGAGCACAGGGTCAAAAAGTCGATGTGGGCACCACTCTGGATGTGGATTTCTTGGAGACTAAACTAACCCAAGCATTTTATGGCACCAAAGCCTGTATGGGATTTCCTATTTTAGATGTCGTGGACACCAATGAAACATCAAAATTGGTGGATTATCCTCATAGAAGACAAGTGTCCACGAGTTGTCAGTATTTCTTTCAGATTCCCACTTTCAAACTTGAAGAGGGTCGAGATCAATCTTCGATTTGTCCACCTTGTTTCACGGCTTGGCATGAAATTGCTAACAATCAAAGTTTGGTAGACAAACAATCCTCCCATAGCCAAGTTGATTCGGTCAAGGATGAAGAAGACGATGCTCGGTATTTCTTGGATTTAGATGTGGGTAGCCCGCTCAAAGAATCTGATGAGGAATCTCTACCGCCATCGGATGATGATATCTGGACACCCAAGAGTCCAAAAAGAGCGCGATCTGATCCTGAGGTCAAGAAGAGATCTTCCAAATCGCGACGGAAACAGCCTCAAAAGTTTAAAGATGAATTAGACGATCTTCCCGAAGATGGCAAGACCTTCACATGCAAGCATTGTCCGGAAGTGTTCACTTCCCGTCAAGCTCATGTGAGTCACATGAGAAAACGGAAGAAAGTGAAAAGAAGCAAGCGACAAGTGGGTTGTCCAGAGTGCGAAGATGCCAAAGACATTTTCACCTTCAAGCAATTGGTCGAACATGCCATGGCCAAACACCCAGAAAAAGTGCAGGAATACGAGAAATATCTCCAAGATCCCGAAGAAGAGAAACGGATGCTTGAGCCAATGACATGTTTTAAATGCGATGGTATTGCCAATGGCAGTTTGATGGTCTTTCGACACAAAGAGATTTATCATGATTTGGGTGACTATCGATGCGACGAGTGTCAAGAACCGTGTCTCACCTTCTATGATCTAATGATTCACAATTTTAAGCGTCATTCTAAGCCCACGGAGCATATACAACCCAATGCAGCTGGATTGGACACCGTCACTCATGAAGACGGTAAAATTGAAGTGAAAAGGACCAAAGTGATGTGTCCGTTATGTCTCACAGTGTACAAACGCGATTGCGGCTTGTTCAACCATTTGAGGACTAAACACGAATGGGGCAGATTCTCATGTGAAGCCTGCGAAGAGACTTGCCATTACTCAAAGGACATCTCATCGCATATGATCAACTTCCATGGCAACGACCCCGCAGTCAAGTGTCCAAACTGTGACAAAATGTTCAATTTGAAATTCGATCCTGAGAACTTCCGAAACCATTACAAAGAGTGCCGTGTTTACGATTATCAAAAGAGAGCAATGCGGCCGAAGAAAAAATCCGGCCCGTTGCAATGCCATTACTGTGGGAAAAAATACTCCGTAAAGCAAACCTTGGATGCACACATTAAGATGCATCAAGGAATTATACGCTATCGATGCAGTTATTGTGATTATGGCTCCAACCACAAGGCCGTGGTTTTGGACCATGAGAAGACACATCTTCGAAAACGAGGACTAACCAATGAAGATACCGGGGTGGTTCTGAGCTATCAATGCGATCAATGTGGTAAACAGTTTGCTCAAAGAAACAGTGTGGCTCGACATGTTAGGGTAGCCCATCAGGGGATTCGGCCAAGTTATCCGTGTAAAGATTGTGGCGAAGTATTCAAACACACAGTGGCTTTGTACAACCATAAGAAAGAGAAACACGGGTTTGTTTCGATGCCAGTGAACCGAGGTAGTCGATCAATAGATGATCCAATGATTGCCCTTAATTTGTAAAGGAAATGGGTCGCAATTTATTGAGATCACTAGGTCCTAGATAGAGTTCCAGTACAAATGAAATGCAAAATTCAAAACTGGCCATAAATCTTATTATAAACCTAAGATTTCTATAGCAAACAGTATTCTGAAATCCAGTTTTTCCATGAGGTTACAATCTTTTTGAAGTCATAAAAGAAACCATCATAATAAGTAACGCAATTATTGGAATGGACAATTTAGTTTATGGAATCAAGATCTTCAAGACAACCCCTCCTGCTCCCTCATCTCTTCCTCCGGATTTCATTGGAAACCAACTGTATGAAATACATTTCTCTAACCAAGGAATCAAATTACTGTATCTAGTTTTTTTCAGTTTGTCGGGAACAGTTTCAGGAAATGGGCATGAAAAATTCGATTGACTTCAGCAAAAAAAATCTGGCCAATGAGAAAATTTCGGACTCAAACTATCACCATTGATGGCGAGTTGTTTTTTAGTGGGTCTAGGGCTCAGAATTGAAACTTTTCAATGAAGAAGGCGCATTCAAGGTTTTAAGTCAAAAGGAAAAGAGCAAGATGTTGATTGAAAAAGTTGAAGAATTTGCATTATGTTTAAAACTTTTCAAATTTACCCACAGACATTTACAATGACGTTTTGTTTGAAATCAAACAATATGTTTACAGACTATCATTCTGGAGAGTTTTTTTGAAATATTCTTGCTGCAGATATCGGTACTAAAGAAATGCTTGACTGCGTTAACAATAACGTTCAATTACTTTCAAATAACGCTGAAATTGCGTCCAATTTAGACTTTTGTCATCCTATTCAATGAACCTTTATTTCGAGTTTCTAAATATATGTAATAGATAAGAAATCCTGTGCTTCCAGAGGATGTTACTTGTGCGTTCCTCAAACAGAGTCATGAGTAATATAATCCGCGGATCGTTGCTTAAAGCAAAGCCTATTCTCTTATCTAATCAGGCAAGTGGCGTGTTGTACTTGCTTCGGATTGCAGTCAACGCCAATGCAACGAGACATTAGAAAAAAACGACGGGTGCAACATGGGCAAGTCTGACAAGAAATCGAAAGGTGTGAAATCTGGACTATTGGGCTTTCCTGGAAATAAACCGATCATACCCCCTCAACAAACTTGGGGAGTGGGTGGCCGACCTCGAGGACCACTAAGTTCCCCTGGACCCCAAGACTGCCCATATCCCAACGTAGGAGTTACTGAGCAAACAGACCATCCTTCGCCATATCCACAAATTCAAGAAGATTTATCCCAACCATCTGGATCTGCGGGTGGATTCACACTGCCATATGGATTGCAAGCCCAAGTTGACATTCCAGTACCTCATCAAGCACCATACCCTCCTGTCTAAATTTTAATACAAAAGGTTGATTTAGAGGCGTGATTATTTTTTTCCTTAATAATAAGCTGACCTCCTTGACAATTGATTCCGTTTGCATTCATACAACGTACAGGTCAAAAGGCAGGTAATCTAATGTGGTTGCCAAGGCCATACTCTTGTGATATACTAAAAAGGAAAGCAATATTGCACCATGCTTTGGTATGAATGATTCCATAGTGAGATCGCCTCCAAGTTCAGTACAGAAATGGCACAATCGAGGGAGGTCGCACCTCTCACTTTCGAAGCTCGGTTAACCAAAGCTCCAGGTTTGACACTCTTTGGAGGAAATGAAGCAACAGGGAAGGAATATTTTCTTACCTTAAAGGGAACTGGTAACGTTTCAAACATTCCGGGACTTCAAGAGATTCAAGATGAGGAGATTGAATTTCTTCTCATCCTTGACCGATCTGGTTCCATGGACGGCAATCCATGGCGTCAAGTCCAGAGGGCGGTGCTGAAGGTCATGCATATGATTCAGGCCAATCATAAGCTGGCTTTGACCATTATGATCTATGCCGCCAGGGCTAACTTCCTCACTTTATCTTCGGATTTTTCCGCGGCAGAGAAACAAGTCCTACAATTGCAGGCTTCCGGTGCCACCAACTTTGTTTCGGTTTTCGACACAGTCAATGAGATGTTGAAGACCAGGTGCCTTCAATCCGAAACTACGAAAACCAACCAACCAAAGAAACGCAACATAGTGGCATACTTCATGACCGATGGTTGTGACACGTGCAACACCCACGAAGGGATTATGGCTTCTCGAGAAAAGCTTAAGAAGACTATCGCTTCGTATGGTCAAGTCGTTCATATTCACGCCCTTGGATTTGGTTCTAACCATAATGAGGAGTTTTTGGAGAGTCTAACATTGACGGGAACCAGCGATGGATCTTACAATTATATTGACCCAAGTATGGGCGACAATGCCTTGGAGGAACGAATAGTTAGCCTACTGTCCGAAGTCGCTGGCCTAGTTGGAAGAAGCGTTCACTTGAACCTTTCTTTATTTGGGGATAACCTGTTTCTAGGCGACTGGTTTGGTTCAGGTTGCCAAACATCGGTGTTGTCCGCGTTTTTTGAATCCAAAGGTGACCAAGCTATAATTGAGACCACCAAGTTTGTTCATGTTCCTACCGAAGAGGCCTTTGAAATTTCCGTGGGATTGCTTCAGAACCTTCATGAAACGACTGTTCCTTTGGTTTGCGATGTTTCCAAAGTTGAATTTGTTCAGGAACCTTCTCAAGAAGAAAGTGAACGATTGGAGGTTCGGAAACTCAGAACAGGTTTTAACTTCCTAACCAACCGGTTAGGAGACATCACCGGGGAAAATAATCCTTCGGAGGAAATGGATATCGTACGTCCATGGTATGACGAACTCAAGGAACGAACCGAAAAAGCCCAGAAAACCACTCCAAAAGACAGTCGTGAGAAAGACAGGGATCTTGATGAGCTCATTCGGGCAGCTGAGATTGGTTTGGATTTGGCTAAGAAGGTTATGGAACCGGAGAAAACGTTGGGAAAAGAAGAGCTTCGCAAGGAGATCAGAGGAATGAAAGGTGGGTACCAAGTAATGTCTCGTCAAATGCATAACAAGGTTCAATCAAAAACCAAAGAAAGAGCAAGTAAGGATCGGTCCAACTGGCAAATGTCAAGTGGTATGATGGATTAAGAAAGTGATTCAGCATTGTTGCATTTTGTTTTATAGCCATTGAAATGTTTTACGAAATACAGTACTACCTTTATAATATCTGAGAGCAATGGTTTGCAAGAAGGACACCTCGTTCCAACTTACAACACATCTATGTATGCGAACGTTACTGTAAAAAAATGGGGCGATTTTGCGGATCCCTCTTTGGTGAGGAACATCTTGCTTTTGGCGAATATGTTCAGCTGATTTCCCGTTTTTGTAGACAACCACATTGAAATAGTTGCCCCCAGGGAGCATTTCCATCGACAAGTAGAACCAAACGATACTTGGATCGAGATTGTCAGTCATGGATTTGTCTATGGCCCAACATTCTGCCGTGATCTCATTATCATTGAGACATCTATCCACTAATTTAGGCCTTTCTCCAATAAACACAGTGCAATCTCTCTTCAACTCAGGATCCGTGGCAAAGGCATCATCCAAGTCTCCGGGGAAAAACACACGTCCATTTCGAGAATCCTCCAAAGTAAATTCAGCAAAGGCACTCCGATTGGCTAAAGCTGCTTTGATGGCTTCAAGAATGCATTTGGTATCGTTGGGTACTTGCAATTTTTTGAGCAAAGCTTCCACATCCTCAGCCATCGGTTTGGTTGGCCCTTGCCCTGAAGTGCCTTCGCCTACGATAACTTCCGATAGCATTTTTTGTGAATACTGATCATAGATTGAAAATCCGATTTTCTGGTCGTCCGTTTCCATAGATTCTAAAAGAAGAGCCTCTCTGGCATGTTTCACTTCCGGAGTTGGATCAGTGGCTGCATTGATTAGGGCTTTCCTTAAGAGTTGCACGTTTTCCGATGATTCGGTGGTCGGTGTGACGTAAGGCAATGCTGGAAACTCGGGTGTGAATTCGATGATGCGGATTTGAGCTGTCTCTGCTGGGTGATATCGTTGAAACAAAGCCAGTGTAACAGCATCTATTGCGGCAAAATCTACTGTTTTAGAAACTACGGCTTGAATGGATTTAACATGAGCTCCAGTGGTAACAACTTTAATGGTGGTGGCCAATTCCCTCCCTAGGGCTGCATGGAGTAAAAGGTAACCTGAGCAAGATCCCAAATCGTTCACTGCAGCCGTTTTTCCTCGGAGGTCATTGATCCTGAGCACATCGCTTTCGTTATGCACAATCACGGCAGAACTATAAAAGTAATCTCGACACCCTTGGGCCTTGTAATTGGGTGTTGCCACCACTTGATACAGCCCTCTTTCACCAGCAACTAAAGGCCATCCACACGTCTGTTTCATGTCAAATGTTGCTAGACCTAGTTTTTGTGCATGGCCTGCAATGGCTTTTTGCCATATAGTATTAAATGACTCCATTTCAGGGAAATTGTACATGTTCAATGAGATCGGCATGGCTGCTAATATAATTGCACAAGTGGAGAGACTAGTCGACCGTATATTCTCGACTCTATTGACTTGGAAACTCACAATGATGTGCTTTTAAAGACGAGAGTTGCATCGCGAAGACCCTTGTGTCGTCATTGTTGACGTTTTGACGAACGCATTCTAAGAACAAGTGATATCGGATGCCTCGTTAGCAGAACCGTTCGTTAAACAATGGTATGAAAATTTATTCAACAAACCAAATGCACTGTATGATAAACATTATTCGAAGATGTGAATCCGTTGATAATGGTTTATTTTTGTTGATTGAATAAGAACTAAAAAGATAAAAAACACAAAAGAAGGATTGGGGTCAAGAATATATCTTGTAGATTGTGTGTGAGAGCTTTATACATTACTAGGTGTGTCAAAGCCAAAATTGTATTTTAAAAAAAGTATAAAAGATAGCATATTCATCAAAGTTGGTCCTCTAGCAAGTTAGGGTTGGCTTTTTGAGATTGGTTTTCTCATAGAAATGATTAGAGCTATTTTCCTGATGTTTTATACCTACAACACCCTTTCTTTCCGTCATTAAATTTATTAAGACTTTATTTTGCCCCAAGTTTTCTCCTTCGAAAGATGTATTTATACAATTGTGCAATATCTGTCTTTTTGAAAACTCGAAATGACTCTGAGAAAAGTTGCAAAACACAATGACATTGGAAACAATAAACGCTCCATTTCAGGATGAACTACTTTTTTGATTCGGATTATTATTTTGGTTCTCCACTTTTTCTTTGCAAGCTTTGTCTCGAAAAACTTAGCAACAAACCCTTATCAATGCATGCATTGCATAGATTTGGGTCATTCAAATATTTGTTTTAAGCTATTGGATTAGATTACCA
Organism: Tigriopus japonicus; assembly: GCA_010645155.1. Lineage (NCBI taxonomy): Eukaryota > Metazoa > Arthropoda > Copepoda > Harpacticoida > Harpacticidae > Tigriopus > Tigriopus japonicus. Next base: position 998,544 of record CM021320.1, read on the forward strand.
CGCATTAAGATCATGACCAACATACATTTTCATTAGCTCTAGTTCTAACACCACTGTCAAGTGCAACTAAACTTTCCTTCTTTTTGCGCTAGATAGAGATTGATTATTCGTATTAGGCCAAGGATGACTCAACGAAGGATATATTACAGAATACCACTTAAGGCCGAGTTACTACAATGAAAATTCAACGGAACATTTACTGCTTTAAAATAACCTCTCATTTTAGTACAATGACAGGCCTTAAGCTGTATTTCTGTAATTCGTCCTGAGAAATTAAGATGTCCTTGATTAGGCACACTACAATATTAATTTCATAACTTGCGTGAGAATATTTGCCAAATAAACGGCTGGACCATTCCTCAAAAATATGAATTTAAATGACTTTGAAACTAAATGGACTTTAAAATTGTTATTGAAGGACTAGAAATTGCTAGTAACATTTAACTTAAGCAGACTCCGTCCGAATGTAACTCGAAACGGATCTGATTTATTTTTCCTTAAAAGTCTTGCGGGTTTACCTGTGCTCATTGCTTCAAATGAGATGAAACTTATCCCCTATTTACCTAAAACATAGCAGGAAAAGTACTCGCCTTCAATTACGACCTGAAGTACTCGCTTAGACAGTCCTCCAAGAGCTTCCTTGAGCATGTCGATTTTGTAATCTACATTAAAAAGAATTTCTAATTATGCTGGTTCGTCTTGATAGCAACGGGCATATTCTGGACCTGCTCCTCTAAAGTGCCCACCCATGCTGCTTTTACTGATGGTGTTCCCATTCCTCTCTCCCATCTTGCTCCCCTCTTCTCCGTTGTTCCACGGAAGTTCGCCACGGATTTTCCCTCGGTCTCCCGGCTCCTCCTCGGTTCCCTATTTTCCACCGGTCCAAGTTACTCATGTTCCATCTTTCCGCGTTCCTCCTTCAAGACCCACTTGGATCAAGGGTGGCCATTCTCTGATCCATAAACCTCATTTCTCAGGGGCCTACAAGAAAAGTCTTTGAGAAAAATTCTAAACAAAGTATTTTGCACAAATAGAGCGTGCTTTGACATGTTGTCCAAGTTTAAAATAAGAACTTTTTTGGGTCCAGTATTAGGTGGCTTGATGTTGAGATGGAAGGTTGGTTTCATAGGTCCTTTTCAGCTGAATCATTTGTGGTCACCTTTGACATTTTCTCTGTCGATCTTTTGCTAAGCCTTCTTTTCCCTTTTAGTACCCACAGGATTCCCTCTTGAACAAGAACGACAAGAACTAAGACATACGAAAGACGAAAGAGTACATCTCAATCCCAGAGCACATTTTCACCCCCATTTCTAGGAGACAAAAACTAGGCCTCTCTTAAGCGCCAACAAGAAGCTATTCATGTTCCGTGTTTGTGCTTTTGAAAAGTGAATGAGCAAGAGGGGTGAGGTGGCATGTTAAATGGCTTGGAACATTTCACACATAAATTTCAAAGCGAACGATTCATTTCAATTGCCAATTTGAACTCTGCACATAGTCAGGTAAGAAGTTCATCGGGAGTTTCTCAACTATTTTTACGTCACTCTTTCATTGTTTGTTAGATTGATTGACGTTTCATTTGCTTATGTTATCTATCTGACATACATTCGATAAATAATAGCCTGTGAAACTATTATTATTATAAAGATCATTCAAGGGTGAACGATTATCATGTCCTTATTCGATTTTAGTCTAAATGTCTGAGTCTCACTCTGTTTCCAACCAGTTGGCTCTGTCTCTTAGGGATGCCATGTCAGATACTCAGTAAAGGTCAGACCGGCCATCAAATTAAGGTTCTGGCCATAAAGTTTTAGGTACACATTCATTCCAATTTCAAAGGCAAATTAAATACTTAAAATTCTGGAACATTTTCAAGGCCAAATGCGTTCACCATTCAAGTTCAAATGTTCCATGAAGCCTTCAAGGTCTTCGTCGATTGAATAGATTGAACCCAATTTCAGGAGAACACTTCTGAATGATTTCTTGTCAGTCTTTTCTCTTCCTCCTCGATCGACGCCTGAGTCTTATTATTGGTCTCTCACATGTAAGAGATGGTCCTAGATACACAGATGATGCCATTAGGAAGCTGAAAGCCCTCCATTAAATTATCAAAGCGAGATATGTTAATACCACCGTTCCTTAGCAGTTCTTCTGTCTGCTTCTGATTGTGGCGTTGTGCCCCTAAGAAGTGTCGTGTGGTAACACTGTATTTTTCCCTCTTCTTGACATTCTAGTGTACTTAAGTGAGTATGTACGTATAATGGATTTTGGGGATAGGATACACACTAGTGGGAAGATGATCTGGAGATCTGATGAGGCTGATGCTTGAGAGATGGGAATACATCTATGAGCCCTTTCAAGAGTTTTCAATTTTCCTATGACTTGATGAATAATTGATGAGCTCCAAATATGACGGAAAAAGAAGTCAAATTGTAGACCTCGAAGAGAGTGCTTCAACCTTTGGGGTCACGTATCTTGAAAAAGCAGAGAAAATCAATGCAAACCTCTGTTAAAGTCTTTGCCACGGAAATTCCTATGACGGATTTGGAGCCATTCGTGGCGCATTCCAGTGGTTCAGTTGGACCAGATTATTGTATAAATGCACCAGACCCCCCTTTTAGAGCACAGGAAACGAGTGGACGGTGGTGTCATAAGGAACAACCTGTTCCCACGTTCCCAAAGCGAGGAATGCCAATGCATTGTATTGCTGAGCTTGCGTGAGGTCATAGCCTTTATGGAGCCAGTAACATTAAGGAGAGCGAGAGGGTTATTGGTTTCCAGTAATTTGGGAACCATGGAACTGGATCCTTGGGGCAATAAATGCAATGCCAGACATGCCGTGTGTGTTCTACAGTTCAACAACCATTTGGGAATTGCATTTAACACACAGACTCTGAAAGCTCTAAACCCGATTTTGAACTTTCCTTGCCCTCGATAAAGGCGCTTGTTTTTGGGGAGATAATCCACTCGGTGAACAACTTTCAAACATGTTTTGAGACCTGCCCACGTTAATTTTCTGGTTCCAATTAATGTCCCTAGCGGGGCATGACCTAAATTCCCGTCCAAAAGCGGGGATGCAAAAACCAGTTTGAGCGAACTTTTCTGGAATCCCTAATTCTCAGCCTTCATTGGCACCTATCTGGTATTTTATGGTTCCTTGATTGCCATTGGCGACCCTTGGAGGCAAACTAGTAGCAGCATACAGACAAACAGTCCTCTTCTCGCCCCTTTCTTCACTTCCTTCCATTCTCCTCCCTTCTTTTTTGTGAGAACAGGCCAACTACATACAGAGTATGGCGGCAAAACTTTGTTCCACTTGCCTCGAAAAATTGCTCTCATTATTGGAAACGCCGTTCGACACTTTCCCAAGCAAGAAGGAATTTCTCACCAAACTCGACTTTGGAACACTCACCAGACCCTCTACATTTCAAAAATGTATAGCACTTATTTTACCACAAACGCCCACATTTTCTGGTGGGAGCACACAACAAAAACTTGCGTCTAATTTTTGTTGTCGAGTTTTGTCATGACACTGACGAACCAAAAGTTTATAAACTTCAACCAGCTTTACAATGTTACTGTGTTAACTGATTAGGGTTGCCAAGGAACAATAATCTTCTCATCATGCTTCCTTGGATTTTAATCAAATGATATTACCACCTTGTTTCTTGAACTTTTCGTGAAGGTCAAAGTTGATGCCTCTGGGTCTTTGCTCATCCGTCAACCTGAATCTTTATTACAACTTTGGGTCGAGGTAATTACTGTCGACAGAACAAAAGAGGTTCTCAAGAGAGAAAAAACATAATTGAAATTGATTTTTTGCCGCCAAATTTCTTCCTCTGTTTGTGATTGTAAGTCAGTTGTTGAGGTAGCTTGAAAGTATGGCAGTAGCATATCTGGAAGCATAAAAGCTGTTAAAAGAAGCACATGAGATGGAGGAGACCAAATGAGTAGACATAACCATGGTCGATCAAGTTTCGCTACAGAGGCTGCGCTTTTCCGATCACAGCTTACGTAACAAAACTTGATCGGGCATGATTATTGCTACTCCATCTCATATGCTTCTTCTATGCTTCTAGATATGCTTCTACTATACTTCCAAACTACCTCAGCAACCGACCTATAGTTACAAAATAGAAAATGAATGACAAAATATATTTTGTGTGCCGTTACAGAGTTCGAGTTGTGATTTTCAGTTTCTCTTTCTTATTTGTTACTATTTACCAGACGTTGTTCAAAAGGTAGCCATTGTTACAAGTTGTACACTTCCATGGGCGAAACCATTGTATCTTTTGTGTCTGAAAGCCAAGGTAGAAGCCCAAATGACAATGGGATTTTGGCACGGGCATTCTAGTCAAGGTTTTCTTGAAAGCGTGTTATATTCTTAAGACACGTGATTGATTTTCAACATTTGATGGTCACACTATGCTTACTAGTTCTCTATAGTTCTCTTATAGCTACTAGTTCTGGTTCTCTTCGAAATTTTTCTAGCCATTTATGGAAACTATCCATTCTCGTCAATCACTACACTTTTTGTTATTGAGGTGCTATCGCGTGTTGTGAATGAGTTTTCAAGCATTCGGATGAATAATAAAAAAGGCATACGTCTTTTCTCCTCATATTTGCATCTTAAAAGCCGAAACGACTTTTCCCAGTTTTATGTTATTACCTTCGTTCATGCGGGTAAATAAATATGTTACGGGGAACGAAAAATGCTTTGCTTTAGAACACACCTTTAACTAATTAGGGTTTTAGTGATGTTCAAGATTTTCGGACCTCAAAGACGGACAGGTGAAAATGATATGAAGAGTCACTAAGAGGCTAATTAATAGAGACAACAAAGGAAAAGCAAATTACAACATGCTTTGGTCCAGAAATCCCTTAACCTTAAAGGCAAAGAACGGACTACGGAAAAACAAAACAAGTTTGCCTTAAATCACTCATTGAACAATTAGAAGCACTGATGTGTTTTGCCATTTTGTTTTTTTAAGGTTAAAAATCTGAACACAACTAAAATTTTCAACAAGCAATAGACCCTTTCTGCCATAAAATCTGGCAGCACTGCAAACTCGAAATTCATTTTTATAACTATCAATGGAACTCGAAATCGAAGTAGTTCGAGTGTTGCCAAATTAGTTCCTGTTTTGGTCTTTTCAAAACTTGCCTTTTTTAACATCGATGAACTTCCGAGTCAAAACTGGCAACACTCCTGGTTCGAAACACATCACTAATTAGAAGGGTTTCTGATATCAAATTCTAGGCTCTATTTTTTTCATGTTGAGTATCGAGCAAATTTTCACCATCATGGACAATACGTACAAATAGAGAAGAACAATTTCCTCCCCACGCATTTGCCTTCTCTTTGAAATCTATGTGATTAATCTCTTGTTTTACGAGGTCAAAAATTCCTGTGCGAGTTTTCCATTTAAAGGAGACATGTGTATCACTTGTTCCACTTTTGAAAGACATTCAAAGTGTCGTTATCCACACGCTAAAGTTTGAGACCTTTGAGGGGAGGGAGGATATTCAAGCTATCCCCTCTGTGAGCAAGAATTTCAAATAATTGGACATCTGTCCCAGAGTGTCCAACACATTTGAGTTGTGGAACACTAGGGGTCAAGGACCGCACTCTGAAATTTATCATTGAAAGCTTGGAAAATGAATTCTTCGCACCTGCACATCTTTTTAAGAAACTTCAAACATAACTTTTGTCCCTATTATAAAGATGGACACAGGACGGACGATAGTTCGAAGTTAATCGTGCAAGAAATCGATCCGAAGCTGAGATATTCATGTAATTTGAGAATACTGCTTTCTCGATTTGATTGCTTATCAATCCACACTTATTCAAGATGATGAGGTTTTGCGTATGTATGATACCTTGTATGAAGAACGTTGTCTTTGGGATATGACATTTTCCAGAAAACGAGACGAGATAGGAGTTTTTTTTCAACGATTGTCAAGCTTTTTATTGTAAAATTTAGAAAACTTCTGACTTTGAGCACCCTTTAACCATCTTCTCTGTACAACTCACGAAAGCTCATAAGTTGGCCATGCAAACTTACTTCCCAAAGACATTCCTCTGCTCTTTGGATATTGCAAAAAGTGAGAACGTTTAAGAATGTGACCATTACGCAAGAAAGACGACAGTGTGACACTTTCACTCTGGCAGACAAATTTCCAAGATGCCCCATTTGACTCATTTCCTGTAGTTGGGAAACGCCAAGATGCTTTTAGGAAGTTGTCCTTTCCCACCGAAACATGAGAAAGCTGAGGTAATTAGAATACCACCGCCAGAAACATCACCATTTTGGCCACTACTGCAATGCCAGTACGCTCCAAGATAGCCATAGCCAAATATGCAGGCGTTTGTTCCAAAATAAGCTTCACTCATCATTAAGGACAAGAGCGCATTAACAAATAGGGGGAATAACGCCAGTGAGAAAAACATCCCTCAGTAACGGATCATTTTACCGTTTCTGTATCTTTGGGAGTGGCCTCACAAAATCTAAAGCGACATTAATATAATTTGCTTCCAATTGGTCGGTCCAACTTCCCAAAGTGTTTCATTGGATTCACTGACCATCCAATAGATACTGAAGGTACGTGAAATAGGGGAGTTAACCGTTAATGGACATTGCCAACCGACTTCATTGCTAGAAAATGGCTTCCATTCTCGTTCGATTTAATTTGAGCATTAGGAAGGAGGACTCTTGTTTTAATCCCCATCCAAGCCAGACGATCCCTTTTGTTGGATCGACACTTAACCTTCAATAAGTGCAGATCGTTATTGTTCCAATCACATCTGGCAAGAACCTTCTTTTGGCAACGCTGACTCAATTTTACGCCCATAATTTCTATCTGATAGCCATTGAATTGTTAAGCACATAACCAAGCTTCAAAGGAGAGAAAAGTCCCCAATTCCACCGATATTGTAAATGGCAAAATTAGAAACCCATTTGCAATTCCCGGTCACATGCACAAAGACTCTTTTGGCCTTGAAACTATTGGACCCAAAGTGGATATTGATAAGGTCATACCACAGATTGCTCACATAACCTTGAGCCTTAGTCATTTGGAGCATCTGCTAGCCACCCACAGTTCTGAAGCATGTACGTATGTAGAAAGGCCACAATTCCGGAAGTCTGTTAGACATTTTGTGAGCGAGCCTCAAAGAGTCTTTTGTCAGAGCAGTTCTTTTGAGCTGTTCCTTTTCTCGAAGGCAGAGACTTCGTGATTTAGGAGAAATTCCCCAAGTTATCAACCCCATCCAGGTCCAATTCGCACGGTCCATCACGACCCTAAATCAACGTTGTGAGCCCATTAGTAGGATCTGATGTGAGTTCCATTTCTTCCTATGGTGCTGATTGATCAAGCCTCCCTGCGACTGCTTGCTGGCTTTCCCCCACCCTTCAAAATATGAGTGACCCAAATCTCTGTTCTTGTGGAATGTTCACTTTTTTTTGTCCAAAGGCTGAGGTGCTAAAGCTGATCCTCGTTTTAATAGATCCTCTTGAATCATACGAGCTTAAAATTGCGGAAAAGGTTCACTCTGAAAAGTGTCGCAAGGTGGTTTAACGAAAGTCAGAATAGTAGGGTTTACATTAGAAGCCACATTGGGAAACATACAGGAATTCTGGTGGAGTTTAGTTCGAATATGATTTATTGGAGATTCGGCTTACAGAATGACTGTGTATTTGGGTTGCATCATTTATTTATGAGCCGGATTTTTTGGGGCTCAAAAGCACTTCATATGAGAGAGAAATGAGATCAATTTGTAACCTTGGGGAAATGAAATAAATCCCTCCGCCCTTTTCCCCATTTCGTTTTTTTCTTCAGCCCATTGTTCTATTTAGTTTTGAGCATTTTAAACAAAGGTTTTTAGCTTTTGAGGTGCAGGCCTGGTTTGCCGTAATATTTTCCGCCTGGTTTCCGTAATAAATCAGTCTTAAGAGGTGGTGCAGTCAAGGAAGCCCCTCGGAAAATTCTCCGCATTTCTAACCCAGGGTGCCCAATTATTCCTCACTCAAGAACCAACCAAAGAATTCTAAGTTTAGAATAGCAAGAACTTGTCCATCTTAAACAAACGAAAGGATTTTTTCACTTTTTTATAGCAGAAAATATAATACTTGGGTCGATTTTGTGTTTTGGTGACCCTGAGTGTAGAGGGACACTGTAACTGAGATATTTCCTGATGGAGGATGCTCTGGTGTTTTTTTTTATTTTGCCTCAATCCAAGGCAGAGAGTTTAGCTGACACCACAAGATAGTGATCATAAAATGTACACATTGAGCATCAAGTTGATTTATGGCCACTCAAACACACTCAAAGGCCGGCTTAAAATGATTAAAACCCTCCACAATAGAGAGGCCCGGAGAAAGAAGTTAAGCTTGGAAGAAGCCTCAAAACCCCGACCCATCTTTTAGCTCGCTACTTGGGTCAATATACTGCATCAAGGTTAACTTTGATTGGTAAAGAGAGACAGAGAATGGAGAAGTGCAAAAGGCACCCAACACCAAAGAGCAAAAAGTAAAAAAAAGAGAAGGAACAAAAGCGAAAAGAACAATCTTCACTCAAGATTAAGTCCTGGGCGATCAAGAAACCTCTGAAAAAGTGCCGACAGCACTGAGACAACTTTCTTTCTCACGAATCCCTGTGAGACCATAAGGGTCTCGCTGCTCAATTATGTTTTAATGAGACTGTCTTATAAGTCTGGTGGTACTGCTCCCTTCGCTTGTGACGAGGGCCTCACAATGCTTTCATCACAACATTGTATTCCTCTACGTGGCCTTGATTCTAGACCAGCAGAGGCTGTCAGTAGAATTATCCGTCAGGCATTCCTTAGAGACCCTAAATTAACCACACGCTCCTAGTCACTCAATCTGTCAAGCATCACGAGTCTTGGGGGAATCCCAGGGGAATTGATTTGAACACAAAGGATTGAAGTTGTTTTTATCTCAGTGATTTCAGAGCAGGGAAAGGTCCCTGAAAATGAGAAACTTTTCGCCCATCTCCAACTCCATTTACTTCCTCCTTCTACTTCTGCTTGTGTGGCGATATCCCAGTTGAGAGTTGGGAAAACCAGGACGAGGATGAAGAATACGAAGAAAAAAGGGAGTCGGGCAGTTGAAGCCTTTCTCTGTCCTCCGTCCTCGATCCTCAATGGAAGTGGGTGATGGAATTCTTGTGTGGAACCTGGTCACATTGCTGTATCCTCGGTCCAAAAAGGCCGTTGGGCCATTTTTACTTTTCTTGAGCCATTAGTGAGGGCACAGGCTAAAACTTGAACCAGCCTGCCTTGATTAGTTGGACACGATTGCCTTCAAAAAGTGACACGGAGACAAGTTCCAAGGGAACGAAGGGATTAAAAGCCATTTCCTCACACTTGAAAAATGAACCAGACGCTTGAAGGGAAACGGGAAAAGAGCAATTGAAATAGGACTTCTCTTCTCTCTGGCCTTATTTGATATTCACGCATTAGAAAGTGTGGTGAGATGCCCTGTGGTTCTCGGTTTTTGCACATGGAACAAGATCATTGCTCACAAAGAGCTCTGCTGGATCATTGTTCTTGGAGACGCCCCGAAAAAAAGAAGAAAGTAGAAGGTTTCAAGGAACTATTTGGGTAATGAGCTTTTTTGTCCTCCCTAGACACTCTACACTCTCCTTCTTGTAGAGACAACCTCTCTCAAAGGGTCCCAGAAAAATATACCAACGACCTTGAGCATTACGTGTAGCCATTAGGCTCTGTTTAGTACGCAAGTCCATTAAGCAAATCTTCCTCATCACGGCTTTATTGGTCCTCAGGTAAGGAGACGATAACCGGAACCAGCTTGGACGAGAGCCAAGTCTGCCCTTGGTCCTTGTAGTCAATATCAGAGACCTGACCAATAATGTGGTTCCAGGCCCATAATCAAACCGAGTTGCCCTCATAGCACTAGGTAAAGGGACCTTCCGTCCTTCACTCACGCAGTCAGTCAGTCACTCAAGCAAGTAGAGCAAGCCTGAACTTGGAGTTGGAGGGAGGATCTTTGATGGTGATACGAAGTTTTCCACTTAAGTTGGGCAAAAAGACAAGAAGAGTGAAGTGGGAAGGAGAAATGAGAGGATGAGAAGAAGGGCCTCTTTCTCAAGCTCAAAGATCCATTCTAACTCAATTGCTCCAACCTGAGTATTGAACTTGAGGTAACTTTTCGAATTAAGAGACTTCCCGAGGATTGGTTTTTGACTTGAGATATCTTTAAAGCCGGAGCCGTCACGTCCATCAAGCTTGTCAGGCGAACTTTGGGACAGATCCATTCATCCCCAAGATAATCAGGACCTCTCCCAAAATAGTTCTTTATCAAAACAAATGAAGCCATTATTCGTCTGGATCCAATCAGCCAAGGCCCAATCTGTGCCAGTTGGTTCCTAAAAGTTGCCAAGATTATTGGATATCATTGATCCTGTATCAAACCATGATAACTCCGATGTTGTCTCTTCTAAGGCCCCCTCAACGTTCCATTAGTTGTTGGCTTATTTGCGGACAAAACGGGGAATTTATTTGCCTAAGGCTGCTCACGTACCCTCAATGAATCTCAGAAGCAGGAGAAATGGCGTCTGATGCAAAAAGACCATTGGGAATGGCCAACTTAAATGAGATTCATTGGAAATTAGTCCGCCTTCCTCTTCACTGGCGTCTGTCTCTTGGAACTTGCGAGTTCGAGGAGAGCTGTCGCGTTTATAAGATTCCCCTGGAGAGTTAGAAGATTGGAATGGCTTAAACCTCAGCCCGAAAAAAACCCACCTTCTTTTTCTCTAGAATGATAAGAGCATCGGTGTTCAAGGAATATTTCAGAAATCCTTCAAAATGCCTCACACTTGCCAAGCAAGCATGCTGTGAATGCGAAAACAAAGTTCCCAAAAGATCCCTCTTTTTCCCTCGCGCTTGAGTTTGTTCCAAGTTCTTTTCTTGTACGCGCAGCATTTTGAATGCCCGAATCTCTCCCATTTTCTTTTCCTGCAGTAGCTTTATTTAGAGACTGAAAACGGAAGAAGAGAACAAAACCAACAGATTTCTGGGGGGAAATTGAAAACCAATTGAGGCAAACTTGAGAAACTTGAAATTGACAGTTTTATTTGCAAAATGCGTATACGCCTTCTTTTACTCCTCTGTGAATTCCCTTAAAGGAAAGAGAAACGAGCCAATCTGCGTCCTGAAAACGCCACTGATGCCAAATCTTTGACGTTATTAACATAATCGATCAAGTGGAACCCTTTCCCTCATTGGAACCAAGGCTTGTCTTCAATGATGCAAACCACCGAATCCACCTCTTGTTATTGTAGTAAACATGTCAAAGTTTGCCACCAGAATGTGGCTAAATGTCCTAGAAATTTGTCTTGTGATGTGGGGAGACTCTAAACTAGTTTGGTGGCTTTTGGAGCGATTCTGAAATCCCAGGGTTTTGCCGTTTTGCTAACAAAGACATTGCAGATGCAGAACCTAGATTCCAGATCCCAGAGTTGAGGGGAGACACCAAGACGAGATGCAGATATAGGTCTTGACTGTATTTGACAGGATTTTCATGTCAACTTCCATTAGATTAAGGTCAATTACTGGCCTACCCTGAAACCCGTTAGTGAAGGGTTTATTCCGAAATGCCCTACTCCAAACCAAACCAAACCAAACCGTTGAATCCTAAAGAAAAGTTGGCCATTCTAGTGGCGATTTTAAATCATCATCATAAATATGACTAGTCTGGATGACTGTCAAACTTTTTTCTGTGCCTCTCGCAAACTGGGCATTCAGTAAGGAACCGTGGGTATGTAGTTTCTGGGAGACAGAAAGTTTCTTGCCGTTTTCCAGAGACACTTGAAAGAAGAAAACGACCAAAAGAGAATTTGAAAGGCGTTCTTGGATCCTACTCGGTTGCATATTGTGCCTTAAAAAGAGGATCAGATGTTGTGAAGATTTGTTCCGCCTTATCTCTGATAACTAAGTACTTTTTGTGAATTTCCAGATACCCAAGGCCCTTGAGGCTCGAGGGGTTCTTGCGTTTCACTTCTTCCCAAAGTCATTGGGATTGAGAGCTTTGGAAGAGACCCAGGAGGACGTGCACCTCACCTCGTTGGATTCACTAGTGAAATACTGCTTTTATTTCTCCAAAGAGCTCACTCATGCTTGAAAAGACGCTTTTGTTGACAGGGTCGTGTCAAGCATTCAAGGGTGACCATTTGTTTTAGGATTCGCGATTTCACGGGTGCGCGCTTTCTCGTTGCCCAAGTGACTTCGCTTTGGTTTTGCTAGTGCTCTAGTCTATTACCTTGCTCGGTTATAAACTCACTTTTTGGTGGGTGTTGAAAGAACTCAATGACCCGTGGGTCTCTCAAGATTTCCTCTCCCAAGTTGGGAAATGAGAGCCTTTTCCATACCCCTTTCGCACTCAGGTTCCATTATTCAGAGAACTTTGCCAACAAAGCATCCTCTTGATCTCTCCTCTCGATCTCGACTCACTTCAAATTCAAGATTGTGGTCAAAGTCTCTAGACACAATCGATCTCACTCAGTCCGACTTCCAAAGCACGCATCCCGTTATCTAGTGGATGGTTTACGGCCAGAATGTGAGACAATGTCTCGAATGCAGAGGCCATGTCAATGGTTGTATGTAGTAGCTGAAGGCGGACGACGACAGCGATTATTCAAAAGACCTTCTTCACCCCATACCCCATGTTCCGCTAGGCGACTAGAAATGTGTTCATTCCAATGTCTCCTTCAGGGAATCGTCTTAGTACATGTACAATGTGTCAAAGAAGGCGGGAGACCGGATGGTCGGAGAACCGGGAGCCAGAAATAGGGAAGGGGGATTTTTGCCTAAGAGGGAAAACCAAAAGTGGAGCAAGAAGGGAAGGCAAAGGGGTTGCTTCCATCGTACAAGAGGGTTTTGAAGTAGCCCTATAGAATGTAGTATGTACCACCATTCACAGGTCATATTCTTTGGTTGGCATCTTCTCCATTTGACAATTCCTTTATGTAAGATGTACGACACGGTCGAAAGACGCGGGGGACAGCTTGTATTGAAAACTGCTCAAGCATCGATTGAAAGCGAATCGAATGGGAATTCGCATTTAAAGGGTCTTGAAATCGGAGCAGAAATGGAACACCCTTGTGATCGAGAGAGAGATGGTCGCTCTTTACGGTGGCCGAACCCGACTCGATCCCTTTTTAGACCCTCTGAACCCTATCAAAGCTGAGAGGGACATGCATTTAGTGAAAGATTTATTTGAGGAGAATTGCTATGGACCTTCCTTCACTCGTCCAAGGTTTGGGATGTTTTAAGGCCGAAAAAGAGAGGAAGAGAAAAGGGGAATTGAGACGGAATTCACCACGTTGGCCTTTTCTCTGAGCGACTGAGCGAGCAAGCAAGCAAGCAAGCAAGCTCCCAGAGATAACGGAAAGAAAAAGGGCTTTGAGGAGAAAGGAAGATTTACCAGCCTCAAATAGAAAACTCCGCAGAATTTGACGTTATCTCAAATCGACTGGTTTTGTTATGGTTAAAAGATCTGAGGAACGCCAAGCCGCGCCAAGGAAAATAATGGCTTTCATTAGTTCCAAAATCGGGGAATGCTGCGACAACAAGAACGCGCATCGCATCGCGCCCCTTATGAATTCTTGCGCATAATTTATGGCACGGCTGCGAACTTGTCAAGAATGTGAAACTTGTCCGAACATAGCATGGACATGACAACCCTTTTGTGTTCAGAGGAATTTGAATCATTTTCAATCTTCTTAGAGAGTTCTCCAAGTAGCCCGCCCGGAATGCCCGGCAACTTCAAGGACCCCGAGAAAGGTCTGACCTAGACGTGACCCCATTTTCCGCTCGGATAATTCCGTCAAGTCAGTTCCATCCACCCAAGGGGCCTCCTTTCGAAACTTCATTGACAGGACAAGCATTGTTGTTTGCATACATAGCACACATTCATTGGTCGAAGCGGAAACATAAACGAGGGCCTGAACTATACAGATCAGATCTTCCCACTCACCACGTGCGCTTGAAGTTTTTTTTTGAGAGAGGGAGAATCTGCCATTGTTCCAACTTTTTTTTTGGACCTCCTCTTCCTCGGTTCTACTAGCTTTCAAAAGCTCCTCGTTCCTGGTACTCAGTTAACTACGTCAAAGGAAAAGACAAGCTCCCGTCCTCTTCTTCAAGTTCCCCTTCTCATTCCTCGTCAATGTTCCCAACCACCAACCAGAAGTTGAGCAACCAACCAGGATCCAAATAACAACGTGAGGTAGGTGAAGGGAATTCTGTCAATCATCGTGACTCATGTGGACCAAACACTCAACAATTTGTCATCCACCATCATATAACGTTTGTTGCCCTCCCTAGTTCTTTCCATCTGTTGGTGCTCGTTCAAATGGGTCAGACGGGCTCGAGAAGTCAATATGATTAAGAAATGGGAGTCCTGAGAGCTTTGAGGGCTCTGATTGAAAGCACAACGTGCGTGGAACAACTCATGGCAGGTGTCGCTGAACCTTCCTAATGTTCATCGATCTCTTTCCCCTTTTATGCATGTGCCCCATTTCCATATCAATAGATCCAGGCACACAGATAAGATCCTTAACTCTATCCAATCGACGGACGAAAGACGCTATGTACAGTACGTATAAGCAACCGGAGGAAAAGGAGGTACAAGGGAAGTGCTACACATAATACAGTCGTCGTCTTCTTTGGGGAGGACTTCATAAACATCTTTGTTTTCTTGAGTAACTCACTTGATGCCTTTGATCCAAATAAGCTCTGACATGGCGAACAAGAAAAAAAGAGAAAAGAAGATATTTTCATCAATGCGAGGACAACGCACACATATCGACAGGAATCCAGGCCAAGAACGAACCAACGAACTCTCTGCCTCTTTTCCTTCCTTCCAACGGAAAAGCCTATCCATTAGATTTCCAGGGCCCTCACTCATGATATGATGGCCTTGCTGATCAATGAATGTTCGTTGGTGGATGATCGCTCTGACTGCCTCTGTTTATATCCAAGGAAACATTTCCATAACTGCTGGCACGAACAAACGGCTCCTTCTAGTTTCCCTCCCTCATCCATTATTACCTCTAAAATGAGTATGTGTGTTAAAAGAGGCTCTTTGAAAAAGATACATCTGCAATAATTCAAGTATAGAAGGGGCTTTTTATCGATTTTAGATGGATTCTGGGCAATCTTATGCCGGTGGGATGAAAAGGCTTTCTAAGGGTTTGAACTTGCTCACCCAAAGATGAAATGAGGCCCAACAAGGCCCTTGCTTGCTGGCTTACTTGCTTGGTCAGTCTTCAAAAAAGGCAAAGTGGACGAGATCCCATTTACTACGAGATCCAATCAACTTTTTGACAAGGGCTGGGATCGATTTAACCGGGGATCTGGGCGAATTCTGGACCTATTTGCCGAGCAACATTCCTTGCAAAGACACATTTTCAGCAAGACCGACGAGAATCTTGGCACTCCAGGAAGGAGCTAGGATGTAATGGAGAGTCAAAATTTGGATAGAAATGCATCTCTATTTCATGCTAGAGTAACTCTCAAGAGCAGACTTCATATGATGAAGCCCATTTCATAGGCCTGGTTGCAGATCCGAACAAGGCCTGTGGTTCGAACAAAACGCGTCCTCTGTTAATGAACTGGTTCAGTACATTCATTTTAAAATGGAACGACCATTCATTTGCGTCCCTCTTCGTTTGGAGGTGGAACTTCAAAAGCCCAAGCTTGTTTTTGCTCACCACGCTAAGATCTAATTAAGATTCTTTCCCGATGTTTCATTAACTCACTGAAAGGGAGGACTCGAGTTCGTGAATCAAATTTGTATCGGCTTTTAATAAAGCGCCGCTTTTTTCTTTTGGAGGCCTTTTCTCATGGAACAAACACGAGCGAGTCAAACCGGTCGTGAACGGGGAAAGGTGACTCGGGTTCCTTCTGGATTTTTAGGAGTTATCTGGAAGGAAATTGTCACATCATTAATCTTGCCTTATCGGTCTTTAAGCCGGGACAGGTTTAGAAAATTGGGCTCCAAACCAACCTCTGATCCACTAACAAAACTGGCACACCTTCATTCAAAAGACTTGACTTGTTTTGAATTTCACGAGAACGAGTCAAACTCAGCTCAGACAACAAATTCAGATCATATTATAGTGTATATAAATAGGAAGAAATCAGTGTAGGGAAGCTAAGATTCAAACACCAGAAAAAGCCTTGCCTACCAAATGTTGAATTTTTTTGTTTTTTTTTGTTTTTTTTTTGTTATTTTTTTTTTTGGATTTTCTACTACCGCTACAAGGAATGCAATTCCCTGCAAACAAGGATTTCTCCCGACAGCTTCAATCCGATCCCCAACAGGATTCGAACCTACGCCGTCTGGGGAAGCACTTACATTCGGCTCTTATAAGAACGCATTAGTACGCGCGGCCACTCTGGCTTACTTGAATGCCAAACCAAATGGGCAAAGTCACATATGAAGCAAGTCAGAGATAAATAAAACTTTGAAATGGCATGAGATTCGGGAGTGGCCTTGGTTGGAGAAAAAATCTTGACAAATTGTGCTTGGTTCAACGATTAATGGTTTCAGAGACATTTTTAGTTCAATGAAATGGTTCTTGAGCATGACATGTTCCAAAATAAAGCAACGAGAAGAAATCCGTTCCATACCGAGAGAAGAATGCCAATGCAATTTGCAGTCCCCCCCCCCAACCGACACGTGCTTCATTTTGCATACATTTCCTCGCCATTGGTTTGTTGCCCCGAATTGCCAAGTTTATGGCCTATTTCAAGATGGACCAAGTTGAGGTTTCCCCAGGTCCATTGGGCCCCATGTTCCAGACAGTTTGCACAAAAGATGAACTTGCCTCTCCCTTGGGAGTAGTAGGGTAAAACATGGAAACAGAGATGTCACGAGAAAAAGCCATTCTCACATTTTCTTGACTACGACAATCCGCCCTAATACAAAAAAATATTCACAAAGCAGTAGTGCAGTGATTGTTTATGGTTGGTTATTTTCTTCATGTTATCTCCAGCCATTGGTCTGTTTCAAGGGCTCTTAAGGGTATCTTCAAATCAATGTAAGTGCTTAATGCTCCAGTTACAATTTCGGGAGATCTGGTCGAAAAAAGCTACTTGGTAAACATTCAATTCAGAATCAAATGGAACGGAGGAGCATGCTTCCTCATTCCTTCCACAGACGAGGTTGGTTGGTTGGTCGTGTTCCCTCAATGGGAACATTAAAGAAGTGGTCCAAAGTCCAGACTGGGCCCTAATCTGCAGAACTTGCTTCTAGCGTTCAAATAGATGCTATCTTAGCAACTCGTAACTAAGACTAAGACATTGAAAGAATAATAAATGGGAGAGTCTACAGATTCCATGCGTTGATAAGGCCAGCAAATGGACCATCCATATGAAGAATATGGAACCACGGTATGTTGGCATTTGGGGACTGCCACATCTAGTACATACCCAATCCCCAACAGAGATCCACCCACCGCACACTCGTTCTATGTCTGTGCGTACATAAGATGTTGCACTAATACCATCGCATTCAGACAGTCACAGATACAGAAGATAGAAGGCGGATCCACCCGAAAACACATGATGGTTTTCCACTGTTCCTCGAGGCTCTCATATTCATCTCAATGAAGTTCTTATCGGATGAAGGATTGGATCTCCTCTGAGTAACATCTAGAGATGAGAGATGTGGTTTGACCTTGAAGGCCAAATACAACGTAGGAGCAAGGAATTGCTCCTTGAAAGTGCAGTCTCTCAGCTGACCTGAAAAGTGAATATACACGAATGATGCTGGAACTGGAACGAAAAACTGGAACCCTTTTGGATGGCATGATGACATCAAATCTGAGTGGAACAAGGGAAAAGGGAGCTGCAGTAAGGCCTCTTACTACCCCAGCTCTTTGAATGTTGGATCAAAGTCGGTTTTTGAGTTAGAAAATAGCACTAATCTCACTTTGAGCAAATGAGCTCACTCAAAGAAAGATCGGTGAAAAGAGAAAATAAGTTCAAAGATGGAAAACCAACTTATTCTAATACTCCTTCAATACATGATATGATCTTTGTACTCAATTTGAGCCTGAAGAAAAAAAGAGTTGGAAATTTAAACCTTTGTAGTCATTTTCAAACCAGTTCAAATGCAAATTAGAGGGAATTTTTTCACCGGAGGCAAACCAGACATTAACTATATTTCTTACAATTCCATATGGATTACTTCATAAAGATTTCGGTGTTTTAACCCATCACGTGTTTTATTTATTTGAAAATATGCAAGGAACACATATTTTATGATTACTGTCGGCCAAACTGAATGAGCTGTAAGATACACTCTGAGATTAGGTAAGGATTTGGGACACCAGATTCGTCATCCACAAAGATATTTTAATCTCGCCAAAGTGCACTTGCCTTCACACCTCTGCTTTCAAACTTCAAGTACCTACTAGTACGAGAAAGATGCACGTACAAGCCATTCTCTGGCCTTATCCGCCTTATGAAAGGCCATGGGAAGGGTTTAAGGATAGTAAATGAGGAACGTGAGATCATTTGGGCATCTTTGCATCGATTGGATGATCCTGCGGAGGTCCCAATTCCCCACGTACGTCTTACATGATCCTTTTTCGCCTCCTTCCTTGTGTTAGATCGATCCAGCCTTGGTTTCTTGCGTTCATCCATTCTTGAACTTGGAAATGATGGACCCCTTGGGTCCATCTCGATCCCAGGATCTCCGAATCTGTTCCACTGAAGATGAGTGATTGCACCAAGCTTGGATTTGTATTTTTTGCTCCGATCATTGAGACTTGTTTTCACCGTCTTTTGTTCCCTCAGCATCCTGGATGGAATTGAGATATTTATCTGGCCTATCATCCATAAATCTCGTCGGAGGCGAAAAAAACTGATTCCAGCTCAGCTTTCGCTGCTCTTTGAAAGCTCTTTTGTGGGAAGAATCACTACCGTGTCATGTTTTATAGGGTTTTCAGACAAAATTAGGTGCTCTATTCGTGTGCCTGTTCAAACATTTGACTTCTCGGAACTACGCAAACTATTCCTAAGGAATGAACCACTTGCTTGGCGCAGAAATGTGTCCTCAAACATCAAACAAGCCTCTTACAATTGCCATTACTGTCTTTATTGCCAGTGAAATGGCCTCCTTCATCCACTCTTCATCTCAAATGAAGGCGGAAACTACTTTCAAGAGTCGTCAGAGAGTCAATATGGCTTGCGATCCACACATCCTCAAGGTCCCTTTGGAATTAAATCAACGGGCCACATCAAGTTATCGCCAGAGTAGCCAATTGCTTTTATGTTCCACATGATCTTCACCTTCCAAGAGAAATTTGCAATTAGTGTGGAAAATGGTAGTACATTTCCTATTCCTTTTTGTCACCCCATCCAACAAAAGATCGCTTGTGATCAAAGGAATCCTTTTTTTCTTTACTATTTGCCTCCCAGGGAAAGATCAATATCTTATTTCGCAACTCGAGGTTGACAGCAAGTTTGGCTTGATCCTTGGATCTTAAGGCCAATACCATTTACGCTGAATGAGAACAAAGGACGCTCTTCATTGATGGACTTGACATTTACATTAGTTCTCAATGGCCAAGAACTGAACATTAAGTAATGAATACATTGTCTTATGGGAGAGCACCACCTCCTTGGATGACCCAATTCCAGTTCCATATCATGGAATTTGCCTCCAAGGATCTCTTTCTTTCCTTTGGAGAGAACTGGCCAGGCTTTTAGAAACTGGCCACAACCAATTTTGGGTCTCGGTTGGTTCTTGCACAAAATCTCAATCAAAAAGCTCTTGGTCAAGGTCAGTGGCAAACTTCAGGGAGGCATATAAGTTTTTCAATTGGCAGGCTTTGAAGGTGACCATAATGTTGCCCTCTAATGTTCCAAGTTTTCCTGGGAACCCTGAGATCTCGAATCTACCTTCGTGCCATTCTTTTGTTGTAAGAAGTCATGTCTGCTTGGCTGGTATTAGATGCAAAAAAAGAACCCCAACAATGGTCAAAGGGATTTGGTGGCAAGGATTGGCGAACACGCCCAAATCTGGCCATCACCTTCATAAACTGCAATGACCAACATCCGCAACAGCAACCAGTTTGCATTGAAAGTGGTCTTTGAATGGAAACACTAGCTTGCTAGGATGGTCCAACACTGGAGTCCCAAGTATTCCAGCAATTACTTGGACCAAGACCTTCCAGTTGGAACGCGTCGTGCGGTCAATTCTACTAAAAGTTTGTGGATCATAAAGTACATAGATGACAATTGATCGTCTCCACTTTCGTCTTGGAACACGAACTCGGTCGACTGAGTCGTCGATCGGCGAGTAAGATAATTTTGGCAATCTTCAAGCTTCTTGGAACAAGAAATGGAACGCATAAAAACTTTCTGGAACGGAAGCAAAATATAGACTTGTCATTGTATGAAGGGATCTTCAAGCTCTCACGCACATTTTGAATCACTCTGTTATCACACTCCATGGAAGAAGATGGATGGGACTGCCAATGGAGGACCTCTGGAGACCATCAGCGTCTACCAAAGCTGCCTTTTTACGTAATGATATGAGCCTTGGGCCAATGAAGAGACTAATTTAAGCTCTCAGTGAGCATTGCAAGACTGGTAGGCCTTCATTTGTTTCTGGAGACTTCTCGTCCACCAAGCCAGAAGTCCTTTGTGTATGATACATGTATATATGTTTTTCCATCTTTCACTCTCCATGGTAACCATTAATCATGGCAAGTTCATTTCATTAATACAGAGGAAACATCCAGGGATGATAGGAACAGCTGCACAACCATCCATGATCATCATCACACCATCATGATATCCCAGTAGCACTTCTTTTAGAGCCTATCAAAGAGTACGCACGCATATCCATTCCGAATAATTAGTTTTGCTCGAGAAAAAAAAACTAAAATGAAAATAAGGTTCTCATCGATATTACTGTATTGCAAAGGTCCACAAGAAAAGAGAGGAAAATAAAAGGTTAATCCTTCAAGTTTTTCTTGACGTAATGAGGCAATGGACCGTGAACAAAAACCCCTCAATACTCGATATGTGTAGTAGTCGTGAAAGCCAAGGTCGATAATAAACCGTAATCTCGAATGTTAGGAATGAGACGGATTCGACATTGGTGATCCACTTCTTTGACTCTCTTACTTTGCAGGCTCGTTCCACATCCAAGGTTGGTGTTGCTGGCGCCAAGATGGATCATTGATGGAATAGCATCCTCATCCGAGTCCTTGGAACTGACATGCCAGCCAGCCCTTGGTGACAAATTAATAATCCAATGCTTCTCGTGCGAGCTCCCGACAAGAACAACCGCGACAAATCAGGCCAATATTTGCATGCCAACCAAGCAGCTGGCTCCTCCAAGATTCCCTTTTCGTCAACGTTGTACCTTCTAACTTTCCGTGCGTTGGTCCCTGTGTTCGTGGAACAACCGAGGGAAAAGACGGAAGGAAGCTGAGAATTAAGAGGAATTAGGCAACAACAGGGACAAACTGTTCCACTCGTCGTCTCCCTTTTTTATATTCCTTAAGGAAGGACAAATTCTGGTGGCCCAAGCAAGACTTTGTGGGGAACGTCACTCACGAGAATTCATCGTCACTTTGGGGGTGGTCTATTCAGAAAAGACGTTCAGATTTCGGCCTTGGACTACTTTCCCACAGAGCTCAAGAAGGTCCTGGATTAATACCAATGCAGCAAATCCCCAATAGAGCGCATTGTTATACTCTTGGTCAGCTCGACAACAAAAACTTGGTTCCAAAAGGGTGAAGAACCTTGCTCTGAAGAACTCGCTATTGTTTGCTCAGATGCGTATTGATTTGGATTGGACTGAGCCGCCGCAAGCTCTTCAAACCGAAGTGGTCATTACACCGTGAAGGACTCGAGCACAAACGTCCAGGTTGATTGTGCAAGTTGGTTATGCCAATAAGAGTCCATGAAGTGGAGGGCGTAAGTGCTAAAGACTGAGGGATCTGAAGCGGAAAATATCCCAGTACGACTGACAATCGAACTCGGGGATCGTTCCAAAAGAGTGAAATGACAGAAATAAAAGAAGAAAAGATCAAGTCAAAAGACGAGTAAGTGGCTCTTCTTCGCCTCTTAAGTGAGCGTGTGAGAGAAAGAAAGAAAGAAATAGCGAGGGAAAGAGTGTCTCTCTTGTGTTTGAGACTGACTCTTTCTACAGCTCTCTTTCGTTGAGTTCCATATCTTGGAGAGACAGACTCAAAGGCTCACTATTTTCGCTCTGTAGCGAGTGAAGTGGAGAAAAGCTAAAAAGGACTCACTTGGCATTGCAATCGAAGAACGCAGAGAGCCAGAACTGATTTTATTCAAGAACTAAAAGGGGAAATGAAGAAAGGAACCGACTGGCATCATCCTCTTTGATATGGTCCTCCAATCCCTGGCTTCTGGCATCTAAACAAATGCAAGACAAAAGCTCTCCCGATCTCTTGTTCCATGCAAAAGCGCGATGAATGAATCACCCTCATTGCCAAAGGGTGTTAAAGACCCTCTGGCGAAAAGCCACGTGGGAGGTGGCCTCTCTAATGGGGTTCCAGGCAAACGGATGGCTCCTCAACCGCCAACCAATGGCTCCAAAAATGGGCCACTGGCCTCACTAGCCTTCTCCATGCCACCGTGTACTCCTTCCACGTGGGCTTCACCACATTCGTTCGTGCTTTCAAGTTGCCCCGGTCCCAACGATGGAACCCGACCCATGGTGAACGGGACCAATGGCAGCCCTTCCACCAATTGGATCTTGTCCAATATGAGACATGATCAGCATTGGAATGGCACGGTCAAGCGTTCACCCCATCAGCCTTCACCCTCTCTGGATTCCCCGTGTTCCACTCCCAAACAAACTCGAGTGTTGTCCTCTCTGCTAAATGACACCAGTCAAGGCTCTTGTGATACGACTCCAGCCACCCCAGACAGCCTCATTGGGTCGTCATCGCTAATTTGCAGTGACGAGGATGGCAATAACTCGCATAATACGACTGTGCTTCAGGCCCGTCAACAGACGGCCTCATCCTCGGGTATTCATTTGTCTTGCTCACCCTCATCTTCCCTAACCTCGCCACCGTTTGAATTGACCTCAACGGCCTCCGTATGGCGCGGTTCCAATAGTAATTTGAGCAGTCAGCAACAAAGAGACAACCTCATCGAGGAGGTAACGACACCCGTTCCAATGTGCTCCAATAATGATAATAATAACGGGAGCACCCACGGGAACGGCAGCCACAACAACAACTTCCTCATTTCTTGCTCCTCATCCTCTGCCCCTTCCTCACCATCGACTTCCTCACGTGCGGGATCGCTCTCGTCGCCAGCTTCTCCCATGTCTCCATTTAGGCCCTTCCATCATGATACGGGAACCATTAAGAGGAATGGGGGGACCCTCGTTCGGCCCCCAAGTAAACATCAGGCTCCTCCAGCCAAGATGTACGTGTCCCTCTATCCAGAGATGAGTGTACCTGCAGCCTATGGTCGAACTAATGGTCTTCGAGAGGCACCGCCGTTGGATCGGGAATCTTTGATCAAGCGCTCGAATTCCAATCAACATATGAATGGTAATCAGGCTGGCTCGACTTCGTCCATAAATTACCACCATCATTACCGACATGTCCCTCCCGAGTTTGTCTGTGCTCAGCAGAAAAAAACTGGCGCACACCACAATGAGAGGAAGGGAGGAGGAAGTAATGTTTGCCACTACGCCACGATTCAAAGGCGATCTCACGGCCAAAACAATGTTTGCGGTACCTTCAGTTCTACCAATAATTCTCTCATGCAAGAACAACAACAGCAACCGCCGGTCAGCAGCAATGGTTGTGGTGGTTCGTCTTCGTTGGCTTCCCGCAGCACGACCAACACTTGCAATCGGTTACCCAGTACTCGAAGCCAGGATTTGCCTCTATCTGATGTGAGGACACTAGCCTCGTCTGTCTCCATTGAGGGTCAGGGTAACTCCAATAACTCAGTCCCAAGTTTCTCGGCACGTACGAGTAACAACGATCTTCATCTGACCATCCAAGCTCTCCAACAACACCAACTTCTCACTCAGAAAAAGGCCCAAGTCAATTGCCGAGGACAAAGGGATAAATTCTCCCAGCCTCGGGGATTTAACAGTAACCAGTCCAGAAGCCGAAGTACTAGTAGTACTAGTAGCAGCAGCTGTAGCAATAGCAGTGGCGATGGTTCGGAGTCTGACACTGATAAGGATGTGTACGCCCTTGAAGAGAAAATCCGAAAGCAGTCCTCATTTCCCTCCTTATTCCAATCGAGGCCGTTCAAAAAGCCCCCTTTCACCATTGAGAGTGCCATGAGCGCCGTGTACCAGAAGAAGCACAAAAATAAGAAAAAGCACTCGAAAAGCAGCGATGTTAGCAAAACAAACAACCATTTGACACTCTCCTCTCCATTCTCTCATCGAGATGATGGCCAGAGCAATTCCAATCATCACACATCCAACACATCCTCAAAAGCCTCTCTTCAGAACAATGCAGATCTGCAAGATTCCTCCTTGATCTCAGTAGCGCAAATTCAGTCCATTCAGCAAGACCTAATCAACCAACATAGCATAGCCACTTTAGGCCCTTCTGAGCCTTCGGAACCACCTCCACTCCTGCCGACTTCCGTCTCTTCCAATCAAGAGGGTAAATCCCGTGGGAAAAGGCCCAGGAAGGATGTTCGAGCCGGATCCAACCATTCCTTGATCCCTGGGGATCTCACGGCGTTGTCGTCGACAACGACGACCACGACGACGACGACGATCCCTCAAAGCCAAGAAGAGGTCAGGGGAGCCAAGAGGGGCCAAGGTAGCAGTAAAGCACCGGTGTCTGCCAATCACGTGAGCTCCATTTTGGCACGTCTCAAGATCTCTGGTGATCCCGTTAATGGGCGAGAGGGTCTCATTCAGGATCAACCGGCTTCTATGCACCCGACCTATCATCAAGCCGCTCTGGAAAGGAAAGAGAAATTGGACGAAATCAAATCTCTGGAGGAGAGTGATCCAATGCTCATTGACTCCAATTTATCCATGTCCCCACATGCCAGTTCCCCTCTGCCACCCCCTCTCCCAGCTAAAAACGCCACAACCTTATCCACCATTGCCCAGGTAATACAGGCTTGTGATCTAAATTGTATTTGACTTCTAATGACTCCTATTTTGTTTCAGGTAAACTCTCAAGATATCAAGGGCAATGGACACGTTCTTCGGCGGAGTATGGATCGTGAGGCTCAAATTCCTCTTATCAGTAAAGAACCCAGTCCGTTTTCCGCGGGCGAAGATGATCTCAATGAAGAGACTGAAACTGGAGATGACACCGATCACCGAAAACGTCGGAAACGAAGGCATTTACGTCGGAAAAATGGCGAGAAAGAGCGTCAAAAGGACAAACTGGATCCCAATGGTATTGATCCCGACGACGACGGGAGAAATGACAATGAGGATCTCGTTGAGAATGAAATGGAATATTGCGATCCATGCTATTGTTACGGCAAATGTTGTCTTGACGTGGTCGCATCCATATTCTGTGTGTCTCTTCTGTGAGAATGGATTTGATCCCGAATTAGGTTCTCCAAAATCGACAAAAAGACGAACAGCGACCAAATAAAGGCCACGTTTGCAACACGTGGACCATGATCCTCTTGTTATTCGTGCCTAAAGCCAGGCATGACGATACTAGGAATGACGACGGTCCCTTTTTTCAAGGACATCAATCCTAGGAAAAAGAAATAAGTGTCTCTCAATATTCTAGACCAGTCTTCAGTGCTTGAGAAAGGTGACTTTGTGAAGTGGACCTTCGTGGAGAGCAAGCTTTATCGGAAAAAACTGACCACAATAGGATGGATGGCTCCTCATTATCATTCCGTTTGTCATTTGTCGCAGTGATTTCGACATACAAGCACTTCTTAGCTCGCCCTTTAAACGGAAAGCTTATCATTCCAAAGGTGCGTTTTTCCATTTGTGGTCCCCATCCAAATCGGTTCCATGGCACAATGAGTGGATAATATAACAATAATCTAGTGCAAACAATGCATATTTGTCAGTATTTTACCAATGACCCTGAGATTTTGGGAGACCAAAATAAATTTTCTTAAGAATAAGGCATCATGGACTGTGTTCCCTGGGTTTGGGATGGCTTCAAAGCGGGAGATGGGTTTGTCCAACAACTTGATAAGATATCTTTCCGGAGACACAGAGAGCCAAAGAAAGAGGCTTCATAGATGATAAGAAACTTGTCAGGAAGGCAGAGTGTGGAACGAACGTGGACCCACCAACAAACCTGCTGTCGCTACCTTTTGTTCCATCTTCGGGAACAAAAACAGGAAATTGGGACTCAGCTGTGTGCAATCTGAGATGGGCATGGATTCTCGTCGAAGGTGCAGAACTCAATGGCCGTGAAGAATTTAGGTAAATAGCACATCCATATCGTAAAACCAAGTTTGAGGTTCCAGACAAAAACCTTCAAACCACTGGTAGTCGTCAAATTATGCCAAGGTGAAGGGAGAGCCTTGTTTTCATAACTGTCAATAAATTATTGGATTTCGTCAACAAAAATATAGCCAAACATCTTAGGAATCGGCAGTATGACAAGGGAACCAAATTGGACCAAAGCATATGCGATCCCAACTTTTCAAAGCCAAGTTCCTCCTCTCCTTCTTTCATAGCGACCCTGAAAGCTCGTTCATTACAACAAAGAGGAAAAGTGAAAAGTGGTTCAACAAACGTAAACATGTTCCACTCAAGTCCTCCAGTGATCCACTAAGAACCCGGGGCTTACGGGGGGCCTAAAAGTGGCACAAGAAATGGCACAGAAAAGTGTCTTGTTTTTTGCCGGGATTACCAAATTTGGGGGAGGAACAAGAAGAAGAGGCAGATATAGCCTCTCGACTTTTTCTGTCCCTTGTTCCAGGTACCTTTTTGCCTTTCTTGAGAAACAGGGGATCAGGGAAAAGGACTAGTGCTCCAGTATTGGGGATTGAGGGTGGGAAAGTAAGGCACTCGAAGCTGCAAAGTTGATCATTTCTTGTCGAGCTTGATCTCATTATCAATTTGATTTTGTCCCACTTGGAACACTTCTTTTGTGTAACCGGTGTCTCCGATGGAATGAAGCACTCTTAAGTGCGCTTACGTTAAATATTTGACAACAAATGGGACAAGTGGAACATCAAGAGCTACGCGACATTTGAAGTTGTCCTTCGAGAAAAGAAGATATTTATCTTGAAGGTCGTTTGTCATGTTAAATTAAAAGTTTGAGTATCTTATTACCAGAGGATTAAACAATTGAAATAGTTTGTTCGGCATTGTTCGGCTTTGAGAATTTTGAAAGAACAAACAATTGATTGTGCATATCATCCCTTGATAATATGTCAAAATAGCCGAACTTGATATTTAACCTCATCTTGGCCAAGAGAGAGTTTTTTTAACAAGAAAAGAAAACTAATGGAAAACCCTTAAACTGCCCAAATTCTCACGAGCCATCTGACTTTGCCAAACAGCTCATTTCTCCTCTTGAAAACTGGATACAGCTCTACGATTACGATTTTGAGAGGCTCACTCGAACCTTTGATTACATTTCCTGTTATCATTTAATTTGCTATTAAAGTTACATTTCCTGAAGTGGCTGGATTTCAGGCCAAGTAAAGTTTGAAAAACCTAATGTTCAAAGGCTTAAGCAATATGCATGTTTTGAAAGCACGCGTCGAAACATTTTTACGGAGAATTTTCTCAAAGAAAATCGCTATTTTCAACATCGTGAAAGGTATCCTATGTATCCACGAAATATTTCCGGGAACATTGTGCATAAAGGTTAAATGCTCCATTCTACCATAACGAAAGCATGAGTCATTCATATTTGGCGAGGTCTTTCTGGTCTCTCCTTTCCGCTAATGGCTCATTCTTGGTGAGAACAAGCAATAAAGGACAGAGTTTTCTTTTGGTATAGGGAAATGATAATGTTGTCATTATTACTTTGTTTCTGAGATTTATGGTTGTTCCAGAGTTCCCCCGATTTGGAACCACCAACAACTCTTACAATGAAAGAGAGAGAACCGCCGATCTTTCTGGTGCCAAAAAAGCAAGATCGAATCCCACTACATGAAACCCCCATTTTCTCGTCTTTGCTTCCATGTCCTCTGGGAACCGGAGAAACCAGAAGACGTGTGTACTTCAGCAAGATCCTGTGTTTGGACCGAGATTCAGCTACGGTATCTACTATTGTGAAGTCAGTACTACTACAGTTCTATACAGACAGAAATGTCACTCCAGCTAGGTCAGTGGAGATTCGTTTTGAGCTCATTTCAGCAGTCCAGTAGCAAGGGTGCCAGGTGATTTGATTCTTCAGGCATTGCTCTTGTTCGAGCATAGGAGTTGAGAGAGCAATTCCGCCACTGACTCCCTGAAATCGCAAATTCCACATTTGACTCTTGTAATTAAATGTACTCAATGTCAAATCTCATTGCACACACAGTGCAAGCTTGTTGAATCACGAACAATTTGGGAGTGACATTTCTGTGTATATAGACCTGGAAGTACTACTACTTTATGTACCTTTGAGCATCCCGGAGGAGACTTGGCTTTTTCTTTCACCTTTCTCTTTCAGGAGACACTTTTTGTCTGCTCGGGACAAGTTGAAGGTTGATGGTATTCTATAGTCATCACCTAAAGGCACCTTCAATGGAACAGGTTTGCTGGAAAAAAGAGTTCCGAAACGTTCCATGTCCTTAACGGAGAGCTCTGGAGGGCATACTTTTATTGGCTCATCGAGAGGTCTCACCGAATAAATATTGCCTCAGGGTGGAGTGTCATTAGGCGTGTCTAATCTACAGAAGTGTTCAAGTACAAGTCGAAGGAATTGGATTGGCTTTTGGCGATCGATTCGGACGTCTTCGGCATCCCTGGATTGAAAGGATTCAAGTTTTCATTTCAAGGTTGGGAGTGGGTCATTTTTCATGGAAGGTCGACACACGGGAGCGATTAGATTCAGGTTCCTCTTGCCTAAAGCGCTTCAGCGAAGAACACAGCGTAAGAAAAAGAAGACCAACCAAGGTTGGCAGACTCAAACCTTATTTACATTCCTCAACGTATTCTGATCGAGCTGTCTAACGCATACATACAAAGGGAACTCTGGGGAAACAGGATAAAAACTGAACCCCACCGACCAAGATGCCTTCAGCGAGGCCTAAGAAATGCAACTCCCTTATAGAGTGAGGAAATATTGAAAACGGCTCGAGATTAAGGATCGTGTGTCACCGTCAGGCTGGTTTTGATCCGGAGTGGATGGCATGGACCATTTCCTGAAGACAACCAAGATCCCTTTTGAGTCCATTTTCTGAAACTTTCTAATCCCACTTCTGAGCCTTAAAAGCTTCTCTGTTCACCTCCTGTTTGGATCACCTTCCTTCCAACCACTGAAATGCAGTTTAAATGGCTTTTCAGAGTCAGCTTTCTTCTAATTTTTTCACAAACAATTCTTGAAACATGGAAACTTTCTGATGAGCACGCAGCACCGAATTTTGTGAAAGAAAATGGATCCATTTGGACATTGGCCTTCTTCGGGAAGACCTTCCTTGTTGCAATAGTAATAACTGGTGGTAGAATGGGGTTTCCTTAACTTTTTGCCAATGTTTCCCTTCAGGCAAGCTAGAAAAAGAAAGATTCAAAGTTTTTTCCCGACGGAAAGCGAGATATTGAATCACCCAACCTTCGTGATATGGCAAAGTTTCAGAGTTTGTTTCTATTGTTTGTTCCAGCGGTTCAACCGTCTGAACAGTGGGCTTTGCGGCAACCAGGTGGTTGTTGGGGTCCTCATTGTGATCAGTCAAGTAGTTGACGTCTACATCCACAGTTATAGTATGAGGATCTTCTGTGCTCTCCTCACGTTGTAGACTGGTTGATGTCAAAGGGATCTTTTCACCTGATGGAACTTCTGGTGATTTATCTGGGGGATCTTCGTAGGAAAAATTTATCATTTCATTGACAACAGGCTGATTTGTATCTGTTTCAATATTCGTTGTGTCTTTTGGTGGTTCTTTTTCCATTTTTTCGAGATACTGGGTCAAGTTGATCTTTTCGGGGAGGAAAGAATAGCTTTTATTACTCCCAACCTCGCCTCCG
The DNA here is from genome assembly GCA_010645155.1 of Tigriopus japonicus. Lineage (NCBI taxonomy): Eukaryota > Metazoa > Arthropoda > Copepoda > Harpacticoida > Harpacticidae > Tigriopus > Tigriopus japonicus. Next base: position 1,028,690 of record CM021320.1, read on the forward strand.
GGAACGAACATGACTATCCCGTCGGGATTAGACAAGTCGATATCGTGCTCGAGGTCCTCATTTTTCATCTTTTTCGTGAATTTTCCAATAAGAATACCGTCTTGCACGGTTACCAAAGGATGAATCAAATTGTCTTTGTCATCCTTTGACACAGATCTTTGACTATAAATAAGAGGAAGACATAATTGAAAGAGTAGAGATTGATCTTCGAGCATCACTTACGCGTTTACAAATCTATCTTGAATGGACCCTTTCCTGGTGATAGTAATCACATCCGCACCAACCTAAAGGCAGTCATTAAGGCAAGCCTCGAAACCAATGCATCTTATTTTTTACCAATTTAGTTGAATGGGACATGCCTAAGGCAGTCCATTTGTTATTTTGGCTCTGAACCTCAAACCGGATCTCTCCCGGGTTCGATGTTTTCGACCATTTTATCACGAACCGGCAATCTCCAAGTTTGTGGTGATGACACGTATCAGGAAACTTGTAGGAACCAAGAAGGTTCTCCTCTGCCAAAAGTATGCCATTTTATTACTCACCAAGAAGGGATGAAATGAAATGGAGACTTACGATCTTCACGATTGTTCTGTAGCTTGGATTGTTCATCGGTGAGTTTGGCATTTGTGATCAAATCGGCATCTTTTTTCTCCTCTTCATCAATGATAACCTGATTCCTATCGGCTTGATCATCATCATCATTCAAGCCACCACTGTCTAAAACCATCTCTTCAGTGATATTAGCACCTTTCTTTTGCTGTATTCTGTGTGAAGCTCGATGCTTGGACTTCTTGCTGTTTAGGATGGTTGTTTCTAAATGAGATTCTTCCATGTTCTCTTCTTGATCAAATGAGTCCGAAGTATCTAAACGATTTGTCGAGGGCTCTGAAGCATCTTCAATGGTTCCATATTCATTGGTCGGGGACGATATATCATTGTTCATATCCACTAGATCCACTTGTTCCAAGGTACACATTTCGTAAAGACAAACTTGGGGAGCTTGACAATCGTCGTTGTCCTCGCAAGATCCTGAAATAAAACTGCTCTGAAAACCAATCAAAAGAGTTGATTGATGTTTTACCTTCTTCGTAGTTGTAATTTTGGTCTGAAGAAGTGAGTGGTTCGTGTTTAAGTCGCTTGGTTTTGATTGAACCCCCATTGGAAAAACCGACATTGATTGAGCCAAGTACCAGAAATACTTTGAGACAGAACATCTGCTCTCTGGTGACAAAGTGTCATATTTCATTGAGTGAACACAACTATATGTCAAGATTTATTAGGCTCATATCTCAGGTTGTCTGACTTTATCACGAACATTTCATATCCTTGTGAAGGGCCAAACATCCAAAATATGTCAATTGCTCAATATTAACATTCCCAAAGATGGCCAAAACACGTGTTCACCCTACTTTATGAAGCTTTCTAATGTCTAATTTGCGTTACATTGTAATTTATTTGGGGTTTGCAAATTGCGTCACAACTTTGCGTAAGTATCAATTAAGATCAAAGTTTGAATCGAAAACTATTTATTCCAGTGAAAGCTCTTTTTAGAACTGCCGAAATGCGATGGGCAACCGGAAAAACGAGGAATCACAGCGGAGGAAAAGGAAATGATTTTACGGACTCACAATCAATACCGCGAAGACGTTCGTGATGGAAAAATTTCAGGGTTGCCGAGAGCGGAAGCAATGCCAATGTTGTCTTGGGATGAGAAGCTAGCTGAGGAAGCCCAAAGGTAAACAAAAAAATGATAAATCTAAGGCGAGATTTGAATTTAATTTTATCCCGTATTATTTCTAGATGGGCGGATCATTGTCCCAAAATTGCTGATGGGGTACGGTTAATATTAACAAGTGTTTTCGTGAATTGGGGTCAAAGAATCCTTTATTCACTTCCAGCATCCTCCTGAATCTTGGAAGAGCTTTCAATATGGTCAAAATATAGCTTGGGGTCAGGCAAACTATGCTGAAGCCATGAAGATGTGGTTTGACGAATACAAAGTATGTAGGTCAGGCGTTTTCTTGGAAGTTTTATTTCAGTTGATCAGCTTTTTTTGGTGCCAGGAATACGTTGAAAACGGAATAGATCCCCTCGTTTTTCGAGGTGAGAGCGATCAAGCACGAAATCGTCTCCAATTGGGACAAAACGGTCATTTTGCCCAAATGGTGACAGCTCTCACTACTAAAATTGGGTGTGGCAAGGTCGAAGGATCCAATCTTGAAAGTCTTAGAATTTATATTTGCAACTACTATCCAAGGGGAAACTGGATGATCCAAATGGGAGGCCAAACTCAAGCTGTTCCAGCCTACAAAGCATTGGATATGGTTCCTCTGCCCAAACCTAATGGTATGATGAACAAAGTAGGCTTTAACTTTGCTCCATAACTCTAATACTTATATTTTTCAGAGACACCTAGATTTCGAACCATGTCTGGATCTTCAAAAAGAGCAAAACAAGTGATCCAACCCCAAATTCTCCCTCAATTCCAATTTAATCAAGAAGATGAGGAAGATTCTGAGAACGTCAAAAAAGCAAGCAAAAATGACGAGGGTCGAGTTGATTGGCTGTTCTCCTTTGAGAGTTTAGAAGATGAAGATCCTCAAGATTCTTTGGAACTTGGACCGGATTACTTCAACATGAAAATAAATGCGCCAACCCAGAATGAAATGGAAACGGAAGCCTCAAAGAGTCCTGAATATAACTCGGAGTCTCGGCTCATTCCAGGTAAAGCAAACCTCCTCAAATAACCGACTTTGACACGAATCCAATCTTGATTTTTTTTCCAGTGAACGAGTTCGTCGAGCCTGTGGGCAAATCCTTCTTTCAGAGTCTCACCAACGAGCTCAGACAATACCAACAGATGATTTTACAGAAACTTAAGATCCACTTGAATGCCCAGAAACGCTCGAAAAGCCCGAGATTACGGATTAAGATCCTGAGGCTTAGGCAAAAACTTCACGGACTTAGACGTTTGCTTCGAAAAACTGTCCAACTCGCCAACGACAATGATGAGCCTCAACGAAGTCAGAGTCTCGACCAAACTTGGGGGTTGGGCGCGGTGGGTGATTCGGATTTGGAGGCGATATCATTGGTAGCACCACCCAAGATTGACGAACACTTGGCCAATACACCAAATCAGCCATCACCACAATTCCGATCAGTGGGTTCGAAACGAGCTCAAACGAGATATAACACGGACCTCAAGCCTTTCCAAAGCATCACTTTATACGACTGATTGCGAACGAGCGTTGAACTTTCTGAACCTTCCGTGACTCGTGATCCCAATTTAGACCACCCTCGTTGACATTTCAATTCTGACTTGGGACTCGCGTGATTCGCATCCATCAAAGTTTTGCCTCAAAAATTGGGTTGCTTTGGCCAGAACCATTGACATGAGAAGCTTGTTCAAATGTCATGTCCAGAGGTTGAAGTCTGACAAGAGTAATAAAGACTTGCAAAGCTTTTGATTTCAGTCACCGAACGCTTTGGTTGGCTTCATAGGTGATGTCTGGCGGGCTAATGCATATTGGAATGTTAATCCAAAGATTTGTTGATTTAAAGATCTGATCTAAATGGAAAAGGTTCTGATCTCTAACCTCCTGCAGTGGCGATGAAGAAAAGCCACAGGTTTATTGATCTGGTTGGAAGATGGAGGAGCCTCATAGCTTGATGCTCACCAGATCTGAGCACCCTCTTTCATGACAGAAATTTCTTCCTGAACCGTTTTTCTAAACGCCATGGTCCTTCATTGTATGATCAAGTATGGCTTCCCATCTCGTTCGTTGCTTTGCCAGCAAATTTAAGGGCAATAAAACATCCCAAATAGAAGGAATGAGCTCCAATGACTCGTTCTCAACAATGATCACTAAATGCGATGACATGGCCTATCACTCTAGGATCCCCACTGATGAAATTGCTCGCACAGATCAAATTGAATGGGCTCGATCTGTAGATAGAGTTTGTTAGTCAGAGGAACACAAGTAGGAGATAATTCCAACCCTCGTGGATGTTCTATTTACCAAAGCATCCCTTGTACACTCGTTATCTCGTTCTTTTTAACTCGAGCATTGACCCCGGGTAAGTGTGGGCTCATTAGCCATTCAAATGTGAAGAAAGGCTGTAAACAAGTTTAAATGGCAAAAACATCGGGTTAAGTGAGGCGCACTTAAAGCAGGTCTAGTTTATAATATTTTTGAGACTAACACTAACAACGTCTGTTTTGACAAATTTAGCAATATTTAGACTTTTGGTTGCCATTATTTCCAATGGTGCGTTTGATATTTGTTGCGTCTACCTGAACAACTAAATTAAAGGAGAAAAAAAATGTTGTTTCCAACATCACTTTTATCGTTCTTATGATCTGAAACTCAAAACAAAGAAACAATTCACCTTTGAATGACAAACATCCTGAACCTAAGCAATTGCTTTAGGTTCAAGGTTTAACACTACCTCGGATTGAAGGAATTTAATTTCTTCATATTCGTAAAATTCGATTTTTCAAAAAGTAAATTATCGTACGGTAAACCAAACGCAACTTCTTTTTACACATCAGGCACAGAACACTAGGCAATCAGTTTAGTTCAGGCAACAGCCGTGTTGAGCCATATGATAGCGCCTCTGTTAAAGACATGATTTTCAATTCCTCAAAAGAAATCTGTTACCGTTCAGTATTGAAAATGCCTTGGTTCGAGTGGGTTGCTGGCGGTGTTGCTCTTTGCTTAAGTTTTTCGACAATATGGTACCAGAGAGACAAAACTCAAGACGCCTTGATCAAAGTACGGACATCAAAAGACTTGTGGGATGGCAGTACGTTTTTCTATGATCAAAATCGCAGATATAAGACTAAAATGTTTGCTGTGTCAACCCCGTTTCAGGAACCACGTTCTCAAGTGTGCCTGGCATCTCAACTATCCGTTAACCGAATGGAGGAACTTCTCACAATGATCCAAGCTTGGGATGGACCAGCTAGTTTTTCAATATTTGGTCCGGATATTGATTACCACATTGCCGTGTTGTTTCTTGAATATCTTGTTCAGTGTCACCGATCAGTTTTACATGGAAAGAGCTTTCACCTCGTGTTTCCAGTGGATCGCCCGATGAAGTCGATTCCAGATTTACCTACAAATCCAACTGAATGCTCCTTGACTCCTAGGAATGTGTCGGACAAGTTGCTTTCCTTGAGGTCGCCAGAGATGCGGAAATGGAGACAAAACTACTCTTACCCGTTTAACTTTATGCGAAATACGGCAAAGCAGGGTTGCCATTCTGAGTTCATTTTTATGTTGGACATTGACATGGTGCCTAAGAAAAACCTTCACACAGAAATGACCAAATTCCTCCAAACACCATTTCCTCAGACTTGTTTGCAATGCGCCTTTGTCGTGCCTCTATTTGAAGCTAGTAGAGAGTTAAAAATTCAAGATTATCCGGATTCCAAAGAACAAGTGCAAGATTACTTCAACAACGGATATCTACGGCCATTCTATTTTAAAGTTTATCCGACGGCTCAACGTGGAACACAGTATCTCAAGTGGCTTTGCATGAGCAATTCGGATTCCATTGCCTATAAGTTGGATACCTACGAATTTATGTATGAGCCGGTGTTTGTGGTAAGAAGCCAATACCCAGATTACCCCGAGATGTTTTACGGCTATGATTTGGATCGAAACAGTCAGGTGGGTGTATTCTGACAAATCTGGTTCTTGTTCCATATGAAGGGGACTCGCGCAGCAAAAAAAAAAATAGTTTTTGACTAATCTAACACTTGTTTTTGCCAAGGACAGTTACATAAATTACGATTCTGAAGCTGTGGTTTTGACCCCTTGGAGTTTTAGGGCTCCTCAAGTTAACCCTCATAAATGTCGCATCCTTTCAGATGTACGAAATGGTCATGGCGAAATTCAAGTTTTACGTCCTAAACCACGCATTCGCCATCCACCCGGGATTCAAGTTGGCCTACTCGTTTCCAAAGTTTCGTCTTGAACAGCGACACTTGAACACCCTCCGCTTTGACAATTTCGCGCGAATTTTGAGTGCGCGGTACGACCAGGATCCTTGTGGATTAGCAGAGGCCATTCAAAATGTCACATCACCATCAAAAGTGAAATGTTTGATCGATATCTGATTAAAAGGATAAGATAACCTCTTGAACTGAGATATCCTTGGAATATTTGCATTCTCCTGTTCTCGCCTGACCAAATGGGTTGCCAGGAATCTCATCTTTCCATCAGAGATCTCTTTTTTCGTCAGAATTTAGGGTTAGCTCAAGCCCATTCATAAACTGTGATACCGATCTCTGTCTCTTTCGATCCTCGTGAGTCAGTTGAAAGGGCAATAACTCCTTTTACTCCGTTCAGACTCAACAAATGCCTCCAAATCGGATTTAAAATCCACTTTGTTCAGAAATGACAAATTCTGACGGACATTCCCGTCGTCGGAGGTTGTTTCAGACCTCATTTCTAAACGTCGTTGGCGATCCAAACTCAGGGCGACCAAAATGTCATCACATCTTTTCACACATCCACAATTTGTGTGCCTCGTCCCCTCTTGAACGAGAGTACTAGTATGTATGTATATGTGTGGAGGAAGCACGTAGACAAGGAGCTCTCTTTCCCCGATCATCAGTGCTCAGATCTATTCTCTCAGTCGTTCGTTCGGTCTCTCTTGGCAGAAGAAAGATGCTTGCTTGTCCAACAAAAATCCACCACCAAAGCTCAAACAGACACAAAATAATCCCTTCAGTCTGATGTGAGCGCTGAAGCTGTTCAGACTCCCTCCGCCGATTCTCCATCACTCAGGCTCAAAGGGGAGTCGAAGGAGCTCGATCGAGAATTCGGCGGAGGGACATCCAACCAACCGGCTTTTTCCCAGGGCAGCACCCAGCTGTGCCGACCAAAGTCGTCGTGAATTGAAAAAAAGAGCCTCGTCGTACTCTTCGATCGGGGACTCTTCTTGATCATGATCATGGTGAGCCACCAGGTCCGGGAAGAAGTCGGAGAACAACAAGCAGGAGACCGAGACGAGGAGTGAAATTCCCCATTTCAGCCCACAGAACCTGCTGCCAAGTGTCAATCTTGGAAATTGCCGGTTTGGTAATCATCACTGTCGCCGTGTCAAGGTGGGACCCCGCCATCCATCGTCTTCTTCTGCCATCAACAGAATTGGCCGACCAACGTTCTCAATGATCGGCAGGCAGATTGATAAAAACAACTGCATCCAGCAGTGAAATCTGGCCTTCGCCAAGCATCAACCATCTTTGAGCACATGAAATTTCCTACATAATCCAATATATCCTTCTAACCACGCCTTGGTCCCTTGAGGCTTGCACTACAATTGTCCTACTCACGAGTTGACGGACGCAGTACACTGTCTACCGTCGACAAAAATAGGATTTCTTTTTGGGTCCGGTGTGCCGACGGATGGTCATCATTGATTGGCCGAAGTTAATATTCAGTGGCTCTCCATCTAGCAACAAGGACTTTATGGCAGGATCAGACCAAGCTCGCCCCATCAAGTGAGATTAAATACAACCTCAATATTGGAGGTGGCGTCATTCCTCGTTGGACTTGTGTCACAGCCGAACCGAACCTCAAGGAACTCGCAAAATGAAGTGCTTGGGATTGCTTCTTTCCATCGTGGTCCTATTTGGGGATCTTTCGGCTGTGGAGGTGAACGAGGAGGCCGTCGAAGCACCAATCGTCGATAAGGTGGACCTTCAAGGCCGATGGAAAGAGGACCAATACAAAAGACAACATCTCTCGGATTTCCTTTATGAAGTCGGTAAGATTTTTTTTTGCCTCAAACTACCAGATGGGATAGTTTAAATATTCGATATTTGGATTAATGTAAAATAACAAAATGAAGATTTATATTTTATGAGTATTTTACAAATTTTGTTGTTAAGCAAACTTGTTCGAAGCTATGATTTAAGGAGACAAGCTATGTCGGGTGACCCCTGTAAACAAAAAAACTAAGCGTCAAAAGTGAGAAGCATGACAAAAATGATTTACTTTTAATCTTTCGATTTGTCTCAGATCGAAACTTATCATTTTTTCCACAGGTTTTTACCTGATATTGATATACGAGTATGAGAGTATGTACATCTTTACTTTACAAAATATTGGATTTTGACTAGATTCTCACTCTTGGTGTTCATTTTTTGAAACGTGGAGGGGTCAGCCCCGTCACCCCTCTATCTTGTCCAATTAAATCATCACTTCGAATAAGTTTGTCTAAAAACAAAATTTATAAAATAGTACCTACTCAAAAAGGATGAATCTTCATTAAGTTTTTTTGCATAAATCCGAAAATCGTGCTATTTAACGAATTACAGGCCCAGTGTGCTTATAGTCTAGATATCCCTTACCCATAGGTAAATTTGAAAAATGTGCTACGAACGATGCATGCTTTCAAATATAGATTGCATCCTTTTTTAACTAACATCAGAATGATAAGTGTTGGAAAAGTTGAGCTTTGTTGCCAGTTTGTGAGCTTGGTGCAGATAAACAACCCAATAATGAAGGGTGTGAGAGTCGAGAAAGATGGGCGCTCCTTTGTGACTTTAATGGTTTAACATCTACCAATGGTTATGGGCGCAATTTGTTCCGAGACGATTTGTCATGTTTACTGAAATCATGAAAAATGATTGTTCATCTCGCTAAAACGCAGAAAGAACGTCAAAAGAGAGAATGAGATCGGCTCAAAAGTGTCGCCCATCATTAGTCTAGAAACATGGACAGGGCCATTACACAACAGGCTCATCCATCAAATTCTAAATCACCACTCTCCACCCATTTTCCATTTGGACCTGGCTAGGTTGGTTGGTCAAGCACTAACAATTGACGTGGCTAGGTAATTGCAGCCTCTGCCGCTAAAAGAATGTTCTTAGCATCGTCACTACGTAAACCTTTCAACATGACTTTGGTACAAGAACTAAATACCCCTTTAGAGGCGCCCGAGCGATTGTCGCTCATCACGATCTCGCATCTGAAAAGAGTTACGTACTCGATCAGATTTGTTCAAGGTAACCAAAGGACTTGATTCGACAATCGGTCATTGAGATTAGATCAAGAGTGAGTGAGTATTTGGTATGGAAAATACATCCGTGAGAATGGAGAACCTGGCCAAATTGTCACAGAATTCGCCAAATACTTACAAAGCATGAGATGAGCTTTTGGAGTTGAATGGCAAGTGAAAAAAGGCAAACGTGAGAAAATGGAGAATGAGTGGGTCCTTATCATAGACGGCGATAACGTTTGATGACAAGGTGTTTTTCTGCTATTTAAGTTGAAAACTAGTTTCATGTTCATGGATGGCAGACTGGATAAAGTCAAAACTAGTTATTTTTCTCTTTCAAAAACTTTTCAAATTTCAGAAATTGCTCTCAGCAATCTTTACAGGGGAAGTGGAAACGGTGCCAAAGCGAGGAGATTTCGACTAGTCTCTTGTTTTGGAACAATCGATGCAGACAAACAAAAAAATTCGGAAAACTTAGGTTTTAGAGTTTTTGTTTTGACGATATGTGTTTCCAATTTGTTGCCCAAGTTCGTTTGTCATAACGAAGGTCTGCTTTCAGTTTCGGCATGAATAAATAAGACTGAAACCAAAATTTTGGCAGAAAGCTCTTTCGGTCCATCACTGCCTAAATGAGGACTATATGATAATAGTGCAGATCAAAAGAGAGTGGGTACAAAATAGAGCCAATCAAAATAGCGCCACTTCAAAATAGAGCCAAATCAAAATAGAACCAAATCATAAGAGAGCGTGACATTTTAGAGCCAATCATAATAGAGTGAATCTATAAAATTTCTTTCAATAATGTATTTCCTTGGGCTAGAGTGAACAATGTAGCTTTTAAGTATTTGAAAGGCTCTTTTTGAGGAAAATTGTTCCATAAGTGTAGAAAAATTTCTACATGAAGGTCATTTTCCATAAAAAGAATAGTGCCAGCTGTCTCAATTATCTCATCAATGCCAATAGCCCCTTCATGCCCAAGGGTTTCAAAAAGGAAATTGTGAAAAAATCAACTTCTGTTCATTAACACCTTGGGATTTTGAAACTGTAAATTGAAAAACTTTCAAAAATTGCACTATTTCTGATAGTCTTACAACGTCTACACTACGGTTGCGGACCCTGTTTGTTGGGATTTTCTATCATGAAAAGAAGCCTTGGGAAAAAAAGCTTTTCTTTGTCCTTTTGCGTTTTTTTGAACTCCTTTAACATTGTTAGCTAATTAATTTGATTTGCCATTTACAAATTTCTCCTCAAGTTAAAAATTGAGAATTGAACGAACGCTATTTTCGCTCTAATTAAATACACTCTCTTTTGACCTGGCTCTAATTTGATTTACTCTCTCATGAAGTGGCTCTATTTTGAACCGGCACTCTTTTCATCCGCTCTAATTTCATAGGATCCCGTCTAAATGTAGTTTTCAGTCAACCATTAGCCACGGAAATCGTACGACATGGAAGCCTCCGCTCAGGCGTTCAGTTGTGGTAAAGGATTTTGTTTTGATAAGATTGATTAAACAATCATTTAAGGATGTTGTTTGCTGAATTTCAGCATGATACGTTCCTCCTTCCACGAGAAACAACGTTTCCAAATTTGCTACAGTCGCAATACATACGCGCGGAAACGAGAGAAAAGTTGACCCTACAATCGTCGTTTTGGACGATTGGAGATGCAAAAGTTCGGTCGGAAAAGCTCGCTATGCTCTTTGCTTCAAATTACCCTTACTAACACAAATTTCAGTCAATCACGTTGAAATTAAGCATGTGAGCTTTGTATTACCAATCAAACATTTCGATTTTTCTCTGTCTGGCACAAAATTTGAAAAATGGATTTTGCCAGTAGCCGAGACATATCCAGGTGTTTGGTGATCCTTGCATTAGCCTTAGTCAGGTAATGGTAGTTGTCTGTGTCAAAGCTTTGATGACATGAATGACTTCTAATCTCACACAACCAACCTGAACTACGTTTGGCAAACTTGCCCTTTTGAGCCCAAGTTGTTTATTTTGCCCAATAAAATCAAGTTTGGGATAGGTGTGATTGACACGGCTCTTTTAGTAAATTTGCTTAGTTTGCTTTCTTTCACATTCTTGAGCAACATTATGGTGTCTCTGACTCTGCTTGATAGTTTTGTCGCGAGGTTTCTTCACATAAACCTAATTCAAAGCATCAATTAGGATTAACAACAAGTGCAACTTTCGAATGTGTGCTTAGAAATGCCAATAAGTTCAAAAGTGAGAGAGCTGTAATAAGTGATGGACCAAAAGTGCTTTTTAGTTCCTGTCATGTTTATCTAAAGGTAAGAGCTTCAAGTGAACAAAAACTTGGAACACTGTCGGATGTATAAGAATGATTCTTAAAAAGGCTCGGTTTGATCAGCTTATCGCAACATTTATGGTTGACATCATTTGTCAATTGATTGACTTCCAGTCCAATGACCGCTGACAAGCACAATAGTTTGTTTGTGACACTTTGAATTTGGGCAATAATAATTTCCGTTCAGAGGCTTTGACACAATGATTTCTTTCAAAAGCGACAATCATTGGTGGACTGTCTGTCTGGTTTATTGAAAGTCTTCAAGTCGCGGCCACTTTCACATTTCTCTTGTTTGTTTTTCACGTCTGGCCTTCCAACCTCATTGAGGATGCAGATAAATTGAATACATTTGCATTTGGGAAAATGTTATTCCGCCTTGTCAGTCAGAAGCTTTGCAGGTTCTCAGGGATCCGACACAAATCAATTCGAAGATCCGATTCACGACTGACTTTTCCTCACCAACTACTCAAAAAGTAGACAGACACGCTAAATGTTGAGGAATTATATCATATTTATCAGATAAAATTTCTTTACGTCTCTCCCACGCTTTGTACCAAGGGTGTGTGAAGCAAGCCTTTGATAACTTAACTTGCAAAAAAGAACAAATTTTTTTCGTGAAAAAAAAAACCAAGAAGAGGTTGAATCATTCTTGCTAAAAGGATTAACGCCCTGCCAATTGTTTCTGTGGGTTCAATTTATTCCAAACATCCCACTGTGACACTGTTGGAGGTCGAGCAAACGATTTTCTTTCCGAGATAAAAGGTAATATGTTGAGGGCACTTGGAAATATAATTGAAAATACGCAATGAAAGTATTTTGCTCGAGTCTAGTAGCTGCCGTTTTCAATCGCAAAAACACAGCTTCTTTAGTGAACTAGACTCCAAGATAATATTTGCCGTTTCTTACTATGCTTTACTTGTGCTTCAACAGCAATTACATATGTCCTCAACAACTAACCTGTTATGAACGACATAAGAGTTTTTTTGTAAATACAGTTTGAGACTACTTCGCAAATATTTTTGACTAGTATGCCATATCAAGAAGTCTTTGGTTTGTCTTTAACAAACGTTCTAAAAAAGGGTTTGGCTGTGTAACTTTATTCAGCCTAATTTATTTTGGGCCTACTCACCATGCCTTTCAATGATTTGAGAGTCCTAAAAGAATTTCTCTTACGCTACTTTCATTTGACTTTCAGGATTAGGTTGGATTAAACGGCTTTATGTGACTTCGGCCAGTTGGGAAAATGAGCAGACCATCTTCCAAAACGGACAAGACTTCCGGATCAACGGATTTAGTTAGTTTCAATATGAATATATTCGGTCGAATTTTTGTCAGTTACCCATTTATTTGCTTGAATTAACAGAGGGGCCCAAGGCCGAAGTATATTCGTACACTCTGGTGACTGACAACTCGACCATGACCGAGGTGGATATGGGAGAATTGGGAGGCCCACAGAAGACGTATTCCTACGTGGAAGGAGCATCGTTGGTGACCAACCTTTACGATAAAGAAGATGGAACCCTGAAGTTCATTTCCAAACGAACGCGCACACCAGGTAAGTCTCAAAAAAAACGCCGTGGATTAACAAAGTCTGCACATTTATTAGGAACTAAGTGGAAGCCAATTGGTTTAGCTTCGTACAACCATTTCCGTTTCTTTGACTATCAAATGAGCTTGCATGTATCGTAAGTACTGCGAATGTTAACAAATTGTTTTAAAATGCTCGAAGGCTCGTGAATAGAAAATTGTTTACAACTTTTTTTGGCTATTTTGTACTTATGGCGACATTTCTAATTTTCAAACTTCTTTTTTGCGTTTTTTTTCTACTTATTTTTCCACCCTTTGCTCATGAATAATGAATAATCTCTTTAAGGATGACATGTAAGATTCTTAGGAAATACAAGTACTTCCTTTAACTTGAATGAAGTTTAGTGTCGAAAAAAAAAATCATTTTGAAAAAACACAATATTAAAATCAAATTTGCATTACAGAAGATTATTCAATAAAAGCTAACTTGGTCTTTTTTTGATGGGTGCTCTAAAACCGGTAAACGTCGTTCATTACAATAATGTTTCGGCTGCTGCAAAAAATTCTTAGATCAAGACCTATTCTAATAGCTCGTTAGCGTTCTCTTGCTCAACTTAGATTTGAGATTTTGCTATCTCAGTCCTGGAAAAAATAAGCGTAGTGTCTTTGTAATTAGTAGTGACGGGCAAAAAGTGCAAATAAGTGTCGAAAAAAGAACAAAAAAATACCTTTGAAAAAAGGCACTCATAGAATACTGTTGCAGTAGCATCTCCATAGCTTGAAGTTTACAATGGCCTATTTTGAAAGTAAGAATCTTTTTAGGCAATCAAACCCAAGGCTACAATCTAAATTATTTGTCAGATCCTTCCATTACCACAACTAGAGTTTCTTAAGGGTTGATATGTTAGTTTGATGCAATGAGCTTCTTTAGTCAGGAGATGGAATGCTATGGTTAAAGCCAAGATTCAGAATAAATTGTGAGGTTTGTGATTGAAATATTTATATTTCATCAAGGTATTACAAATGTTTAATTGAAAATAGAAATTTTTATGACAAGTTCAAAAATTGGATCTTGCAACAAAAGTATCAAAGTTCATATCTAAAGTTCAGCAATTCTCAGAACCTAAGATTTTTTTACAACTTGTCAATTTTGGCCAAATTCGTAAATAGAAGTGCAATTCAACATTGCAAGACAACCGTGCAAACCAAAAGCTTAGGGACCAAGCAAAGTAAACTTTTCAACTTGCAAGTGCACATGTATTTTTATGCAATGCACAACGGAATGAACAAAATACTTCCATGTCGTGGAATTACTATTAGCTTTTATGTTTTTAAGCATGTTTTAAGCATACTCTATCAATTCACACCTTTTCGGATCTTTTCAACGCTCTCAATCTTATCAATTTCAAATGTTAGCTTGGACATGCGTAGTAGATGTTCAACCAAAAAATCATTTATGTTATGCGTTAACAGGCTTAAACTACGTTTGAAGTCAACATTGGAAGCATGCTTTTCATGTGCTTTGACGCAGACAAAACAAATGAGCTGAAATTGTCATCATTGATCTATTCAAGGTCTTACTCCGTGATGTTACTTTCATGTTTCGACGTCAAAAGACTGATTTTGCGTTTCTTCCAATCATTATACAAATTAAGTTTGTACTCCTAGGACTATTTTATAACCAAGTGTTCTATTTCCATTATAGGGTCCAATGTGATGCTCCATAGTGTTCAACATGTGCCTTCCCAAGTGACACTGGTCTCGCACTACGACAAGCAACAATGAAGATTACCGGCCAATTCCATGGCCAACCAAGCCGAATGTTTAGTTTTTAAGCCTACAAATGACCTAGAATTAGCTTCTACCATATTCATTATTTCGCTTCAAAGTTACCAATTGTCAATTATAGGATGCCAAAGATGCATTCCCATTGTACATACCATGTTAAACATTCTCCATTTAACTCATTAAGTACTTCCCCCAAGAAACTTGTAGAGAAGTGCTCATCTCTTAACAGTTTTGCGTTGATGTGACAAAAACCTTACATTGAAATAAAGCGTATGTACACCCAAAAAAGTCGAACTTGTACCTTTTTGGAAATATATCTCTTAAATATTTGGGTGAAATTCCAGTTTTGAAGCTGTTTTAGACCTAGATTTTTCTCAATGATTGTGGAAAAGTAAAAGCACAATCACTTCCTCCTTTCTTCTTTATAGCATTAACCAAATTAATCATAGATGTTTACTTAAAAAAAACCACTGCTTCCTCTTTCGAATCCCAAAATGACACCATAAAAAACCAGGCTTACAAACAGCTTACAATTAAAAGGAGGACTTTATTAACATGTAAATTGAACAGGTGATTCATATCTGAATTCCACGAATGGCCTCTTCGGTTTCTATTGAGTAGATGGATTCTCGGGCCACGTTTTTCGACCGGACCACGTGTCCGTGCTCGGCCACTTTATGTTTTGACATGTCTCGATGGGACTTGAAAGTCATCCCGCACTCTTTACACACAACTGGGCGTTTAATTCCGAGATGAATGGTTTTTATGTGTTGGGTCAGGCCGTGCTTGCCGGCAAATCGTTTCCCACAGGTGTCACAGATATGGTACAGAACCAACCCGGTATCCTCGTTGGTCAGACCTTTTTCTCGAAGATGCATTTGCTCATGGGTGTGCATGGAACTCCGATAGTTTGTGCCCCAGTCGCAATAAGTGCATTTATAGGCGGCGATCCCTTGATGCTTCCTCACATGAGCCAAGAGGCTTCGTTGAACCGCAAATTCCTTGCCACAGTAGTTACACTGATAAGGAGGGCCTTTGCCTTTCAAGCACTTTTTATAATGGGAATTGAAGTTCTCCGGATCGTCTTTCAAGCTCACTTCCACTTCACATTTGGGACATTGTATTTTCGGGTTTTCCGGATGAAATTGGGTCATGTGTGATGAGAAACTCTGAACGTAGTGACATGCTTCATCACACACTTGGCACACGAAGAGCTCTCGCAAATGTCTGGCCCTCATGTGAAGGGTGAGCTCAGCATTCGTGGAGCAAGAGGTCTCACAATGTTCACACACGAATGAGATTTGCTTCATCTCGATCTTGCCCTTTTCGTCGAGGACCGCCTCAAAGCCAAGGGTTCGAGGTTGGACATGGTCCATCATTTGTCCATGTTGCTTAAAGTTGTGGATCATGAGATCGTAGTAAGTGAGACAAGGTTGTTGACAATCGGCGCATCGATGATCCCCTAACTCATGGTAATGCTCCTTGTGACGCCAAAGTAACGTGGTTCCATTGAAGATCATGCCACATAACATGCATTCTCGAGGTGATTTCATTTTGGCCTCATCTACCGACAAATACTTGACATACTCCTTAGCGAATTCGGGATGTTTCTTCGTGACATGTTCGGCCAGATCTTTAAAGGTAATAATGGTGTCTTCGGTGCAATGCGGACAATGCAATTGTCGTTTGCCTTTCTGTTGATGTTGGTAGTCCTCATAGCTGTTGAAGGCCTCGGCACAATCAAAGGATTTGTACACATACTTGACCTTCTTCTCTCCTTCGTTGGTCTTTTTCTGAACATCCCCGCCCCAACTGAGTTCTCTCTTCAACGATCGGATCTCTTCCTGACTGTCATCCCAAGTACTGGACGATTCGGTCACCAACCCTTCCACCTCAACCTTCAATTCAACTTCGGCACCAAAGCCGTTTTGCCCGTTGGCGGTAGGGAAATTGGTGGTCAGAGCCTGCCAAGCTACTTGACAAGGCACACATGCCGAATTCTGCTGTCCAGGGTCATCCAAACTGGATCGGTCGGGATCCACCGACAAATCGGAATTTGGGGTGGGAACCGGACAAGAGAAGAAGAACTGACACCCATTGGAAACCCGCCTCTTATAAGGATAATCCAAAACCTGCGACGTCTCACTCCCATCAAAGACATTCTGTATTGGAAACCCCTGACACGCCCTACTGTCACGAAACGCCTTAATGAGCTTGGATTCGAGCAGATCTACATCCAAAGTGGTTCCATAATCCACCTTTTGTCCCTGTGCCCTGTGAATATATCGGCCTGTGCTGACCTCAATCAAGAACACTTGACTGGTATAAGGATTGCCCTCTTCGTCAAAGTAGTCAAATCGGTCCCGTTGGAATACGAGCCAATCCTGAACAACCAAATGGAGCAAATTTAGAGCCTTTTCCGAAACAGAGAGCCTTTGTAAGAGAAGCGGCAAAGGATCCATCCTTATGAGGCTACCGTGGACAATCCAATGACGAATAATAGCGACAACGGCTTCCGTGGAAGACGGTCTTTGGAGACGAGTGAGAAAATGTCCAGTTTATCCTCGGGAACCGCCCCTTATGGGCATGGATTTCTGGCCCTTCTTTTGGGTAGGTTGTTATGAAGCACGAAAAATCGATCACCAATAGTCAGCTGATGATTAGGGAGACCAAATTGTTGAAGAGCTATTTGGTCAGATTTGGCTTGGGTTCAAATAGAAGATTTATGTTTTGTGCTTGTTACAAAAATTTGGAGTTTTGTAGTGTTTTAAGGGTAGTTTGGTTTTATGTTTGATGCTGGGGATTTGCCATGACTATGAAGAAAGATTTTGCCATTTTTTATGAGACTAGTAACCCTGCGAAAGAACATTGAGGGTGACGACGGTTTTGACGTTAATATAGCATTCAACTTTTCTTACATGTCTTATTTTTGTGCTTTTCGTTCATTTGGTTTTGTAGTAAACCGACGTAATCTTGTTTTTTATTATGATGAATAAACCATCGAAACTCTAATTATGAAATCTAAAGCTCTTTCAACCTAGAGCACTATAACAGTAAGAGTATGTACATGAGAAATGATAAGATCTAGAGATCCATCAGTCCTTCCTCGGATAAGTGTCTCCATTAAATTCGATAAGAAATGGAAATGCACAGCAAAGTGTAACATTTTATTTCAATGTAATTTCGAAAGAATTAGCAAGTTTTGTCATATTTTGGAAATGAAGATGTTTTTTTTAAGTACTTCACTTTTCCTTGCGGTTTCCTTTCTTTACGAATTTTGTGAAGACACCGACCCCAAGCAGGCCCTCAATCCATCATTAATGGCTCCCTTTATAAACTAGGCACGTCCAGCCGAAACTCAATATTGCCCGAAAAAAATGCCGAGACATATATTGGTATTTTTTAAAGTCAGGCCATCCAGAGGCACATTTCTTTGGCAGAAACGAATTGCTGCTCTGTCCCCAAAAATATGTGATGAAATGTAGGGCTATATTTTTTTAATTTTCAAAACAAACATATTTTTTTCTGTTCATTGCTTTTTTGTTTTAGAGGGGGGTTAGCTGTACTATTTTGTGCACTGAGGGCGAGTTTAAGTCTCTTGGTTCTAGAAATAATACATGTAGATGTGAGACCTGTAGATAATTGTTCATTCTCGTTTTCGTGCATTCCCCTACATCTTGATGGGGTGTGTCATATTTTTCATGGTACTTTATTTCCTTTTAAATTAGACTGTATGATCACCGGGATGGTAGTTTCATGACTAGATATATTTTCATAATTGGACAATGCTTATATACAGAATTGGAATAATACAAGAGCGAGCGTTGATCACAGATGAGAGCATAACGGGGATAGAACATCTCCCTTCCCCCGGGGACGAGTTCACTTTTTGATTAAAATATCACAGATGTTTTACATGTAAATATCACAGTTTAAGACTAGAATGGTTATAAATTGACAAGTATATTAACGCTGGAAGGGCGTCTCTAGGCGGAATGGCTCACCCGGACACGATCAAAGGCAAAGGAATCTAACCATCCGCTGCATCCACGAATTCCATTGCATCCACGGCTACGCTGCATCCATGGATTCCGCTGCATCCACAGAAACGCTGCATCCACGGGCATACCTTCCGTACGCAACACGTTCACCTGCACGCAACCACGGGCTCTCCACACGCACCACGTCCTTGCCGTACGCATTCATGGGCTCTCCGCACGCAACCACGAATAACCAGAAAAGCGGCCAAACCAGTCGATGGCAAGGTTCTTCCTCCATTAAGGCGGGCACTATCAACTAAAAACGATATCACGACCATCCACGGGCGGGTATCACGACCATCCACGGGCGGGTATAACGACCATCCACGGGCGGGTATTACGACCATCCACGGGCGGGTATCACGTCCGCACCGAAGCGGGTATCACATCGGCACCGAAGAATCGATTTGGGAGCGCTGGGTCGGTTCAAACCGACTGTGCCATGTATGATCACCGGGATGGTAGTTTCATGACTAGATATATTTTCATAATTGGACAATGCTTATATACAGAATTGGAATAATACAAGAGCGAGCGTTGATCACAGATGAGAGCATAACGGGGATAGAACATAGACTTACGTGTGACCTGCCCTCTTCTTCTTCTTCTTCTTCATAATTGTTTTTTTTTATTACTCCACTTTTAGTCGCATATCCTCTCTTTTTACACATTGTGTTTTAGAGTGGCATTAACAATAAACATAACAAAAAGGATGCATCTTTCAACGCTAAGCTGTCTCAAATCGAAATTTATCATTTTTTTCTGCAAAAACGTTCATCAGACATAAAAATATGAGTACGAGCAACATCTTTTCTTTACAAAATACTGGATTTTGACGAGTTTCTCGCTCTTGACGTCCATTTTTTTAAACGTGCAGGGGTCACCCAACATACCTGGTCTAATGGGAAATGCAGGGGGAGGTTTGAGTGATCTCTTCAAAAAATCTTATCGCGGGTGGATGAAAGAAGAGAAAAGGCTTGTTTGGCAACAGTGGGTGGCTCGTGAGAATTTGGTCAGTTTAAGGGTTTTCGCAATTTACAGACCGCCCTTGCGAATTAGATGCCATGAAAAATGTCGAATTGCAAGTTTGAACACCTTTGGTTAGGATTTTGGAAAAAAATGCACACTTTATTTGCTCGTTCTTGCACGAGAAAATTCTCAACAAAAGGCCACTTTTTTGGGTAAGTACAAGTGTAAGTGATGTTATAAGCACTGATTTGTATTGTAAAGCTCCAAAACCATCATGGTATCAAACAAAATGCCGTTTTTTGTACGTGTTTCTCTTCAATATCAAAGGTCTTTTTTAAGTGCTTGCCATTTTTTAATCAATAGAATAATTTTGCAAATTCTTACAAAAACGAGAGTCAAAATGTCCAAACTGGCAATTCGACATTTTTTGTAGCATCTAAGTCATAAGGGCGGTCTGTAAAACGCGAAAACCCTTGCACTGACCAAAATCTTACATTGACGAACAAGCCTTTTCTCTTTTTTCATCCGCCCGCGATAAGAATTTTGAAGAGATCACTTAAACCTCCCCCTGCATGCCTCATTTAATCATAGCTTCCAACAAGTTTGTTTGACAACAAGATTTGTCAAATAACATCTGCTCAAAAGTGCTTAATCGGTTAAATCTCTATTTCGATTTTTGACAGCAATCCGAAAATGGTGCGATTTAACAATTATAGGCTCAGTCTACCTACAGTTCTATATAGAATTATATATGAAAAAGATCAAAAGTGCAGATAAAAACCAAAATAGTGCAAATAAAATCTAAAAACCGAAGAAAAACTGAAATTTCTGAAACAAAAAGCTTCAAATACTTTCTTGTTATCTGCTTGTTATTTTTCAATCTTGAAAAGGAAAATTTAGATATTAATAATATGTTTATTGCGACTCAAGGTCATGTCAGGTTGTATAAATAAAATAAAATATTGTAGAAATCCTGTCAAATGTTAAAAAACGTTACAATAGACAAATTATGTTGTGGTATCACAAGTGAGTTGACTAGAATGGTTTCAGTGCACATGAATGAAATGAAGAGGAGATTGACAGACAGTACAAATACAGTTGGGTAGAGGGAGATGATGAAAATCTTGGTTATTGCAGTAGATAGGGTGGGTCAGATTCAACAGATCCTTCGTCAGTTCCCGTCTTTGGAATATTGCGATGTTGAGGTGTTGAGGTGTTTGGTGAAGGAGAGTTGGGTGGTGAAGGTGAAACCGACATAGTTAAAAAACTTGACGATTTCAATCGGACTATTGTTGATGTGGAAGGAGGTGGGAGGCATACAACCTTTATGGAAAACCATGGCCTTCGTCTTGATGGTGTTGAGTTGAAGGCCGTTCTCTTGGTAATAACCGTGGAGAGCATTGATGGCATTTTGCAATTCCACGGCTGAATCAGCCAAGAGAACCAGGTCGTCTGCATACTGTAAGTATTGTATTCTATTGTTATTGATGGTGGGGCCTTGGTGGGAGAGGGCTTCGGGCAGGTCGGATACATAAAGATTGAAAAGAATTGGCGATAGTGGATCCCCCTGCGGAAGGCCGATGGATGTGAAGAAGCAGGGGGATAGGTCCTCATCAGAACGAATGGAGCATTTGAGTCCTGCATAGATGTTGGCTAGCAGGACACATATTGAAAGCGGAATTCCCCACAGTTGGAGTTTGAGGAATAACCGCGTTCGGTCCACCCTGTCGAATGCTTTGGAAAAATCTACAAAGCATCCATATACTCTCCTCTTTGCGCTGATGTTTGATTGCACAATTTTGTAGAGGAGAGTGGCTGCCGAGGTGGTTGAGCGGCTTCTCCAGAATCCGAATTGGAACTTGGGAGGGAGATTCCTTTCCTCGGCCAAT